>JACGDI010001914.1:62121-85778 GCA_014898725.1 Jacaranda copaia
AGAGAGAGAGAGATGTAGATCGATGGTACATTTTCAAAAGAATGTGTGATTTGAGATAAAGTGCGACGATGCTCAGAGAAATTTAACGTATGATCCTTCATTTCCATAGGACGATTATGGAAGAGAGGAATAGAAAGATTTCTTTGTACTTGCAACAAATTTTTTACAGAAACCATAAGATTGCCCTTTTACAAATTTCTGCCTCTTCTTCCTTCTTTATCTCCCTTTTATCACCTTTAATTTTGACAGCAAATGTATCAAACTAAATCCAACAGCTAGCCCCAATTCTTGACTGAAAAAAAAATATCTACGACCCCAGCTTTTGTTGTCATCAGATCTCACAAATCTAAGATTCACCCACTAACTTTTCCTCCCTTGGAAACCAAAAATGAAATCAGGAATCTTAGGTTGTCTTCAGCTTAAATTATTCTTAATCAAATCGAGAACTATGCTAACTGCATCCAATGTCTTTTTTGGCTCACAGGACTCCTATGCATTATGTCGCGTTTTCAAGAAAAATGGGCTGTGCTCTGAAGTAGAAGAACAAGGGCAATCTAGTAGCATATCGTTACTCGATTATACTCAAGGGGTCACCAATGAGCATGAGACAATGTCACCGGACTTCCCCATGGCATCTTCTTCCACCATATGTATAGAAGAAGAAGATAAAGATGACAAAGATGAATCATGGATGCAGTTTATTACGGATGATGTGTGGTGTTCTTCTAGCACAGCCTTTGGTGGTGATGATATGTCTCAAGTGGCTTTCACAAACTAATGAGAAAAAAAAAAAGGAACTAATGAAGGGTTTTATTAATAACATCAAATATAAATACATGGGATCATTTAATCTTAAAACATGTTTGTAAAATTTTTCAAGTTTCATTATTATGCATTATACTCTGATCATCTCTAATTGTACTTAGATTTTTTCCTTTTCTTGTTCCCTCATTGTTTTGGGTGGTGTATGTCTGCACAGCCAGGTTATCTTATGGCTCTGCAGATTTGGTTTTTGGCCTCTTTACTGAGGTTTCTTTATTGGGTTTGACTAATGGAATAAAGGGCATATTCCCGTCAGTGGGAATTGTATTGTTGTAGCCTCATTACTGGTTGGTTGTTCCTATTCAAGAGAATTTGTCTTCATTTCTGCTGACCAAACTGAGCCCTCAATTGACAAGAAATTTTGGGAAAAGTGGCATTTATAACATGGGGTCTGGGTAGGGGTCCATATTTGCATATGCTATAGTTTCAGCTGTCAATTTTCTTCTGTCCAAGGAATCTGGCATAGTGGGCTCCTACTGCTACAACAGCTCCAATTCTTCAGTGCCCAGTGCGAGCATAACATAAAGCACAATACGCAAGAGCAAAATAGTTACCAAATCCATTGATAATTACTAGCATAATTTCATCATTAAGGGTAATATGAGCTCAGAAATCAGAGACAACATATAAGGCAGACTTTTCGGCTCATGTACAAGAAAGACACAGCTGAGAACCTTTCACTAAAGTCACATTCTAGTGGGGTTTTCAATCATATCAAAAACAAACAACAAATCCACATTATGTAACGGATCTAGACATGATAACATAAAGTTGTGGTAGTGATGCATTAGGGAAGATTACATTGATGGTTATGACCGGCCCTACCCGTATAGCGCAATTGACATTTTTTCTTCTCAAGTGCACAAACCACAAATGGTTAAATCAAATAGATTCCTTGATATCCAAGTACCTCTTGGTGTAGCCTATAAGCGTTAAAAGAGTACACATGTACACGAGTTCTTTCTGCACTAATGGTAAGGTAGATGGGAGATACAAGTATTGCATTGCACCTCAGAAGAAAAATGTAAAAAGTTATCCAAGTTGTTAGCATCAAATAATGCATGAATATGAACAAGCCTTGTACAAAATCAGATAAGAGTTTGATAGTACTGCTTATGTTTTGACCATAGATGATATATATGGCCGGACACAGAGTCAATACTTTATTAGGAGTTAGATTCCATGATTGTACAGTCAAAAAGAGGCATACCAGATTATTTGATAAATTATGGACCCCCCACCCCAAAAGATGCTAATGGTCAATGTCGAACAATAGAGGGGGCTACACCTAGATTGAGTTAATAACAGGAACCTTCCACCTTTGAAATTCTGCCTGGTTTATCATGAATGAACTGGCTTTCCGATGCCCTCCACCTCCATATTCCTGCATAAAATTTGATCATATGTCACAGTTAGCTTCAATTGCATGTTATATTTTCTCTCAAGAAGAACTACACTAGTTCAGAGAGCAGGAAGGACCTGTGATATGGGTGTAGTGTCCTCATCATTGATGCTCCTTAGGCTAACTTTCAGTAGTAGGTCATCTTCAAGCTCGGGTACTCTGTAAACAACAGCTCCAATTCCCCTAAACATAATAAGCCATGACGATGACAGTAAAGATAAGGGTGAGGAATAGGCTCCCATGAAGTTCAAGAAAATTTCAAGCTCGGACTATACAAACAAGCAAGTCAGCATCAGTGCACAATTCTAGACCATAATGCCACATTTGAACTACCCACCAAAAGAAATATTTAGCCATTTGTGATGCTAACTTGGAATGCTTGCATGTTCTTAGGACTATAGTGGTCCAAGAACTTGGAACTATGAAATGTTGGATCATATTGGTTTGTTGTAAGGCACATATAATCTAACAGTTCCAGATTCCTAGACCATATAACCATGCAAGAGAATCCATGGGTGGCCTTTAAATTAGTGTCTTCCTTCTCTCCAGTGTTTTCATTCAAAACGGCAGCCAATATATGTTATGTTTAATGAGGTTCTTAGTAGTCTTCTTTCTCCTATTCTTGGGCTTGAAAGGCCGGCAGTGTAAGATTTCATAAGACTTCATGAAAGTTATCCATGACAAATAGGAGTATCCCATGTCAAGCAAGATTTTAGAGAGATGTTCGTTATTTTCATTGTTGCAACTTCCAATTACCACTTTCTTAGTAATTTCGAGTTGCATCTGATAGTTTGTGTCAATAAGATTTATCAAGTTAATAAAAATGATGCCGCACATGCAGATGAACATAATAGAAAATCAAATTAGATGCATAAAAGTCTCTCCAAGTGCAGATTTTCTTTTTTTTTTTCTTATTCAAGATCTCCGAACATTTTTGCATTATGAGTTCCAAAAGTGACTTAATAAATTGTCGGTGCACCACAATAACAGAGGAAAGAAGGTGAAAGAGAAAAGAGACCCTATGAAAATGAAACAAGCATGCCATAGAGAAAAGAGACCCTATGAAAATGAAACAAGAATGCCATAGAGAAAAGAGACCCTATGAAAATGAAATAAGCATGCCATTGAAGTGTACAAGTCAAGTAACTACATACCTCAATTTCATTTCAAGGCTTTTATTAGCTAACTGATTCCCAAGCTCACTCCTTAATTCATATACGGAATCTGCATCGACAGCCTACAGGTAGAAAGTATACATATAATATATGCACTGTGCTGTAATACCAAACCATTCAAGTAAAATACCAATGATTTCAAATACAAGTGATATGTACCCTCAGTTTGCTAAAAGATTACGACTGATATTGTTAAACAGTTATATAACCTTCTAGTACTTAGAAAACTTTAAAATAACATAAACATGCCAAAGATAAGTTATTATGGCCAAAATTAGTACACTAGGAGATCAAGGACAAAACAAAAATTACTCATACAGTTCATGTGAAATTAACCACACCCGGGCAGGGAGAAGGGGGAGACGATAGTGATTCCTCTAGTGAAAAGATTTAATGATTGCACATACTGGAATTCAACAAATCCTCTAGACTAGATGGATGATTGCCTTCTCATCATTTATGGAGTATCTTTCAGTTATGGGTATCCCACGGCCTCATTAGAAAATTCTGTCACACAACACATTTTATCTTTTTTGTTACAAATCAGAATTTCTTAGGAGAGGAAAAGAATAGAAGTGCATTCCAGGGATAAATTAAGCATTTCCACAAATAGAAACAATCTCTTCCTACCAGAGCAAGAAAAAGAACAAAATGCCTTATAGCTTTCACTCTTCCCATAAATTTTCAACTGAACTAAGAACTCATCTATAATCTCTATCTTCAATTCAGATTGACACAGGAAGTTCGCCATCCACCGTATCAGCATATGGCCCTTTGAACTCTGATACCTCAACTCAAGAAATGCGGAGTTTGCATAGCACCACCAACATGTTGTCCTCCGTTGCAAACTGCAAATTTATTAGACATCCTAGTGGTAACAGCAGATTGGTGGTTTCACCTCCCATATCAGAATCATTTTCAGTTAATTGGCAACATTTGGGGAATTACACAAATCCACTCATTGTGTCTACAAGCACAAGTTTGAAAACAGAGTAGCATTCTAGCTCACTGCCATCCTCAGGAGCAATCAATATTTAAATAACAATAATGTCCAAAAAGGCATTCTTATCAGCTGACAGAACAAAACAGTCCATGAACTAGATCATTGCTCTATAAAGGTCCAATCAATTTAAAGAAAATCAAATTTTTCGAGCAAATGCTTTATGCAATCTTTAGTTTTCAACAAATTTAACAAAGCAGGTGAATTCACTAGAAGAGAAACTTTGATATTAAACATTCCTTAAAGAAAACAAAAATTAGTTCAAGTAACTATAGGCATGCAGCCAAAGATGAACACCAATAAATTTACCAGGCAATGTCCAAAAGCTCCACCACCAAGTGCAATTTCATATGACTGCTCGAGAACCTCATCTATAATTCTCTGTTTATGCGCCAGGCTCGACATGCCTTGACTTATTACTAAGTCAAGATCCAACAAGAGCAACTGAAATTATGCTAACCATAAGCAAAAAGGCCTTAAAAAAAATGGTGCAGAATAGAGTCTGAGTAATGTGCATCAGCAATAAAATTTACAAGAAACTGAAGGAATCGTCGACAGATTTGAAGGTCAACTCATTCGGACAGCCATACTAACACTTTAATAAAATTAATCTATATTACATAAAAGACAAATGACTCCAAAAATAATGTCAGATCAAAAGTGATTTAACACATGAGCAATTGCAAAAGAGCAGAGCAAGCTACACTGGAATATCTTAGAGTATCTTTTACTTAGCAAAAAAGAATATAATATGGTTAAGCATGATTTGGCCACTCAAGAGACAAATATTTGATGGGCTAAACTTAAAACTACTCAATCAAAAGATAAGTGATGTGAGATATAATTTTGATGTTGAGGATGCCATGGAGTAAAGGGCAACACCCAATAGATATAGCACATAGGGAATATATATAATACATATAACTTAATTGCATCTAAACATTGACCCTGGGATTATCGGCTCCATTAATTGTCTTCTTGGCATCCAAAGAAGAAACAGAAAATATTTTCTGGGAAAAAGTTCCTTCAACGTTCTGGGAAAGTAGAATGATGTGATGGTACACAGTCTACTACAATGAGTCATCTGGTTATCTCACTGAATTCAGCGCAATCATCTTGCACCCATACACCAGATAACCCAAAACATGACCAGTTCTCCAAATACCTTATCAATGTATATTTCTTAAACTGACAAGTAGACAAGCATAACATAATCTAGAGCAATTATGAAATTGAAACCTTAAAATCCCTCCGCTTATACTTGCATGTCAAGTTTGCCAAACTGATGCCTATAATCAGCAAGAAATCATCATATTTTGTAACACAGACATTGTTTTCACAACTAATAAGGCAACAAAACATAATAAATAGTCAAAAATTTTGAGTCCTCAACTACTCTTTTATGGCAATAATTCTTGAGTCCATTATCACTTCATGCATGAGGTAGTTCAAGAGTTAAACATTTTTACTCTAAAAGACATTTAATTCATTTTTGGAAATGTTTTAGGTACATGTGCATTGTTACTAAGCCATACACAGTATATACTGCACGGAAGGTACCTGTTGGAACAAGGAAGGGTTTGATGTGACATCAAATTCAAGGTTCAGATCTTTCAATCCACTGCTAAATGCTTTACTATTAGGAAGGCGCCACCTCCACAGATCTCCATCCTCAATATAATCAAATAGTCTCCTCACTCTCTGAAATTCACCAAGGGCACCATCTTTACTACTGTTGACATCCCCACCCAAGAGTTTCTCCTTGAAATAATCATAAGCTATAGTAGCTCCACTCCTCTCCATATCTATCACTTTAGTCACATTTCCACTAGTTGACATCCCCGAACCCAACATCTCAAGTGCAGTCTTGTGATGATCTAAGACCACAACCCTATATTGCAAATCAAACAATGGAATGAACAAAAATGTGAAGACATGCTGTCACTCTACATACAATATGCATAATGGCAATCAAATCTCCTCCTCTTATTCCTTTCTGTTCTTCTTTTTTTAATGGTCTGGTGGGAATCTAATAAACAATCGCTATCAACTTCTTACATTTGCTCAAGACAAAAAGATGTAGCAAGCGAATAATGAAAAATCAAGAATTAATTGGCCCCAAAATAAAGGTTAGCTATGCATATCCAAACGCAAAAATGAGCTAAACCCACTAAAAAATTAATATTGAGCTTCAATTTACATCATTAAAAGCACAGCCACTTAGTAGCTCAAGACAAAAGATGTAGCAAACTATAACGTAAATTCAAGAATTGATCAGACCTAAGATAAAAACCACCTGCGCATATCAACAAGCAAAAAATGAGCTAATCCCACTAAAAAAATTTGATCTTGAGCACAAATTTACATCATGAAAAGCACCATCATTTAGCAAATGCTAATATCTACTTTCATAAAGAAAAGCAGCATAATAAAAGGAACATCAAAATTGCCTTCCAACTTTATGAGAAAGCTGCTGGACGAAACCTGGCGGGCCCACAAAATCCAGAAGGTAAACATTGTCAATTTCATTGAGGGGTAAATCCTCTGCTCTGCAATATAACTAGCACCATGAGTAAAAACACGGAAAAACATAGAAGCACAAATGCACAGACAGTTGGAAGGCGGTGTGTGTGAAAAAATGGGGACCTGAGAGGAGAGTAGACGGTGTTTGGAAAATAGAGAGAGGGAAGAGTGGCTGCCGCCGGAGAATGAGAGAAGTATAGGTGAGCCGCCAAAGCGGCGAAGGCGCCATCGGGGCAGGGGTAGTGATATAACACGGCTGATTTCTTCATCGCCGCCGTCGTGGTGGTTGCCTGCCAAGTGAACGAACTAATCTGCATAGCTGTCGTGTTTGAAGACTTAACTAAGTGATCATAATTATATTTATTTCATATTTAAGTCAAATTTAAAAATTCCACGATAAATATATTATCTATGTATTTATTTACTAAAATAACCCCCATTTTTCCCAAGCAAGCCCACATTTTTTATTTATCTCTTTCTTTCGATGTAAAAGTTATGGCTAAAGTTGGAATAAAGGTTTTTAAAAATTTTAAATTTGAGATCGAGTTGAAAATTTTTGAACAATTATAAACTCAGTGATAATAATGATGATATTTTAGAAATATTTAATTAATATATAATTCTCAGGGCCTAATTATCCTTTATGGGCTATTGTACTTTGAATGATAATTAGATGTATACATATATGGGCCATTGTTCTTGGGCATTTGAAATTCTACAAGAATTACATATTTTTTTAATTTTGTGGGCTATAATAATTATTTTGGCTATGTTTAGTTACATTTTATCAAAACAAATTCATGTTGACAAAATGTAATCAAACATATGGGTCATTTTTTTGTGGGTCGTATCATTTTAGCAAAATATAACTAAACACAGAGATTACTTTTTTGACAAAACAATAAATGCTAATTTTCAAAATACGCCTTCAAATTAATTAACTTATTATCAAAAATTTCATATACATATATATACATATCATAATATCTTATCATTATGTTTACAATTAAAAAATCATATATAATCATCACATATACATGTTATATATTTTATCATTATTTTTATTATAAAAAATATTATTCAATTCAATTTTCACTCCAAAAATCCAATCAAAAAGTATTGATTTAATTGTTATAGTAAAAATTGTCTCATTCTAAAATATAAACAAACATACCAAAACTTTCTAAAATAATTTTATAATTATTTTCAAAACATAAACAAGTATACATCACATTTCTCATACAAATGTTACATTTATCAACCCAACTCTCAAAATTTATTCTCCCAAACTCAAAACGTATAACCCAAAACACATAATTCATATATCTGGCTTTACGAGCTTAATACATAGAAAGGTACATGGCAAATAGAAGTAACAACATAAATTTATGACTAATACTCTTATGTTGGTGGGTAAATTTTAGTCAATACATGTATAATCTTAATTGGATTAAACTTTGTATAGAATAATAGCTAGAAAAAGTTAAACAGAAGAAAAATTTGAGTAAAATGTAATAGTTAATGATATCTATACATATAATAAAAAATAGCTCAAAACAATAAATTTTAACTAAGTGACAGTTAAAAAAAATGAGTTGAGACAAAAGTTTGATTTTTCCTCTCAAAATATAACATTTTACTCAAAGTAGAATTTTCGCTTTAATTTTGAGTAATTGATCAAGCTAGAACAAAGTTTTTTCACAATCATTATATTGAACTTATTTAAAATAATGAAATTTAGAAAAGATAAATCTAAAGATGAGATGAACGATGCGCCATTAAATGAATGAAATAAAATGCAATTTGTAAGAGATGTTTTGTATATAGTTGTTGAAACATTATGTTTGAAATACGATAATTATTGAGAAATGTTTTCATCGAATGCAATTTTTTGTAAAAAAATGCACTGATTAAACAGTCATGTTTATTGAAAAAGTATTAATCGAATAAACAAATAAGACGACATTAACTATACAAACTTTCACAATTATTAGAAATGTGCAAAAAGAAAACACACACACATATATATATATATTTGTATAATCATGTGTATCACTTTGTACAATCATTCAAGTACTTTTTAATTTTCAATAAAAAATGGTAATTTTTATCGTATCGCAAATTTTCATTTCAACAAATTGTAATATTTTTAAATAGATTATTTTTCTAATTAATCAAACTAGAACAAGTATAATCATTAAATGAACTTATTTAAATAACAAAATCAATCTCTCTAAACCAATTTCCAACAAGTATTTTGTTGTACAATTACTTTTTTCAAAGTTCAATTAGTTCTATCCATTATTTAATGTACATATAAATATAGTACCCCTAAAATGAAGGGTCCCAACCCCCACTCCCACCCCCCCAAAAAAAAATAATAATAAACCTTAAATTTTGGCTTCTCTTCTCTCAATTATTAAGTGTTATATTTTCCTGTCCTTTTGTTTTATTTTTGACAAGGAACTAAAAGGTGCTAATTACTATTGATGGAATAGAATGATGGCTAACTTGTTGCTATTGTTTTATTTAGAAGTTTGAGATTGGAATTACTCAATTTCATGTCATACTTTTCAAACTTTTGGTTTTTTGGGATTGGATTGAATTAGAATTGCCATTCATTGCTATTTATACATTTAGAAGCTACTTTTTTATTAGAATAGCTATACAAATAGGGTAAACTCTAAATATATATATATATATATATATAAATATATGATACTATATTTACAATTGTATTTAAATTTATTTGTCTAATTTGATCTAGAGAAAAAAAATAGAAAAGAATTACAAATAGATAACTAGATGATGGAATATTAGTGTTTTTTATCATTTTATTTTATTTTTTAAAATAAATTTTTTTTATATCTATCCTATAAAATTTTTAAAATTTTTTTTGAAATAATTTTTCTAACACTATTGCTACTTTCCACATATCTATCCTATATACGACACCGACAATTTTTGATATTTTTACGAGTAATCTTCGTTTGGTTAGGTTGATAAGATGAGATACTGTATTTTTATTCTATTTTATCATTTATTTGGTTTGAGTAATAATAAATATTTAAGTCAGTATAAATATTAAAAGCCCGTATTTATATGTGCAACTCCCATGATAAATTAATCCGCCACCCTCCAATGGTTTACATGTCATGCTCGCCAAACTATATCTTAAGGATAAAAAATTATACAAATTATTACATGATAAATATCATAAGATAACTTAAAAATCCAACCGAACTAGCCCTTAAATATTATCTTTATTATATTTTAATCCTCATAACTACACCATCCACAATCCATTATTGCCACTCTATGGCTTTACTACTATTTAGTTTATTCCCACTTATTTTTTATTTAAAAACTTACTATTAAAAATTATAGTCCTGTATAAAAAATTATTTATTTTATAATATAAATTTTCAATACACAATGATGCATGTCAAAATTGTTGTTACTGTGTTCTGCGTCACTCATGGACCATTGTCTCCTATTGAATTTTGCCAAAAAACTAATTGTGCAACTTGTGCCACAATGCCAGCATCAAACATGGCCCACTACCATAGTCAACAATGGTAGTGTGAGGGCAGCAAATTATTTGGAGCTTCATTGTTTTTAGTGAAATATTTGCATATATTATTATATATTAAAAGCATTGGTAATAAATAATTAATTGTTAATGATCTATAAATAATTTAAAATCAGAAAATAGAAAGACAGACAACATTTTTATTGAATTTAAACTCAAAGTTTCATAATATTAAGGTATTAATCATGTCATTTTATTAATTATGCTTCCAGAATAATGAAATGAAGTAGACATCAATTTCAGTATATATAAATGATAATTAGTTAAATACGTAAGTATTATGGACATAATTTTACACCTAAACGATAATATTAATTTTAGTTATTTTTTTGTTAGGTTTGTAGAGTGAAATATATGTGCGTATGTATATATATAAGTGAAGTGAGAGAGTGATAAATAAATGAGTAATATGAAAGAAATAATTAGAAAATGAGGGGATAGATGTGCTTTTTAGGATATAGATTTTTTTTTTTGATGAATTATGAAGGATTTTTTAGATAAAAAATTATAGTATTTTAAGATAAAAATTGAGGAATGTATATATATTAAAAAAAATTTTAGAATTAAAAAATATTTTTCCAAAATATAGCCGAATAAGACCATCATGTCCTAAATCAATTTCTTTACCATTGTCACTTTTTCATAATTTTAAATGTTAATACCTAAATATTTCCCAATCAAATTCCCTTGAAAAACTCAAACCCTCATCCATAGGAAACCCACCCATCATTTTTGTTTTCCAAATCCAACACCTAAGATTCCAATCAAATTTGTCACTCATGAATAAATGTTTCATCCAAGAACCAAACAAGGGGTGGCCCCCCATTGATTGTCACATTTTATATTTTCTTGAAATGGATTGGCCTATCAAAAGTATCACCACCCTCCACATAGATGACATCCCATGGCCATTATGGGTCCAAAAAGATGATTTGGGGTCTAGCAAAATAAAGAAAGTTCTAGAAAAAATAAGAAAATGAAAAAAAAAGCAAGAAAACAAAAGGGTCCAATAATGAAAAGGACAAATCCTCATACTCTAAGTTTATGTTTTCTAATAATTGCACTCATTGGATACTTCTTAAAACATTAATAATTAATTATTAAGAAAAAAACAATTCCCCAAGTTAATTGACCTTGTACTATATTATTACTATATTAATACCTATAAAAAAAATATTATTTTTATATTAAAATAATAATAAAATGTAGTGAAAATAATGTTTTAAAAAGCTGTTGGTAGTATAGTGCTAAGGCCAAAACATGGACTGTGGAAAGCATTGGTCCGTACCTTCTCCACCTCAAATTAAGTATCTACTCGCGCTGGTTCGTACACTATTAGGTGCGTTTGGTTGGAGGGAAATTATGGGGGAGAGAAAGGAGTTTGGAAAACGACCTTTTTCTTTTTCCTTTTCCTTTTCCTTTTTTAATATTAATTTTTTTTCTTTATTATTTTTTATTTTAAAATAATAATAACCACGGACATATGAAGCATGAAATTTGGATTTTTTTCCTTTGAGAAAATTAATAGTTTTTTAGTTTTGATGATGTTAAACCCTTCTTTTGATTTTCTTTGTTTCTCTTTTTTTTTTTTTGAAAAAAGTTTATATCTTGTGATTCATTTATATTACATTCGATTAGAAAATTTTAGTTGAGAGAAAAAGCAATATGAAAGTATGAAAAATAAAATTTAAAATTACATTAGTTGAAGTATGGAATTTTCTCTTCTTTTTGATGTTTCCTCCTCACTATAATTTAAAATTCAAGCATATATATAGTTAAAGTTCATTTAAATAAATTAGTGTGTGTTGTGTGCTAAAATGTGTTAATCATTATTTGGAAATTTAATAGAAATAAATTTTATTTTTTACTATATCCTTTTATTTTTTTATTAATTTTGAAAATATATTTCAAATAAAAAAATACATTCTAAATGGATAAATTAAGTTAGTATTGGAACAATGACAAAAAAATAGAAACACATTGAAAGAGGAAAGAGAAAGCTTAATGGTGAAGGTAAAAGACACGCAAAAAGTTGGAGAGAGAGAGAACAAATAAAGCTTGGTGAAAGAAAAACACAGTAATTTAAAAAACAAAAAAAGTACTTGATTGATAGACCAAGACCTAAAAAATAATTTTCAATTATAAATAATACATATGATATAAATTAATTAAATTTCTCTGTACAAATTGCTTTTTATTAATATAGTCATAAAATTGAGTGATCTATAACTTGTTATGGTTAATAAAATATTAAATAATAGTATAAAAGAAGAACAAAACGGAGTGAGATATAAAGATTGGAGAAAAGAATCGAGTCAATAAATTCAATAATCGGAGAAAGATGATATGAAATCAAAATTTAGTAAGGGAAAGTAAAAATACAGATACCATAATTGACAACTATACTCAAATAAAGCATGTTGCTCATTCTTTACTTGTGATTCAATTGTGGTCATAAGTGAATTCTCTAGAATATTTATCTATGTTTCTTTCTCATCAAATGCACATAAATTAAATTTTAATTTTATCATATCGAAAAATTATTTTCTAATGAGGATTGAATTCTTGCTACATTTACCATACAAAGTCAGTATATCTCAATGTAATGCAGGTCAATTGTTGCCTTCCATCTATACTCCAATTAAGTTAGTTACCTGACTTTTAGAATATACACGATAGATATACTGGTGATCACTTTCTTTACATTTAGTTTAGCCAACTTATTTTAGATAAAACTCCAACGTCCAAAAACAGGTGCTTGGTTGTAGGATTTAAATTTGCTATAGAAAAAGATGTAAGAGTAATGCTACTAAATTAATTAATCACTCGACATTCTTAAAAAATACATGCCATGAAAGTATTATATAAATGTGCATCAACACAAAAATATACCACGTTTTAATTATAAAATATATATATATATATGCTTGTCTAACTAAATCTTTTTAAATAGTGGTATTCATTTATTAGTATATTTCAACAACTATTAATTAAAGTATTGATACTCTCTAGAAAATCTTAAAATTTTTTCTGGCATATATGGAGGATTTTTGTTTATTTTTTTTTTTTTGGATTTAGGTTGAATTGAATTAGATTAAGTTGGGTTGGGTTGGATTGAGGACGGGGGGTTTCATAATATTTAGAATTTGAAAATTAACATATTTTTCAATAAATAAACGTGTTGGAAATTGAAATATAAACATAATCTTGTCCACTTCTTTCTAGCCATATCATTTCCTTTCACCGACTCCTCCAGCCAAACAGACCACAATGGCATTTCCGGGAAACAATTAAAAGCGTACGAACAGTTTTATGAATAAACTGCCAAGTATTTTTACACGTGGCGTCTTATAATAGCGAGTTGCATTGTTCATTGAAACAACGCGCGAGTGGTTGTGATAATCAAGGGGCCATGCATTGCTTTTTCCATCTGCAGTAACCGAGACAGGTCGTGGCCAATCATGTGACACGGCCCTCGTTTGCTCTCTCAATTCACTTATTTTTAATTTATTTCCATAAGACCCCAAAACTTTGCCAAAATTGTATAATGGTCCTTTTCTTTTTTTTTCATTTTCCGACTCCTTCGTATCCTTCGCACTTTGAGAAACTTTTCCAAAATGAGAGATAAAATCAAAGAAGGATTAAAAATGATGAATGAAGAATAGAAAAAAAAATAGAAAAATTAGAAAAATAATATATATATATATATATAGCAATTGCATGCAATATAAATACTCCAGTAGTCATAATTATCAATAATATTAAAATTGCCATTACGATGCATGATGTTGGGATGCTAATATATCATTTTTATTGTATTAAGTTTTTATTATAATAGATTTGGATACTTGTCATATGTTTTAGAAAATTTCGAATGTTTAGAGTTGAAATTGATATTTAAATATTATATAGAACTGAATACAAAGCAATATGGACTCATGTTAGATTATTTATTTTAGATAGTATTTTATCACGTTGTTTTAATTTATGAATACATGTTAAGTGTATGCAATTAGTAGTCAATTATTTTATTAGTAAATTATTTAATAGACTTAAAATTTATGTATTATAATAAATAGATGATAAAACCACATATAAATAGAGGATTTAAATTTGAGGGATGTAGAAAGTTAAATTTCAATTTAGAATGTATCCAATAATATGGTGAAATGCTATTATTTCAACTAAAGGATAACGGTATATTTAGTAAATTTGTAATAAACAACAATGTGTTTGATTTGTTAAAATAAATATGTATTTGTACCGTATTTTTAGAAATCTGTTAAACAAGTAAAAAATCTTCCTAAACTTTGTCCTAGATTCATATTATTTAAAAAATCTAAAAACATGACCGTGCTTTTTCAGAAAAATAGCTTAGAATGTAAGTAGGTAAGAAGTCCTCTTATTTTATTTTATTTTTTCTTAAACACATATTAGTGACTTAGTTGCTCAAAGATTTAAAAATAGTGACCATATCTTTTAAAATCTTTAGAACATAAATAGATAGGAAATTTTTTCCTAATTTGTCTTTGATACATATTAATAGGCTTAATCATTCAATGACCACATTTTATAAAATCTTTGAAGTGTAAGTAGGGAAGAATCCTTTGGAAATTTGTTTTAAATGCATATTAATAAACTTAAGTATTCAACTATTAAATATAATAGCCATATTTTTTTTGAAAAAATATTTAGATTTCAAGTAGGTAAGAAATCACCTTGAATTTTTTGTCTTACGTCCATATTTAGAATTTAGTTATTCAAAAATCTTAAAATAACCACCACATATTTTAAAATATTCATAATGTCTGTAGGTAAGGAAACCCTATAGAAATTTGTCCCAAATGCATATTAGTTGGTTTAATTATTCAAATATATAAAAATAGTTACCTTATCCATTAAAATCTTTGGAATATAAATAATTAAGGATTTCTCTTGAATATTGTTTCAAATGTGAAAATAAGTAGATTTAACTATCCGATGATTCAAAATTAATGATCACAACTTTCTTTTGAACGTAAGTAGATAATAAAATATATTGGACACATTTGATATAGGCTATAACCACAATACAATCTTATAATATCACATAATATATTATTTGACAGACAAGTTGAAAATGCTGGTTGATTCGCAATTAATTCAAAGTTTAGCACTATTCACGCAATTGTATGTTATTCAAGTAGTGGGTTGGTGGGTCTCGCTACAATTTTGCTTCCTTAATTGTCCCTTTTATGTTTTATTTATAAAAGTCAATGGAAGGGATGGGGTTTTTATTCAAGGGTAATTATATCAAACATGCATTATAGATTATGATAGATTCTAATAATAGCTAATTATAAGGTTAATCTTTAATATCAAATAGAGTAGTAATTTATTTAATCTTGTCTTATCTTATTATATTCAAATCTCCATTATTGTCTATATTCTTAACCTATTGTGCGTGTCTTAAAATGCATAGTAATTGACTTAACTATTTAAAAATTAAAAGATAATGACCCTCCTTTTAGAATATTCACATAAATAGGTATGAAATCATTTTAGAATTTATCTTATATCACATGTTAGTATTTAAAACCTAAACGATGAGCATATCTTTTAAAGTTTTTAAATGTAAATCGGTAAGAAATTCTTGTGAAATATATTTCAACTAAATATTAATGTACTTAAATATTTAAAATTAATGACTAAATTAATCTTATCATGAAATGAAAAATAGAATCTAATTAAATTAAAAATACAAGGTTCTAATATGATCAAATCTTTATAATGTGAATTACCAATATTAATCACATGGATTCTAACCTCTATGTATCATATGATTCTCTCAAATTTAAAAGCATTTTAGCAATCATGGAATAACTATGGCTTTATTTGGTTACATTCTTCCACAATAATGTTTGTTATGAGAGAATGTAACTAAATATGTGTTTTTTCCCCCTCTTAAAATAGGTTCATAAAATGGTCAATTGTCTTTGTAATTTAACTGATAAATGATAAAAAATTTCATATTATTTACATTACAATCATTACCAATTACATATACATATATTTACATATTACAATATTTTATTACTATATTATAATAAAAAATAATACTAAAGTCCATTTATATTCTCAAAATCCAACAAAAAGATATTAATTTGACTGCTACAATAGAATTTATCTTCTTCCAAAATATAAACAGACATATCAAATTTTTTCAAAATAATTTTCTTACTATTTCCAAATCATAAACAAATATACATCACATTCCCTAATATAAATTTCACATTCTTTAATTTCATTTTCAAAACTCATTCTCCCAAAATATATAATTTAAAATACATAATTTGTAAACAAATATTACCTATAATATAACTTTTTAATCAAAGTACAACCAAATTTTACAAATATTAATCCTTCAAGAGGGGCCTGAAGTTGATTTTTCAATAACCAAAGGGCGAAAATCTAATTATTACAAAATTTTCTGGCCGCTATGCTATGTCACCATCCACGCTGTCATTCCCACCAGTCAACGTCTCAAGATTCGCCACATCAGACGCCACATTGTCATCCAGCTCCGGTCAACGGCTTTCTATGTCCACGTCATCACACTGGGGACTCCAGTCCAAAGAATCGGATATCCAGGGGTTGAGTTGTCATTTGGAAAAAGACCAAATGGAGTGGCGTTTTCGTAGTTCATTCTGAATTCCAGTGCCATTTTACTAACCCCAATTCCATCCTCGGCCTTTTTGTAGCCTCTCTTACCCCCCACTTTCTACCCCGTTTCTCTCTCTCATCGAACCCACTCCCGTACGTCTATTTAATTGCAGTTTCTCTCTCTCTCTCTCTCTCTCTGTACTACATACAGAAAACACATACTTAGGGTGTTTGTGCGTGGGTCTTCGTTTTTCCTCAATTCCGTGAGCGGGTTTCAAGGTATGAGTGCAAACGAGTGATCTAGGGTTTGTCGGTGGAGAAATCTGTTGTTAATTTGGTTAGGGTGTTGTGTTGTGTTTTCTGCTTGTTGTATTGTTGGATCTTGTTGGATCTGTTTTTATGTCTTTGCTTTTCTTTTGCTACTGGTGGCTCTTGGTGAACTGCGAGTGACTTCCGTGGGTCTCTTTGATGATGATCTGGTCTTTGGTTTTCATTCTATATGTTGGGTTTTTTCTCATAACATTTTGGAAGAAGGAACATGGTTTATTGGGGCTTTCTTTCGATTTGTTTCTATTTGCTTTTTTTGGCTGTCTCTATCTTAGATCACTTTTGATTTCGAAACTTCTCACAGCTTTTGTTTGAGAAATTTTTTTAAGTATTTTTTTGGGGGGGGTTAATTTCTACACTGTATTCGTGTAAAGCTTTTGTATCTTTGTATTTTTCTGTTTAGGGGTCTATTTTCGTCTGCATCGTGGACTTCGGTCTTTGAACTTTGATCGCAAAGTTTTTTTCGCTCTTTATTTCTTAGTAGCAAAACCTTTTTGTAACTCTTTTTTGGCTCGTAAGTGTGTGTTTCTAAGTGGGATACAAATGCCTTATCAAGTGCCCCTCTTTTGAAATCACTGAATCACTGGTTTCTAAAGTGTCTCTAACATACTCCTATGCACTTTTATTCTGATTTTCCGGAATTGGAGGTTTGTCTTTTGCATTAGAAGTTGATGAATTTGGATATCCAAATCCATCAATGTCTTATGCGGCAGAAAACACAAACATATTATGAAGAAACCAAATGTTACTTGTAGTTATGTTTAGTTGTTAGTAGTCTATATTGTTTGATTGATTTGTAGTGTTTCTTCCTCTGTAAATATGTTGAGTATTGGCTTTATTTTCCTTTGGAGTTAATAATATGATGTGTATTTGTTTGGATATTAACTAGTTAGTGAATATTTGCATGCCTGGGATGGCTGTGTTGTTATTATGAGGTGATTGGATGTGGCCAGGGAAAGTGCAGAGTTGTGCAAGCATTTCTGTGTAGTGGTTGTGGTGTCTTCATGTGATGTACGATTTGATTGTTCTTTCTTCTAATGGTTTTTTTTTCACCTTTGCTTTTTACTTATATATATGCGGATGGATTTGGTTGAAATGACTGTGATTCTGGTGATATCATTGGTATAGTTGCTACCATGGTGAGAAAGAAGCGAACTGAACTTCCTGGCTCGGCTGAGAGCTCTGAGTCTCAGGAAGCTGGTGGAGGACGGGGTGGCGGACAACGCCCACCTGTGCAACAACCACCACAGCCGCAGCAGTCACAGCAGCAAGGAGGATATCAAGGAGGAGGAAGAGGCTGGGCACCCCAACGTGGAGGCTTCGGTGGCCGCGGCGGCAGAATGCCACAACAGCAATATCATGGTGGGCCTCCTGAGTATCAGCAGGGTCGGGGTGGACAGCAATACCAGCGAGGAGGTCCACCGCGCCGCGGTGCATTTGTAGGTGGCCGTGGGGCACAATCTGCTGGTGGGCCATCTAGGCCATCGGCTCCCGAGCTGCACCAAGCTACGCAGTCTCCATATCAAGCTGCGATGACTCAGCCAAGTCCATATGGGATTTCTGTGGAGACACCTGGAGGGGCTAGCTCTTCTTCCCAGGCACCTGAGCCGGCACAGCCAGAAGTGTCTGAGCAATTCCAGCAACTCGGTGTCCAGTCTGAGGTAGCTCCCAGCCAAGAAATGCAACCTGCTTCAAGCAAGTCGGTGAGATTTCCCTTAAGGCCAGGCAAGGGTAGCTTTGGTACCAGATGTGTCGTGAAAGCTAACCACTTCTTTGCAGAGCTGCCTGACAAAGACTTACATCAGTATGATGTGAGTTGTTTATATTGAGCCAGTTCTCTGATTTTGTTCAGTTCTCTTGGAAGCATGCTTCATTTTATTGTGCCTGCACAAGTATGACTCATCTTTCTCTTTGGGTAAAAGGTTTCAATTTCTCCTGAGGTCACATCCCGTGGAGTTAATCGTGCTGTGATGGAGCAGTTGGTGAAGCTTTACAAGGAATCTCATCTGGGAAAAAGGCTCCCTGCCTATGATGGGAGAAAGAGTCTTTACACTGCTGGACCTCTGCCTTTTGCTTCGAAGGAGTTCAGGATAACTCTCATTGATGAAGAAGATGGTCCAGGCGGCCCCAGGTTTTCTTCCATACACTTCTCTAGAAGTTGCTATCTTTTGCAGGAGATAATTTAATTCTGGACATCTGTTTTCATTGAATTTATGGAGTCTAATATTGTGCAGGAGAGAGAGGGAATTCAAGGTAGTTATCAAGTTTGCAGCACGTGCTGACTTGCATCATTTAGGTATGTTTTTACAGGGTAGACAAGCAGATGCACCCCAAGAAGCTCTTCAGGTCTTAGACATTGTTCTGCGTGAACTTCCCACCACTCGGTTTGTGTTATTGCCCTCTGCTATTTTGTCATTATGTCAAAATTTGGTCACTTTTCTGTACTGATTATTCCATTTATTTTAGGTATTCTCCTGTGGGTCGCTCTTTCTATTCACCTGATTTAGGTAGGAGACAGCCTCTGGGTGAAGGGCTGGAAAGTTGGCGTGGTTTCTATCAGAGCATTCGCCCTACGCAGATGGGTTTGTCACTAAATATTGGTGAGCTAGTCTTTCTTGTATTCTGAATTCAATCTTCTTTCTGTATTTCTTTTTATATTGATCTGTTGATATTCTCTGTATCTTAAGGAATTATGGTTTCATCTCATATGTGAGAATTGCTAGTTATTTTGGTTGAACGATCCTTTTCTTAGCCACTTAACGGCGATGATTTTTGTTCCTTGTTACTGTTCTTGACGGAGCAGATATGTCATCCACTGCTTTCATTGAGCCACTCCCAGTGATTGACTTTGTCACCCAGCTTCTGAATAGGGATGTCTCAGCTAGACCATTATCTGATGCTGACCGTGTAAAGGTTAGATGTTTCATCTATTTTTGCATGCTTCATTGTTCATTGTTCATTGTTTATTACTAATTCGATATCGTTCTCTTATTTTTCCTGGTATAGATATAAATCATGAGTGCTCAGAAACTGAAAATTTGAGTGCAAGTTTTGAGGTCATGCAATTGGTCTGTGGTGCCTTATTTTGACTGCCATAGATTGGTTACATGGGTTGGGTACTACGTTAGATTCTATTAAATTTTACGCTCGCGTTATGGCATATAGTTTCTTGTTCTCGTGGCAACCAAGCTTTTTTTTTAGCCATCAGTGTTTGTCTCTTTCTGCTTTTATTAACATCATTTGAATTGTGATAGATCAAGAAAGCACTTAGAGGAGTAAAGGTGGAGGTTACTCATCGAGGAAACATGCGTAGAAAATATCGCATCTCTGGTTTGACATCACAAGCAACGCGAGAGCTAACGTAAGGATCAAAAGTAGTTTGTCCTATTGAGGGACCTACACTTTTACAATTATGTAATTTTGAGTCAGAAGCTGCAGGTTTACTTAGTAATTCGCTCATGATTATTGCTTTCCATTTTGAATTCTGGATCTCACTGAGAAGCACTTTTATGCGTTTGTGTTCTGAAATATGGTTATGAATACTCAGTGTTGTATCGTTTTCCTTCTGTGATACATAGTGTCAACTGTGTAGTGTGTTAGATTCTTCTATGGATCTCCTTATGGTTGTTGTCTGAGCCAACCCTGGTTGTCATAGATTCCCGGTTGATGAAAGAGGTACAATGAAATCTGTGGTTGAATACTTCCAAGAAACGTATGGGTTTGTTATTCAACACACTCAATGGCCTTGTCTACAAGTTGGAAATACTCAGAGGCCAAACTATTTGCCAATGGAGGTACATTTACTCTCCCTTGCGAGTAGTTGTTTGGTAAAGTTCTTAGATTTCTAAGAAAATTCTCTCCCTTTTGACTCTTTTTATGATGGTGGTGGTGGTGGTGGTTTTGTATAGGTGTGCAAGATAGTTCAGGGGCAGAGATACTCTAAAAGGTTAAATGAGAGACAGATCACTGCACTCCTCAAAGTCACGTGTCAGCGTCCCCAAGATAGAGAGAGTGACATACTTCAGGTTGTCTTCTGGTGACACTTATATGTTATTGGCGCTGTCATTTGGTTGATGTTGTAGTTTCTTCTTATTGTTATTGATGCTAATGTTATCAGTGTTTAGCGTGGATGATGTCTACCTATATAAGTTTTTATTGTGTGGGCTATTGGATGTTGCATTTTGCTTAAAATAACAGTACTTTATCTGTCTGTTCAGACCGTACACCTTAATGCATATGGTCAAGATCCTTATGCCAAGGAGTTTGGAATTAAAATTAGCGAGAATCTGGCGCAGGTTGAAGCTCGTGTCCTGCCTGCACCTTGGGTAATGAAAAAGCTATATTTTCTGTTTTTCTGAATCTTTTTCATTTTTGTCTTTGTCTTGGTTTTATAATTTCAACATTTCTTTTACAGCTCAAATATCATGATTCGGGCAGGGAGAAGGACTGTCTTCCACAAGTTGGGCAGTGGAATATGATGAACAAGGTAATTTGCCTTGCAGAAATTGATTTTATGTGATCACATGTGCTAACGTTTTCTCTTGTTATAGCAAGAGAAACATTGTGGTGGGTTGGGATAAGTGTGGCTTACGTGTAATAATAATTGTCTACTTAATAACTAGCAGTTACTTTATTTAAATTAATGTTAGTATTTTATATATTAGATTTCATATTCACGCGTAGCCTGTCTTCTTGACTAGATTTTGTTTTACACAGATTTATTAAACACATTATAGGTTACATTTCATATTTGCGACTAGCGAGCTGATCTTTTTGACTGGAATTTTCATTGCACATGTTGCTTGATGACTCAATTTTTGACTTGGTAATGCGTTGTACTTGTGGTTTAAACACTTGCAACTGATTGGCATGATGCAGAGGATGGTTAATGGTGGCACGGTGAACAGTTGGATCTGTATTAACTTTGCCCGGAATGTACAAGATAGTGTAGCGCGAAGCTTTTGTCATGAGCTTGCTCAAATGTGCATGACATCTGGCATGGTAATATGGGCCTTTATGGGTTTACACGCCTTTTTTTGCAATCACCAAATGTCCTCCCTTCTGATTTTATTCTTATCTCTTGCAGGCTTTTAATCCTGAGCCTGTCTTGCCAGTTTTGAGTGGTCGGCCAGATCAGGTAGAAAGAGTTTTAAAAGCTAGGTTTCATGATGTGATGACAAAATTGCAGCCTTATAAGAAGGAGCTGGACTTGCTAATTGTCATATTACCTGACAATAATGGCTCCCTTTATGGTAAGAGATGATTGATCTCCAAAAGTTGTGCATGTTTTTTGTCAGGAAATGCAAATGGATTAGATCTCTGTGGTTATGTTGATCTTCTTAATTTATTTTCTTCAGGTGATCTGAAGCGGATATGCGAAACAGATCTTGGTATTGTCTCCCAATGCTGCTTGCAGAAGCATGTCTACAGGATGAGCAAACAATATCTTGCTAATGTGGCTCTGAAGATTAATGTGAAAGTTGGCGGGAGGAATACGGTGCTGGTTGATGCGCTCTCGAGGCGTATACCTCTTGTCAGTGATCGCCCTACTATTATATTTGGTGCTGATGTTACACATCCCCATCCGGGCGAGGATTCTAGCCCTTCTATTGCTGCTGTAATTCTCTCTGACCACTCAAAATTAAGATGCACAGTTCCTGTATAGCATAGTTGTTGCTTGTTGAGGTTACTTATTTAGGCTTCAATTTCTTTCAGGTTGTTGCTTCCCAGGATTGGCCTGAAGTGACAAAATACGCGGGCTTGGTTTGTGCTCAAGCCCATAGGCAGGAGCTCATCCAAGATTTGTATAAAACCTGGCAGGATCCAGTTAGGGGGGCTATGCATGGTGGCATGATCAAGTAAGATTTGGATCACTTTTATGCAGTACTGACAAAGCAAATCTCCTTAATACCTTGTGGCTAGCTGTTTCATTGTCAATCAGAAACTATACCCGATAATTTCTGGTCTAACTTTGTCCTTGTATAATTCAGGGAACTGCTGATTTCATTCCGTAGAGCAACTGGACAAAAACCGCAGCGGATTATTTTCTACAGGTATATGTGCTGGGACTGCAATTCTCTTATTCAGTCATGGCACCTTTGCTTTTTGCTTGCTTCCTCCTTTTCTTGCATCTCATAGATGGCTGCTGTGGCCACAGGGATGGTGTTAGTGAGG
>JACGDI010001921.1:0-24603 GCA_014898725.1 Jacaranda copaia
GTATTACTTGTAAAAGGGGCCTGTTGGGCCTGTTGGGCTATCCCATATCAATTTAGGATTAGCTAATTGGGCTAAATATGTTTAAATATGGTCCATCAATAGATTAGGTCCATCTCAAGTGGTATTCAAACCTAAGGGAAGACCCAAACTCCAATTCATGAAACCATAATCTGTGCCTATAAAATGAGGTGCTACAACCACAAGGGTTCGACATCTTCTTCAAAAGTACTAATTCTAAAGGCCTTGATATCAAAATGAATACTTGATTTCAAGGTGCGTTGTGATTTCATCCACAAATTTAGGAGGGAATTGCACATCCAATTCAAGAACAAACGTCAAGCCTTTGAATCAAAATCTAAGGAAAAGAATTATAGGAATTAATCTTCAATTACAGAGATATTTTCCAGAGATTTGAACCAGTTTCATTTTCATTAAATTTTAAATTTTTTCATATTTTTCTCGTATGGTAATTCTTTCTATAGACTTGATATTTATGTGAACAAATTTTTAGCACGCCCAGTGGGACCATCTTTGCCTCTCATCTCTTCTTTCTACATCAAAATTCTAGTTATTATTTCCAAACGCTCCATGGCACCTACGAAGAATCAAGTCACTATTATGAATAAGAAAAATGTTATGGTTATCATTACTATAGCAGGCTAATCCTCAATTGGGGGAAAGATTGTTGATACTACTCCATCAGATGTCTCAAATTCAGCAAGTCCTATGGAGAACAAGTCCAAATCATCTCATTTTGCTACGTTGCCTATAACAGTAACTAAACTAACTACAGTTGATGAACAACTTTCTCAAATGGCTCAAGCCATAAATGATCTTAGAAGATTGTAGAAGACAAAGACCCCCAAATCGCCCAATTAATGAATAGGCTAGAGCACTCAAATGTCGTAGAGTCTAGCTAGAATTGTTCATCTTTCTCAAATCATGTTGAAAATGAGAAGCAAATGGATGAGGCGCCACCCAAGCATGACTCATTGCAAAAATCTAATCACTCTACAATATATGTAGCTGTATTGTCCGTGCAACAATTGAAAAAGATTATAACTAACACCATCAGAGCTTACTATGTTGGACTTTTGCAAAATTCACTTATATACTCAAAATCATACACTAAACGGATTGATTCATTAAAGATGTCAATGGTTATTAGCCACTAAAGCTCCAATAGTTTGGTGGAAAAAGCAATCCAAAGCAACATATTGCCCATTTTGTGGAAATATGAAACAATGCATAAACTAATGGTGACCTTCTCGTAAAGCAGTTCATGAGATCACTCAAGGGAAATGCATTTGACTATAGGTTAGTTTGGAGCTCGAGTTTATTAATAGTTGGGCAAAAATAGAGAGAGAATTTTTGAATAGCTTCTACAGTACCCATTGCACTATGAATATAATTGAACTTACCAATGCAAAATAGTGGAAAGACAAGTCGATCATTAACTATATAGACCATTGGCGTGCAATAGTTTGAATTGCAAGGACAAATTATTAGAAGTTTTAGTAATAGAGATATGTACCCAGGGGATGCATTGGGGACTTCTTTATATCCTCCAAGGAATCAAGCTACAAAGTTTTGGGAATTGGCCACTCGTGCTCACAGCATAAAGTTGAGCATTGCAAATCATAAACTTACTTTTTCAGTTGATGATCAAAAGAAAGACAGAAAAAACTTAAAAAGGAATGAGAAGTCCACAAAAAATACTGTGAAAAAGTCCATGGCAATTATAGTAGCTCCTATCAAAACTTCTACAAGTAGTAACAAAGGAGAAAAGCTTGATCAACTTGTGCCAACTGAAAGATGTTAACCTATGTTGAAAGAGTTATAGAAAAAATACCCATTTCCTAACTTAGATGTCTTGCAAATCTTTGATGAGTTGTTGGCAAGAAAGATGATTGAGTTGCTCGAGTCAAAATGTCCTAATGAAGTTGGGAAGCTAAATAACTCAAAATACTATAAGTATCATCAAGTTGTTAGTCATCCTATAGAAAAATATTTTGTGGTTAAAGAGAAAATCATGACGTTGGCAAAAGATGGAAAACGCATCCTTGATACTGAAGGTACAATGGATACAACTGTTGCTAGTATGTAGTTGTTACAAATGCTGCCTACAACCAGAAAAATGTTCTTTCCCCCTTCATAGGGGCATCAACGTTGCTTCAATTTGGAAGTATAGACCCAGTCCTATTCGAAACTTTGTCCACTAATGGAAAAGAAAAGTCGGATACAAGTTTTATTTCTGAAATTAAAGATGATGGTGAGTGGATTCTCGTAACACGCCGACAAAGGCAAAGGTAACATGTTCACTAGTTTCATCCATCACTCTTAAAGAGATAACATCTCGCTAAGTATCCTCAACCAAAGTTAACGAGAGAAATGGAATATTCTCATGTTAAGCTGAGAAAATTAGGACGAAGTTATTGGGTTCTTGTTACTTTAGGAGACTCTTTTCGTATTAGATTTTTTTAGCAGAAAGTCAAAATAGCATTTATTGCATATGGTAAAGTAGAGAGCTAAAATTCTACTTCTTATTGTACGGTAATTACATTTATAGATAAATATTTGTTGCTAGGATCAAAACCCTATAACCAGTCGCTCTTTGTTTCTGGATTCATGCAGGATCAAAAAGTCAACCACATGTTTATTGATGGGGATAAGCAGTTGACATCATGCCAAAGTCTACAATGAAACAATTAGGGATTAGAGTTTAAAACTTATCTCGCAACCACTTGACCATTCAAAGCTTTAACCAGGGAGGTTAATGAGCTATTGGAATGATTTGCCTAGACTTTACTATTGGAGAGTTGAAAGCAGATACTGTATTTCATGTCATTAATACAAGAACTTCTTACAAAGTAGACCATGGCTTCGCAAATACAGAGTGGTTCCACCCACCCTTCACCAATGCTTCAAGTATTTGAGGAATGGTGAGATACTAAAGGTTAATGCGTTCATAAAGCCATGTACTGAGGCGGAATCATACTTTTCGAATGCTAAGTGATACCTAGACTTGAGCTCAATGCATAAGACATTGCCTTCAAAAACTTAAGGCAATCACCTTATCAAGAGAAGGCATATTGACCCTATAACTCTAGTTGAACATATATCTTTGGAGTCTGATGTTGAAAAGTCCAAAAGGTTGATTGCTACTAAAACCTTGACAAGTAAAATTGTAAAATTCGAAGGTGCCTTTGATTTACTAATATTTTGGTATACCCTTCGAGCATGTTGAAAAAAAGGATAGAAGTTATCTGAAGCATACATTTTGTCACTGAACAATAGAGAACAAACAAGGAAAGTTGTATCTAATGACTACCAAGTTCTGAGAAAAGAGTCAATCATGCCTATTATCAGTTTGAACTAAAAGGCCTCAACTTAATTTTTTTCTGGCAGAGCTTAATAGTAAAAGTTTCACAGGACATTTAATCCAAAAGCTTATAATCTCTTGGCTATGTTTGGATATGACTTCTCCAATCCATTTGAGCAAGAGGAGTTGAAGCCTGCGTTGACTGAAGAAAAGATCCATGGCCATAGCAGAGCACAACAAAAATTATGAAGCTAAAGATTTCATGTTGATCAGCCAAAGATTATATTTGGATTTCCACTAAGTGAGTTAATCAGAATATGTGGGATGAGAAAAGATAAATGCATCAATGTCCAACATATTGCAATTAAGAAAGATGAAAATAATGGAAGTCAAATGGTAAGTGATCATCGCATCTCTGTGTTCGATCGACCGAGCACTCACACTACCTATCTTTCTATCTTTGAAAAAGTTAGTCAAATTCCACCACTTTGTAAAGGGTCTACTACAAGTCATTATTCACAAGGTTTGGTCTTAAATCAACTTGGAAATAATGCAGTGAAAAAATTAAGAAAAGGAAGTAGCTGTGATGAGAACGACATGTGGAAGGTTAGACTATTTGCTTACCTCAACCGAATGAAGCCAAATCTTTGATTCTAATCATTAGTGTGGGCAAACCAATGAAGGTGATGCAACATACCATGAGGTGTTAATCTAATGAAGATAGTGGACATGAGGATGGAGTAGACGTTACCATAAGCTCTAACTACTCAAGTGTTATAGAAGAGCCAAGCCCTCAGTATCTAGGAAAGTTCAACATATTGATTATGGGTGGCTTTGTGCAAAATACAAGTTATCCTAGGTGGAGAATGATGCTTATTTCTATTATGAAAGCAAATGGAGTTATATAATAGAGGGTTGCATTTCAAATGATAGAGGTCGTAGACACTATATAGTCTAATGATGATGAAGATAATGAGCCCCACTCATGTCATCATATTTGTATTAATGACGAGTCTGACTCAAACATCTCTAAAGATGATATTCAAGAAGCCCCTTCACAACTTGAAGATGGTGGACAGGCAATTATAGATTAACTTAAAAAATTAAATTTAGGCATGATAGAAAACCTACATCCTATATTTGTGAGTTCTTTGCTGGGTCCTAAAGAAGAAAATTAGTACTTCAAAACTTTGAGCAAGTATAGAGATGTTTTTGCTTGGACATATAAAGAGTTGCCAAGCTTGGATCCTAAAGTTGCGATTCATCAACTTGGCATAAGGTATGGAGTACGCTCAATAAAGTAATCACAGAAAATTCTCTACCCAAAGCTTGTCCCTTGAATTGAAGCTGAAGTAAATAAGCTCATTGATGTTAGATTTATTAGAGAAGTCAAGTATCCAAAGTGGATATCTACTAGTGTATCTATTAAGAAGAAAAATGATCAAATACATATTTATGTTAACTTTCGAGACTTAAATAAGGCATGCCCAAAAGATGATTTTCCATTGCCTATCATCAAGCTCATAGTCGATGCAACTATTGGTTATGAAGCTTTTTCCTTCATGGATCAATCTTTTGGCTATAACCAATTCAGGATGTCACTTCAACATGAGGAGTATATAGCTTTCCGCACTCCAAAGGAAATTTACTATTATAAGGTGATACTTTTTAGGTTAAAGACTGCAGGTGGCACTTACCAATATGCTATGCAAAACATATTAATGACATGATGCAAAAAAGAGTTGAATGCTATGTGGATGATTTGATTGTTAAAAGTAAAAAAAAGAAGTGATCACTTGGCAGATCTTCAAGTGGCATTCGATCAATTAAGAAAATTACCTTGAGGATGAATTCCCTTAAATATGCATTTAGTGTTACATCAAGCAAGTTTCTTGGCTTTATAGTTTTTCATCGAGGCATTAAGATCGATCCCACAAAGATAGATACTATATAGAAAATTCCTACACTAAGGAACTTAGAGGAATTATGAAGCTTGGAAGATAATCTTGCATTCAAAAGAAAGTTCATATCAAACTTTGTTGGAAGATGCCAACCATCCAATCACCTTGTAAAGAAAAATGATCCTTACAAATGGGAAGGAGGATGCCAAAATGCTTTTGAAAGTATAAAGAAGCATCTCTTAATTTCACCAATGTTGGGAACTCCTATACTTGGAAGGCCACTTATATTATACATTGCAGCACAACAAGGTCAATTGGTGCTCCTATGGTTCAAGAAAATGAAGAGCCACTATACTACCTGAGTAAATCCCTGACTGAAAATGAATTGAAATATTTATCTCTTGAGAAGATCTGGTTAGCATTATTCTATGCCATCAAGAAGTTGCAGTACTATTTTGAAACATATTGCACACAACTCATCTTTTGTGCTAATCCAATCAAGTTTGTTACGTCAAGACCTATGCTCTTTAGGAGATTGGCAAAGTGGTCTATAATATTCAACCAATACAAGATCACCTATGTGCAATAAAAAACTGTTAAAGGGCAAGCTCTTGCTAATTACTTCACTGACCATTCTATCCTCTATAGAATGCAAATTATCTAATGACCTCTCCAATGAAGATGCTCTCTATGTTGAAGTTCTCCTAACATGGATGATGTTCTTTGATGGAACAGCTAGATCAGATCGATCAGAGGCAGGGATTATCTTTGTTTCACTAGAAGAGCAAATATTGACATATTTCATTTTGTTGGGCGAGTTGTGCTCTAATAATATTGTTGAGTATTAAGCTTTGATCATTAGGCTTCAAATGGCCTTAGAAATGAAGGTTCAGGAAATTAAGATTTATGGCGACTTAAAATTAATCATTACTAAGCTTTTGAAAGAATTTGAAGTTAAGAAAGAAGATCTCGTACCTTTTTTTCAGCAAGTCTTAGACTTGTGAAGAAATTTAAAAGTATTAGCTTAAACCATGTTATGAGAAAGAATAATATTATTGCTGATGCATTGGCTAACCTAGCAAATACTTTTACTCTGTTTGAAGGAGAAACAACAAATGTTCCAGTATTCAATCAATAGATAGTGCCGCCTTCTGTTGAACCTAATCATGAAGATTCAAATACTATATCAGTATCGATTCTTGATAATCAAGATTAGAGGTGTTTATTGATTGATTATTCAAAGCATGGAAAGTTGCCGAATAAGCCTCTCCATAAGATAAAAGTACGAAAGAGATTATCTCATTTATTATATACAAAGATACTTTGTATTGTCGATTTTTTGAAGGTAATTACCAACATTGCCTAAGTGGGGAGAAAAATAATTGAAGCCATGACTGAAGCACATTCTAGGGTTAATGGCACTGACTAGTCTGATCCTCAACTCCATTTTGAGATCAAAATAATGGGTTGCTATTGGTTGATAATGGTTAAATATTACTTAAAGTATGCGAAGAGGTGTGAAACCAGCCACCAACTGCATGGAAATTTCATACATCAACCTCTAGAGCCTTTACATCATACTATTGCTTCATGTCTATTCAATGCTTGGAGTCTTGATGTTGTAGGACCTAGTACTCCAAAGTCATATGCTAATCATGCATATATATTGGCAGCTACTGATTACTTCTCTAAATGGGCTGAGATGATTCCTTTTAGAGAGGTAAAGAAGGAAATAGTGGTTGAGTTCATCCATTTGAACTTTATTTTTGATATACTGTACCTCAGTACATTATCACTGATAATGGAAAGCCATTTTATAACAAGTTGATGGATAATTTATATGCACAGTTTGGGTTCAAGCAACATAACTCCTCGATGTACAATGTAGTAGCAAATAGTTTAGCTAAGGCATTTAATAAAACTTTGTACAACTTTCAGAAAAAAATGGTGTCAAAGTCAAAAAGAGACTGGCACGAGAAAGTTGGAAAAACACTATGGGCATATAGAACGACACACTGAACCACTACTTAGGCTACTCCATGTTCTTTAGTGTATAGAGATAAAGATGTTCTCCATTTTGAAAGTTAGATGTCTTTACTCCATATCGCAATTCAAGGACTCACCACCGAAGATAATGTTGTCTTAGACTTGAAGAATTAGAAATGTTAGATGTGAAAAAGCTTGAAGTTCAATAGCAACTTGAGTGTTACCAAACTCACATGATAAGAGCATTCAACACCTTCAATCATTTCAAGTTGGGGATTTGGTCCTAGCAATGAGAAGACCAATTAACATCACCTAACGAATGGGAAACAAGTTCATATCAAAGTGGGATAGCTCTTTTGTGGCACACAAATGGTGCTTATAAGTTGGTGGATAAAGATGGAATGTGCGTTGGCCCTATAAATGGCAAGTTTTTGAAAGGCTATTATCTAAGAAAAAATAAGCTCCTTGACGCACGAGCCTAAACTGTACGTTACTTTTGACTCGTACAAGTATAAATTGTGTATGATACCCATCAATGGTAGTGCATGTGGATAAACTACTAAGCTACTCTACTAAAAGTATTTTGTGAGGCTAAAATGTAAAAATACTTCACCTCATTCTTGGTGGCTAAGATATTGAAACTCTTAGCCTGCATGAGTATAAACTATGTATGCCCCTACCCCCCCCCCCAAAAAAAACAAAAAAATTCTTTGAACTGTGTGATGACTTGATCCCCTTGATATGGTACATATGTAGCTTGGAATTTATTTTCTAACTTTAGCCACATCTTAAAACAAGTTTGGTTTGTCTTAAAGATAGCCAATTTGCCTGTAAGTTTGAGCCAATTCATTTAATCATTTGATCATTGAAAACATGCATTTGATCTTTGTTTAGTTGGTGAAAATGAGAAAAGTGCAGAATATAGAACATACAAAAAAATGGAAGCAAAAAATTGATGAAAAGAAAAGAACTTTTATTGCATATTAAGATAGATGTTCTTTTACATCAATTCTATATATATATATATATATATAGAGAGAGAGAGAGAGAGAAAGTGTGCTAAGAAGCTAAATGCTCAAGCAAATAAGTCAAAAGATGCTAGATCATGGTGAGATTCTTCAAGTAATGCCTCTATCTTCTTCAAAGCTTCAGCCTCTTTGTTAGAAAAAAATAGAGTGCTCTCGAGCTTTGAGATTTCTTTCCTTTTGGTGACTATTTCTTTTTGAATAGTGGATAGGTTTTCTTTGACTTTATGGAGTGATAAACTTGTAAGCTCTACTTTGCTGTTCAACTCGGTTAATCACGTATTTAATTATTTTTGTTACTTGGTGATTTGGAGAAGCTTTGCCTTTAGATCATTCACCTCCTCAACTTATTTAATTTCCTTTGCCTCGAATTCAAAAAGACCTTGTCATACACAAAGAAGCACTTTCTCATAAGCTTCTTGTGTCTCTCTTTTAATAAAGTCCAACTAGACCTTTGTGTAGCTTGAAGCGCCCTCAAAGAAAGACTTTGGATGACACTCCAAAGATGATGTATCTCATGTATATGTCCTCATCTCTAAAATCAAATCATCAATTACTGGCTTTAGCTCTAAAAGATGCTCAAATGGAGTCTTCATGACCTTTTGGCATATTCGTTCCTAATAAATTTTGATCAATATCTACTCAGCTTTAGTTTTAATAACTTGAGGATAAAATTCAGAAATTTCAGCAAGTGGAAGTGGCTAGGATTAAGCTTTAAATGTCTTCCTAGGTTTCTTAGGCATATTTTCCTTAACACACAACTTCTCTGCAATAAAAATAAGCAATGTCATTTTGATTACATACAAAGGATCTTAATTTCATGACTTTTATAAAGAGAAATGTTGGATAATTGACGCATTATTACTTGACGGATGGGAAGTAGTGTCCTCTCCACATAAGCTAAAAAGACTGACCCTATTTATTGAGCCCATGCTGTCTTCAAAAGTGATAAGGATTCCTTTCTCAAGGTCTACAAGCTGAAAGAAAAAGAAAAAAGATATAAGATGGGTGAAAGAGAATAGTAATATAAATGAATAAAATAATAATAATGATAATGAGTGAATGTACGTATTTTGCTAATTCCTGTAAAGGCAATGAAGAGCTTGGAGTATCTACAAGAAATGTTGAATTCATACTAATATTGTCTAAGTAAAGAACCTTTGATCTTTTTTAAAACTGCTATTGGTTAATGGATTCTTCATCAGAGAGTGACAAAGCAAATCACTTCATTTCCTTTAGTTAGACTAGCAGTAGGGACAAGCTTGGGAGTCGAGTCTACATGAAAAGTTTGTTGCTTTTTAGAAGGCACTTTTGCTAATTCTAGGTCAATAGTCGAATCTCAAGGAGATGGGACAACTTCACCATCCTTGGAACCCTGTCTCAAAATCCTTTGAGAACTATTGGGATTTAAATCTACTAGTTGATTAAGTTTGAGAATGATTTTTGTATTTTTCCCTAAATAAGCCTTCCAATGTTCAACTCACCAATCTGTATATGTTGTCACGACCAAAGGTGATAAGAAAGTACTGCTTGGTATAATTAGCTTGGAAAATGTGCCTAACAAAGTGCAAGATTGTCAAAGTTGAACAAGCTCAACCAACTCACATATAAGAATCTCTATCTTTAGGTGGCTAGGATTATCTTGACAAAAAACATATTACCGGCTAAATTAATGAGGACTATAAGCTTCAATAATACATATTGCTCCACTCTGGAATGTCAAGTAACTAGACCACAAAGCCACGAAAAGACCTTTATGTGTATTTGATATACTTGCATCATCTGTCACTAAGGTTTGTTCTTGTGTGTGCAAGTTTTGAAGACATGAGGGACTAATCTTGTGGAATAATTTATGTGCCTTAGCAAGTTCAAAGTGTTTGGCCATATTCTCTCCTACATAATTTACCATCTGAGATTCAACTTATTCAAGTTTGGATGGAAAATGTGTTTGAAGATAGCATCCAATCCAACTATACGCATAATGAATAGGAAAGATGGTGGTGGACTCGTTCAAGCCCTTTGATGCAAATATCACTCTTAGACCATGGTGAATGCTTGCTAGTATAGGAATTACTAAAGAAAAACAATCACTACATGCCATTTTACTTAAAATTTTGAAAACAGAAGTACGTACCTTATCAACTTTATGATGTGGTACAACAAATTTACGTAATCAACATAAAAGAAAAATAGCCAAATAAGTTTTATCCTTAATATCCTATTCAATCCCTAACATTAAATAGCGCTCATCATACTCCTTGGTGTGCAATAAAAAAGATATATTGATGTTCCCAGGATTGCGAGATAGCCTTGGCTTGATAGGTCTCTTTCTGGATGACCTTAAAGGCAGTTGTGTACATTTGGTTGAGCCTTTGAACAAACTCAAACCAATCAAAAACAAATACACCATTAGAGTCATTCAAAAGCGCGTGGTATGTTGCAAATAGACACTTGCAACTTCGTGGCAAACAAAGTTAGCAGGTATCAACATTAAGCAACTCCTTAGCAGATAGGACAACTATATCATAAAAACCTCCACGTATCATTAATCCTCAAAGCCCACAAAGATCCCCTAGAGAGATTGTTAGTTCTCTAATAGCAGTGTGTAATGTGTTTATAGAGGGGCATCTTAGCTCTAGGAATGCTTGGAGGACATGCTTGTTACAAATGTACATGAAAAGGGAGGCATAAACACCTACATAGATCTTAGATCGATGAAGAGTATCTTCATGATGGCCCAACACATCCATTGTCCATTTCTAACAGCTGGTGCAAAAGAATACCTCACCAAACTTGGATGTTGAAATTCTCCATGAACCTCTATTGACGCTTAGATGATGGTTCGGGAGTAAAAACCCCACATGCATGGCTCCAATGTCATGAAGTGAAGATTTCAACAGCAAGAACCTAGAATGAGCAAAAATACTAGAACACTAATCAATCATCTCTTTGGTTGTCTCCTTGGACCATTCATCAACATACATGGAATGGTTTGATTGAGCCTTGGAGGATTGAGCATCCACGACCATTTTATACTTACATAAAGTAGAGCTTTTGGCTTTGGAGAAGTCTTTGTGACCCTAAATCACGATGCATAGAGTTAGTTCACTACAATGTTTGATATCCATCTTCATAGCTTTTCTGAAATTTTGAATGTAAATCAAGTTATTTGATGAAGAAGGAGCATAAAGAAGAGAAGAAAACAACACATTGTTTCACTCCAAAGAAAAAGGAATTGCATTAATATTCTACATTTCACCAACTTAAATTAGCAGAGGTAGATTACAGTTGTAATAAAGGAGTAGGGCCACCAATTATTGATGAAGGAATGTGAAACCTATAGAAAATTAACAAAGAAAATCAATGATACAGTAGAGCTATCTTTTCTTGGGCAAACACAAACAGTTGCGGTGAGGGTGTTTATAAGATAGGTGTGTAGAATCATAGCAAGCAATGCTCACCCAACTTAAGAAAATTGACTTGACAGATACCAAATACTCAAGCCTGAGAAGGTTTCACTACCTTACTTCATTTTTAGTTGTGAAAACTAAGCATCGAAATTGTTCTCTTATAGATGCTTAACCATGGGAAAAGGATGGAAAATTTGCATGTCTTCAAGACGCTAGGAAAAGTGGCAGAATTGATGAGAAAATACTTGCGAGGCAAAGAAAGAAACTGGTAACATATTGCCATGATTAATGGATTGCATGGGAAGATTCTTACCAAAAGGAAAAGAATAAACAAGGAAAAGAAAAAGAAGATGAGTGGTAATCTTGCTGGACACTCGTCTATATGTGGGGATGGAAATTTTCCATTTTTTATTTTGTAGGATGCTCGAAAAGGAAGTAGGATTCAACGAGAAGAGAATTGCCAAATTATCCATTTCAATAAAGCAAAAAAGAGAAGAAGTTACTTTTAAACTAGCCAAACTTAGTTGCTGCAATTTGTGGTGAAATTATGCAAAAGATAGTAAGTCACTTAGAAAAAAAGGGAGTTTCTATAGTTCTTTTTCACATCTATGAGTTCAGAAGGAAATAGTATGTTCAGGCTTGATGTTTGAGAAAGAATGATACATACATAGATACTTGTTATTTGGACCAGATTTTAAAGAGAAAAGGGGGAAAAACTCAAAAAACGAAGATGTGGCAGTTGTTAAAATTGTTGCTCTTAGTTTGTTAAAGGATGAGCTTTCTTTTACCAATGCTAGGAATCTTCATGGGCCCATGCTTTCTTTTCTTCAAAAAAAAAAACAAAGGAAAATTGGGGAGAAAAGACGAGTCCATCACCTAACGTTTCTACAAAGCAAACCTGCTCCTTATCAAAGGAAAATGTGTGGCTAGTTTTCTTTTCCTTTTGTTTAAGGCTCCAAAACAGAAGTGGTTCCATGTGTTTGAAAGAAAAGGAAAGGAAATAATGGATTCGCTAATTGCCAAAAGACCAAGAAGTTGTCCATGTATTTGAAAGGGAATAAAGGAAATTGATTTCCCAATTTCCATATCTTCACTCTTAAACTTTCTTGCCATGTTTCTAGTAATTAATTTTCCAATTGCCGAGAACAAAGAAGTTGCTGTGATGTCAAGTTTATAGCATACTACTTAACATTTGTGTCCAACTTTATCAAATTTTTATCCCAATAAATAAATAAATTGGTGGGAAAGAGAAAAATAATATAAGTACTTCAAGTCTCATTTTCATCCTTATTTGGCATGGCGTTTGCTGAGCCTAAAAATGGGGGCATAAGTTGACATTAAAATTTTATTGGGATAAATTATCATTTGATAACCCACACAAATTAGTTATTAAATTGAGTCACAAATTAAAGTCCATAATAAATTTGGACATTATAGAATGGGCTTATCTAAAATGAATTATAAAATTCTTATTTATTTTGGATTAAATAATTTGGCCAAATATGTTCAAATATAGCCCATCAATCGATTAGACTCATTTCAAGTAGTATTCAAGCGCAAGGGAAGACCCAAGCTCCAAGTCATGAAACCCCAATTTGTGCCTATAAAAAGAGGTAATGGGAGACATACCAGACATCAAGGAATTAATTAAGAAATTTAAACATCAAGCTCTCAAGTCCAAGCTCTTGCCATGAAGAAATGCTACAACTGTAAGGGCTCTACATCTTTTTCAAAAGCATTAAATTCTAAAGGCCTTGATATCAAAACAAATACTTGATTTCAAGGTGATTCATAATTTCATTCACAAATCTAAGATGGAATTGCGCATCCAATTCAAGAACAAATGTCAAGCCCATGAATCAAATTCCAAGGACAAGAATTAGAGGAAAGTCTTCAATTACAAAAATATTTTTCAGAAATTGTAACCGCTTTTATTTTTATTAAATATTGAATTTGTCCATATTTTTCTTATCTTGTAATTCTTTTTGTAGACTTGAAATTCACGTGAACAGTAAGTTTTAGGAGAAAAGCACTTTAAAATAACTTTTGGGTTGTAGACCACTAAGATAGTCAATTTCCTTTGGGGTGAAACTATGAAAGTGCCAATGTACTATTTAAAAAATAGAATAACATCTAAAATAAAAGATAGATAAAACAAAAATAATAAATTAAAACATAGATAATCAAATATTTATTGAGTTTAAGTGATACTTGTTTTTTTTCTTTTTTTTTTGTTTACACATACGTGTGCCAAAAATTTAAAACATCATATTTATATATATGAGGGTGATGCCATTGATTTAATTAAATCACCTGACAATGATAAGTTTATATATGATAGATTGTCAACATTGATATTGATGATGTTGAAAGTCATTTATAGTGAAAGGGTACTGTTTGGGGTAGATCCGACCAGAGAGATCAAGTAATTCAGCTGGTGTTCTTCTTGAGGTCTGCGATCTGCAATAATAACACACGTTAAACTAGTTGAGGTGCCCCCGGCTAAGGCACTCTGACGCTCAAGTCAGTTCTGGTTGAAATAGAGTAATCAAATAGAATATAGAGAGTTTATAATGTATTTAGCATTACCTAGAGCGTGGTTGGCAATGAAGTATTTATAGCCTTCTCCCAGTGTGTGATTTGTTGAAGATGCCCTTACCAAATGTATTGGGCTCTAGTCCTTGCCATGGGCTTGATGGTCATTCCAAATCTTGGTACTATTCCAGGTAGCTTCATCTCCTATTTTCCAGGGTGAACAGTACCTCTGATAGGTGCCTCTTTGATAAAGGTGGTGGTAGAGTTGGTGGCAGCAATTGTATCGACTGTCAGACAACATTAATGTAGAGACATGCTGCATGTCAGAGTAATAAATATGGTATGGATCTGAGTCAATGCTGGGGTGAGTTATGAGGTTGATATATAAATTGAACAGGTATGGCTGGTCGATTATGGAGAAAGAAAAATATGCTGGAATTGATGAAGCTTTTTGTTGAGTGCAGTCGGTTACAATACACTCGATCAGATAATTATTGCTGAGTGGCTCAATCCAGAACTAGTGTTGGGCCTGTTGGGCAGTCCAAAACTAGTGCAGGGCCTGTTGGGCTAAATGGGCCTCTTGGGCTATCCTATATCATGAGTCCCCTCTACTCGCAGTCCTAATCAAGCTTGTCGATAACATGCTCATCGATAGTTTTAAGATCAAGTTTTCTCTCCAACATATTTTTTAGTAGATGAAAATGAATGACTCAAGCTGTGTGCTAAATTAGCTCTACGGGTATGACAGCTTCGGATCCATAAATGAGACTGTATGGGGTATGACTTGTAGTTGTTCGAAGAGTGGTTCTGTACGCCCATAACATGCTAGGGAGGTCGTCTGCCCAATTCGAGCCAGTGTCTTATATCCTGGCTTTCAGATGGTCAAGGATTGTTCTATTGGTTACCTCCGTCTGGCCGTTCGATTGGGGATTGCCCACTAAAGTGAAGTGCTATGCGATCCCAAAAGCCTCACACCTGTCCCTAGTGCTCTTGCTCTAGATTTGAGTGCCGTTATCATAAATAAGGACTTTGGGTAGACTAAAATGGCATATAATATTTTTCCATATGAAACTCTTGACAGCTGTATCCATTATCTTTAGAACCACCTCTGCCTCAGCCCATTTAGTAAAATACTCGACTATGACAATTATGAATTTTTGCTGTCCCATCGATTTTGGCAATGAGCCCAGAATGTCAATTCCTCATGATCAAAAGGCCAATAAATTTGAACACTGACCATCAGTGCTGCAGGTTGGTGTGGCAAATTTGAATGGACTTGACATGAAGTGCATTTACGTGCATAATCCACTGAGTCTTTTAACAAAGTTAGCCAAAAGTATCCGTACTTGATCACTTTATGGGCCAGGGATCTTCCTCCAAAATGATTGCTACACATACCCGCATGAATATCTTGTAACACCTCTAAAGCTAGGTCGCAGTCAAGACACCTCAAAGAGGGGCCTAAGATTGACCTCTTATACAACTAACGATGCTCATTGAGAGCAAATTTGGAAGCCTGGCCTTAAAAGCGTTGAGTCTCGTTCCTATCCTTGGGGACAGTATCTTGGCTTAGATATAATTTGATTGGAGTTTGCCAAGAAACTATCATTTCTTCAATGCTTGTTATCAAATTTTCCTCATGGGGCCCAATTGACGGTTTATCAGAGACCAAAAATGTGATCTTCTTATCCCTCATCCCCCTGGTGGAGATAGCAAATTTTGAACGAGCATTTGCTCGCTCATTCTCAAATTGAGAAACCTGACTAAAGGTAAACCTTTTGAATGATTGTCACAAGTGCTTCACTTCAGCCAAGTATCAGCTCATCATCGCATCCTTGGCTTCAAAACTTCGGTCGACCTACTCGGCCACTAACTGGGAGCCTATAATTATGACTAAGTGCTCAATCATATTTTTCTACATTTGGGGAGTGGAAGTAATGCCTACTCCTCCACCAGATGTGGTCGATGATCTATTGACGTTCATTGTCCAAACGAGAGGAGCCTCGAGATTCATCACAGACAAGTCGACTCACACGGCAATAAAGTTAGCCAGGACCTACGCTTTAATGGTTGTTCAAGGCTGAAAAGTAATATCAAACTCTTCTAATTTGATTGCCCATTTAGTCAGTTTTCCAGATGTATCCAGCTTTATCAGTACTTGTTTCAACGGCTGGTTGGTCAGCACTATAATAGAATGAGATTGGATGTATGGTCGCAAATTTTGAGCTGCAGTCACTAATGCTAAAGCAAATTTCTAAATCTCTAAATAATTATGCTCTGGCCTATGAAGTGACTTGCTGCAATAGTAGATCGATCGATGGGTGCCGTCTCGGGTTGAGATCAGTACTGAGCTAATCGATGTCGCGAAGACCACCAAATACACCAAAGCACTTCACCCAGCTTAGGTTTTGCCAACATAAGAGGTGAGGCCAAGTACTATTTCAGCTCAACCAGCGCCTGATCACACTGCGCAGTCCATTGGAAGCCCAATTTCTTAGCATTTCTGAGAATTTTGAAAAAGGGTAAACTCTTGTCGGCCAATCTTGCGATGAACTTATCCAAGGCTATAATCTTTCCAACTAACCTCTGAACATCTTGAACTGTTCTCGGAGGGGTGACATCAAGAATTGCTTAGATTTTTTGCGGATTGGCCTCAATGTCTCTCTGGTTGACCATGTAGCTCAAAAATTTTCCTCCCCAGATCTCGAACGTACACTTATTTGGGTTTAATTTTAAATTAAAGGCTCTCAAGATCGCAAAAGTGTGATCGAGATCGAACAAGTGATCCTAAGCTTTTTCTATTTTGACAATCATGTCGTCAACATAAACCTCCATCAATTTATCAATTTATTCTTTGAACATAAAATTGACAAGCAGTTGGTAAGTTGTTCTGACATTCTTTAACCCAAAAGGCATGACTAAGAAATAGTATAGCCCATTTGGAACCACAAAGGAGGTCTTATCCTTATCCTCAGGAGCAATGAAAATTTGATGATAGCCTTGAAATGCATCTATCATGCTTAGTAGCTCACACCCAGCAGTTGAATTAACTAATAAATCTATCCGAGATAGGGGGTAAGGATCTTTAGGACATACTTTATTTAAATTCGTAAAATCATTACACATGCACTATTGCCCCTCATTTTTTGGGACTAGGCCAACATTACAGAGCCAAGAGGGATATTGAATTTCTACAATATAATCAGTATTTAAGAGTTTCCTAACCTCCTCCTCGATGATCTGTGTCCTCTCTGCATTAAAAGTCCTCATCTTCTACCTAACTGGTTTGTACGAGGGGTCTACATTAAGGTTGTGCACAATGATGCTGGGGTCGATTCCCTGAAAGTTGGATGCTTTCCATGTAAAAATGTCAATATTTTCTCTCAAAAAATCGACCATAAGACACTCCAAGAGGGGGCCCAAGTCAATTTCAATATAGGCCGTCTTGTCGGGGTTCTCCTGTTTGAGCTCAATGGTCTTAAAGTCCCCTACAAGCTCCACTATGAAATCTTTGAACTTTCGCTTCTTGCTAGCTTGGGACTCCTTGGGTTCTGCTACAGGGGCATCCCCTAAGGTCTTCAATTGCAATCGAGCTCTTTGCTCATTTGATTCGATTGAGATGTTGTAACATCTCCAGGCCTCCTTCATGTTGCATAAAGGTTCCCCCATACCTGCTGGGATCGAAAACTTAACCTTCAAGTGATAGGTGGACACGATTGTATGAAAGTCATTGAAGGCGAGTCAACCTATGATGACATTATAAGTGAATGGGGCATTGACTAAAAGATAATTTACCATGAAAGTCCTTCTGGGAGCCTCTCCAAATTATATTGACAGGTTGATCGACCTTTTCAGTATGATCTCCAATCCCCCAAATCCGACCAACGATGTGTGCATGGATTCAAATTTTAGCTAGCTCATATTCATTCTTTTTAAGGTAGAGAGATGGTGTTGGCCGAGCTGCCATTATCGATCAAAACCTTGCGCACTTCAAAGTTGGCAATTTCAACAAAGACTACCATTAGACAGTCAGTTTTATGGTCCACATTCCTACCTTTGAGGTGTACCCAGTCATCATCAGTAAATGATATGGGCTCTACACTCATCGTAAAATAGAATGTTATCTTGACTTGGGAGCTTTAGCCAACTCGAGCCTCCTCTGAGTTTGCCTTCAAGCAGATTTTGAGTCTTCCCCAGTGGAACCTCCCGCAATCATATCAATGACTCCTCGTATGGGTAGGTGATCCTCGTGGGTGGGTTTCTTTCCCTTTTCTTCCCTTCTAGGGCTAACTGACCTTTCTCTATAGGAAGTCCAATTGGTTTTGCCCCTTTTGACCTAGGAGTCCACAGCTATGTACTTCTTGAGGTATCCCTACTTGATTAACCTCTCGATCTCATCTTGGAGATTGAAGCATTCATGGGTATCGTGCCCCTTTTACTTGTGAAAGTGGCAATATTTCTTAGATTTTTTCATTGCCTCAGTCTCCATCAACTTTCTAAGTTTTTGAGGAGGTTGTCATGCTAGATGGCATATAGGACCTCCCTCCTTAGGATGTTCAAAGGTGTATAGTCGTGGAATCACTTTATGGGAGATCGACCTCTCTCTTTGTGTTTTTGGTTGTCTCTTTCTTTTTTCTTCTTGTCGACTTTGAAGGATCCAAATTTGAGCCTGTTCATCTCCTCCTATATCATATATCTCTCAATCAAGTCGAGCAACTCCTCCATCAACCTAAGCCGTTCCCGCACCAAAATGTTGGCACTTTTTTGTGTCTGAGCCCAAAAAATAGTACATCGATCAAGAACTCGATCCTGGGGTTATCAATCCTGAGAACGTTTGTGTTGAATCTGGTGAAGAAATCCTAGAGGGACTCCCTTTCGCTCTGCTTTACAGTATGAAGATGGGTGTGGAGGAGTTTCGCCTTCCTTCTACTGGCGAATTGATACAAAAATTTATTGCACAACTGATCATGATAATAGATTAACAATAGCTCGAGCTTCACAAACCAGTTGAGTGCTATGCTTTGGAAGGTGGTTACCAATATTTTAGCATGGATGTACTTATTGTGACCATGTAGCTGTATCATTTGTTCAAACTACATTAAGTGTTCATTGGGGTCCATCGATCCATCATACCTCGGTAGACCAATTGGGACCTTCGCATTGATTGTAATGCACTAGTCAATAATATCTTGGATAAAAAGAGATCCTCGATCCCGAGAGATTTTGAAGGGCCCTCCAAGTTAGGTGTTTTTTTGGTATTTCTCCTCGAGATCTCATCAAGGCGCCTATTCAACTATTGGACCTGGTAGGACACCTCCTCCCATTCCTCTCAATTAAGGCCTGGCTTTGCTCGTTCTGTCTGATCGCACTATAGGGCTCGAATAGGCCAAGCTGTGGGGTCCACTGATTCCCGATGTCTTTATGGTAGCTTCGCTTGGAGTGTTTAACCCTATCACTATAGGGCTCAAATAGGTCGAACGTGATCTACTGAATCTGTAATCTTTAACCATAATTTAGGCCGCCTCTTCTTCTCCTGAAGGTGTCTAGGGCTAGGTTCACAGTGGGTGGGTGGTCGCCTAGATTCTTGGCAGCCGCAGCTATCTCAAGGAGACCTATCTTCTAGAGGAGGCGACTGAGGGATGGCACTGGTGGCCAGTGCGGTCACTGTGGTGTGCCTATTCAACGCGGAAAACAGCTGGGCTGAATTTGAGCAGAGATTTGCTCACTTGTCAGCTGCATTAATTGGGACATAGTTAACATTACCATTTACTCTTGAAGGGCACTGGGGCTTGGAGCGTGTGTACCTTGCAGAGGTAAAGGGGGAGGTAGAGATGTGAATCTCCTATTCTCCTCCCTTTCGGATGTGGCTCTGCGTGTGTTTACCATTTTCTCGTTGCAATCTTAAGTGTTCCCACATACAGCGCCAAAAATGATGAGGTAGAAAGCTATATATAGTGAAAGGGTACTATTTGGGGTAAATTCGACCAGAGAGGTTGAGTAATTCAACTCATGTTCTTCGCGAGGTCTGAGATCTGCAACAATTAACACACGTTAAACTAGCCGAGGTGCCCCCAGCTAACAAACTCTGATGCTCAAGTCAATTCTGGTCAAGATAAGTTAATTGAATAGAGTATGGAGAGCTTATAGTGTATTTGGCATTACCTAAAGCGTGGTTGGTTATAAGGTATTTATAGCCTTCTCTTAGTACGTGATTTGTCCAAGGTGCCCCTGTCAGGTGAAGTGGGCTTTAGTCCCTGCTGTGGGGTTAATGATCATTTCAGATTTCGATACTATTTCAGGTGGCACAATCTCCTATTTTCCAGGGTTAACAGTACCTTTGGTAGGAGCCTCTCTACTAAAGGTGGTGGCGGAGTTTGTGGCAACTACTATACCGGCTATCATGCATCATTAATACAAAGGCATGCTGCCTGTCAGAATAATAAATGCGGCGGGGATCTAAGTCAGCACCGAAGAGAGCCCTGAGGTTGACAATGATCGACCAAACCTAGTTGGTCGACCAGGTTCACGACGGAACATCTTCTCGAGCACGGTCAACAACAAATTATTCGACCAGATAGTTGTTGCCGAATGAGTTAGCTCTAAAACTGATGTTGGGCTAAATGGGCCTGTTGGCCTGCTGAGCTATCTCATATCACACATAATGAATTAGGAAGATATATGGTTATGGAATCACTTAACTTTATTGAGATGGATATCTCTCTTAATGCTCAATAGACACTTGCCAATGTGGAAACTTCTAAAGAGAAACAACTGCTATAAACCAATGTACTTGAAATTTTGAAAGTAGAAGCACTTACCTTTTTGATTTTATGTATGGAAGGGCAAAGTTGGACAACCAACAATGAAAGAAAGACATTCAAATAAGTCTCATCTATGATGTCCTTTTCAATTCTTACTATAATATATAGCCTATCATACTCCTTAATGTCGGATAGAGCAGGCACGTCAAAATTTCCACAAGAATTGTAAGAGAGCTTTGACTTAAAAAATCTCTTTTGGGATGACGTCAGGAATTTTGCATATCTAATTGATCCTTTAACAAAAAGCTAATTCAATCAAGAGATATGTTGTTGGTGTCCTTTCAAAGTGTATGGTAAAGGTACGTACTTACAATTTTGTGGTAGAGAAGGTTGGTAACTTTATTATAAAAATCTCCATATATATAAGCAATCTACAAAGTTTATGAAGATGTTACAAAGGAATTGATAATTTTCCAGAGGAAGTTTGCAGAGTATTTCCACAAGGGCATTACAACTTAAGGAATATTTTTGTTGGAGACATACATAAGAAACAACTCAATGGAGGATGTCTTCGTGATAACCTATTAAACCCTCCATCCAGTCCCATAGTTGGTATAAAAAAAACACTTTGCTGAATTTGGATTGGGAAATTTTGCATGAACCTCCATGAATGTTGTGATGATCGTTCGAAAGTTAGTAATCTGTGCATGTAGCTTGTTGGTCCAAAACCAATACGCATTACACTTCAATCATGCAATTGAGTAGGAAATTGATCGCAAGTGTATAGGTTGTAAGTAAAAATAATCGGTGAGATCAGAGGTAGAACTACACGGAACGGGATGGGAGTACCTAAGCCACTAAGAATAATGACTACCTAAGTGACCTCATTCAAGAGTATTTAATCTAAAATAGAAAATGAAACCAACAAATTCAATTATATAAAATGTGTGTGAGTATAAAACGTGTGTTTTCCGCATCACCTCCTTCTTGCAAATCCAAATGACGCTAGCCAAGAACATCATGTTGGGAATTGAGATTAAGGATAGAATCTTTCTAGTGTAGATGATTATAGTCTCTTAGCCCTGGATTAAGACCTAGACCATTGAGTTCAACCTGTTGTCCATCTAGTTTGCCCCGATGACCTCTGGATTTTGTGATTTAATCAAGAGGGTATTTGGCTAAACTTATTTTAAATATCTTATAAATTCCTACATCTTATAAAATATTTTTAAAACTTATAAGATGTTAGATCTTATTTTTAAAATAAATTATTGAAATGTTTGGATATAATAAGATTTTAAAACTTATAAGATGTTAATAGTAGCAATTTTGTAATTAAAATGGTTAAAAGTAAATGACTTGTTAAGATTTTTACAATAAATTAGGGTCTCCTTACCTTTTTTTTAAAAGAATTTATAAATTCCTAACATCTTATTTTAGGATTTTATAAGCTTTTTAAAAAAAAAAAATTAACGAACACTTTTTATCAACTTATAAACTTTTAAATATCTTGTAAGATGTTTTGAGAAGTTTGTAAGCTCACCCAAATTGATACTATGTGTATGACAAATAATCCCTTCTCAAGCCCATACTCACAAATAAAATTCAATGCAATGGTAGCCAATCAAGGTATGACATAGAGCAAAAAACAATCCATCACCACAGCAAATAACTCAATAAGATATTTATTAACTAAGCATTAAACTTTATTACATGGATTCAAATCAAGCAAAAATACAATAAAAAAGACTAGCATAGGATCATGCTCACATCACACATCTCTATATAATATATATTTATAAAAAATATAGAAGAATGAAGCAAATAAATCCAAAACTCTTTGGAAGAGACCACACCTCCTAAATTCACCTTTTCCTTAGGATCTTTAAGCTTGCCCAACCCTCCAAGCTTTCGAGATCCGATGTGCCTTTGGTGGATAGTAAAAGAAACTATTTGAGGCTAGAGCAAAAGTAATTAATGCAAAATCTAAGAAGAAAGTAAGAGACATAAGGAGCAAGTCTGGAGAAAAATGCTCTAATCCTTTCCTAAAGAGATATCCTAATCATCCTACTTTAGTTCCTCTAAGTCTGCAGAAAAAATATGAATCGCAGCCTTATTTCTTGACCCTTGAGACGCTTCTTATGCCAAAATGATGTTTTTGCTCTGGGTCTCCACACTTTACCTGTCGTGGCACTAGGATAGTTGCTGCAAGACCTGAAGTCCGACCTCAAAAATTGTCCCAATGAAGATTAAGCATCATGGCACCAATATGGGCCAGGTTAACCCCGACTTACTTATTGCACCATGTCGGACCAATAAAAGAGTTGCCATGATCCGACCTTCAAAAGAGCCATCATGGCTCGACCTCTAAGACGGTATCAACAATGATGAGATGGCTCGATCTCCCCCAAAAGGGCCACCTCAAGCGGCTGCCACAAGCTCTCTCTTTGGACCGACCATGTTCAAGTTGACCAAGTTCATGTGATTTCAAGGCTAGCCATACTTATTTTACCGTCATCTGCCTTCAGGTACTGAGTGATCTTAGCAATAAGCTTCGACCTAAGTTGATCGACATTGCTAGGTCGGACACCTGAAGGCTACCTTAAATGTGTTGCAGAAGTTACACCAGTCATCATCCACTGCATGAAATGATGTCCTCTAGTCAACCTCGTCCGCATTTAATGTAGATGTCGGACATCCACCCTTATTTATGATGTTCAACAACCAAAGTACCATTTGGGCAGCGAAGAAGCATGTTTGTTGGCACTTTCTAAAAGACCTATAATGTCCTTATGATAATGATGGGCATTGACTTATTATGTAGGATAATGTATCATTTGACCACATGTCTTCAATAACTATAAATATTCCTTTCGTAAATACTTTAGGTACGCATTTTGATTGCTCAAATTGCCCTTTCAATCTTTAGTTTTCTCTCTAGCGCTCGATCTGATTCAAGCATTGGAGGATTTTTGTCAAGGGCCACCTAAACAAATTTAACGTGCTCTTCTATATTGTAGGTTCGACTCGCACATCACCTAGCAACTCGAATAGTAAACTCTCGACCTCATGCACTTCATCCAAATCCACACCAAACAATTCAATCTACCAAAATATACTTCAGCAATACAATAATCAATCCAATATTGGAGGTGAAATATATTCACGGAGATCCTCAATATTCGGCTTCAAAATATATCTCCAATAATGTATTGTCACAAGAAGCAATACAACTTCACAACAATGGAAGACCTCCTGATTTTTCCTTTTTCCTCTCTCTCCAATAATTTATTGTCACAAGAAGCAATACAACTTCACAATAATGGAAGACCTCTTGATTTTTCCTCTCTCTGTGTATATATGTCTATGTAATACTCAAAGTTGCTGGGAATAATTGAAAGAGTCTTTAAAGTTAAAGAATTAATATATGTTTCAATTTATGATAAGTGGTTGTAGTTTTCTTTGTCATTGTTGTAATTGATACTCACTCACTCATTCATTCATTCTGGATAAGTTCCACTAAAATGTCTGTCCTTCATTACTTTCTGTTTTAGTAGGCCCCATCATATCTGCATACATAGGATATAAATAGACGTCGGATGTTTCATCTTTCATTAAATTAATTAATATTGATTCTATTTTGGTGTTAAAATGTAGCAAAAT
>JACGDI010001921.1:26901-41398 GCA_014898725.1 Jacaranda copaia
TCTTCATCTTCTGTTTCTCCTTTACCAACTCTATCCTCAGCATCTCAATTTTCTCTTCATCCTCCTGAAACCGGCCAAAAACTTTAATCAAATTAACTCCTATTATCTTTTCAGTCATGATCCTGTGTGTTTCTCGTCAACATATAAAACTTTTGAACTCGAGCTCCGAAACCCATAAACCCAATCTGTGAATCAAAATTCTCCGGGATTATTTCAAACAAACTTCTAACACACAAAAGATTTCAAGTGAGTCAAAAACCCGTAATAAAATTTAAATCCCATTAACCAACAGTTCCGACTTCCGATCGCAAATTACTTTAAGAAACAAAAAAGAAAAGACCACCAAAAACATCATAATGGTGTGGGCACACATGCAATGATTTGAATCAATTCAAGACCCCTAAACTAAATCCAGAAATCAGCAATTCTCAAAACAAGTTATTTTGCAATATGCTCCAAGACAAGTGTATGATGTGCATAGGCATAACGTTCCGTTTTATAGCTTCAACCCAAAATGAAAACCCACAAGATGAAACCCATAAATCGAGAATTTCAGTAGAAAATCATTTCAAAAACAAAGTTCAACACCATTACTGTGCGTGTTTGTGTTGTGTGCAAATAAACCTCGAGGCGGGGAACATTGGTGGTCGAATTATTTGTGGCATTTTTGAGGGAATACAGAAGAAGTGCAGCTTTTGCACATCGAATAGCAGTCTGAGACTTGAGTTCCTCCTCTTGCAGATTTTCACCGATTCCCTCCATCTGATACACCTCTCAATATTCTTCCTCTCTGCCTTCAAAGGTGCAAGTGAAGCGTGGGAATGAAAAAGTTGAACTAAAATATCCTGTTAATTACTTTTTGTATTCCAAGATAACCCTTCAAATAGGGTATGAAATTTACCTTTGCGCGCGCTTATATATCTACTAGTGGTCATGCAAGCAATTTTCATGCGCATAAAAATATTTATGATTCATTCAAAATTTATGTATAAAATAATTTAAATTATTAAGCAAAGTTAAGATTGTATTAGATATTTGATATGATAAAAGAGACAACAAAGAATAAAGTTTTCATAATATGAATTTGTGCGGAGGCTTGTGAATTTTGTAAAAATACAATTATAATCTTATTAAATTATTATATTATATTCCACAATTCAAAATATTAATTAAGTTAAGTATTGTAATTTAAGCACATAATTCTCAATAATTAATTTATACTAAAAAGATAATCGAAACATGCAATTCACTAATGTTTAAAGGTACAAAATTATTGTCTCTCTTTTTTCTCCACCTCTACAAGATCATAAGTTCAATGAATTAAATTCTAATCTTTTTGGGACATGTGCATGCATTTCATAATTTGCATATAATTTTCTAATTAATAATTTATTTTTTTTTTGGTTTATGAGTCAGTTAATACACAAAAGAAAAAATAGAGTCTAAGTTATTTGGTAAGTTAAAAAAAAAATATTCTAATACGTACATTAATTTTTTTGTTTTTGATCACTTTTTCAATATAATAGATTTCTTTTAAGCCCTAGTCTATTTGCTTGTAATATTTTGTTGGTTCGATTTTTTTTTAGTGGCTTATGATTTTTTTAATGATTAGATTAAATATTTAAAATATAATTAAAATTAAATAGAATAACCTTTAAATTGGCAAATTGGCCATAGTGGATACACCAAGTAAGTAGTTTAATTCAAATATTGATGCACTATTTTATTTTGCTAATGTTAGGGATGTTTACGGGTCAGGTTGGTTCAAGTTTGGGAGAAAAATTAATTCAAACCGATTGTTTTTAATTGGTTTGGTTGGGATTTTAAAATTTTTAATTTCTGAGCCCAAACCAAACCAACCCGATCTAAAGGAAGGAAAAAAAAAAAGGAGGAGGAAACGAAAGCACCAATTGCAATTTCTTTAGTTATTTACAATATTTATCAAAATTCAAAAGCACACAATATTGTACTAGAGCATCACAAGTAATAATTGTTATAAATTATTTCCTTCTTTGCTACAAGCCATGATTCATAATATAAAATTCTAAATCCAAATCTAAGTTGAACATTAAATATAAATATAAATATAAATAACAAAAGTCATAATTTTAAAAAAATAAATTATTATTTATTTTAATTAAATAGTTGGGTCAGGTAAGGTAAGATAAGGTAAATAAATATGAAATTCAAAAATCAAACCAAATGTAATCGGTTTGATCGGATTTTATTTTATCAAACCCAATTACCTGATCCAAACCAAACCAAACCAATTAAATTGGTTCGGGTTGAATTGTCAGATTCATTAGATCAAGTTGATCCAATAAACACCCCTAGCTGATGCACAAAATTGATGCATTCCCTTATTTTGTATAGAAATACTTACTTGATAAAATACTTAATTGATTATTGGTTCAATGCACCAAATAGTAATTTTATTGGTTCAATGATTAATTGAGGCATCCATCATAGTCTTTTTTCTTTTGTTTGTGTGTGAATTTTATTTAAACTGTTTGGGTCCACCTTGCAAATATAATAGATTATTCTAATTTTTACTATATAAGACTTTATGGATTATTTCTTTTTTATGTAGGAAAAATTTGAAACTTTATAGAAAATTGTGCAACTCCAATTACTTTTGGTTTGATGATCATAAATCTCATTCATATGAAAGATTATATTACTTATTTCAACTATTAAATTATTTATAATTAAATTTTTGTCAGTTTTTATTTAAATTAGTGTTTTTGTTTAATATTTGTAATATTTATAAACAAAATATCAATATATAAACTATAGCTTATATTAAATTTAATAAAATTTAAAATTTAAAATTTGACACCTAATGCTACACAGTATAAACACTAGTTAGTGCTTTAAAATGGCTAAAAAAACACTTTTGCTTACCAAAAGAAGATTTCAATAAAAGAATTGCAAGTAAAAAAAAATTCTTACCATAATCAAGAAGCTGAAGGCTATTCCTCAATTTCTACACTATGGCTCTTATGGTAATTAAAATTTAAGGCTAATTCTCTAATATTTTGAGTTTTAAGATGGTGATTGAACAATTATGAAGAAAATCCTCTGTGAATTTGGGAAAGAACAACTCTCTTTGTTTCTTTTTTCATGGATCAATTTTTTGGAAGAAAAATAAAGTATATTTTGAAAGTTTAGGTGAGAGATTAATCCTAGAAGGTACTTGAACATTTTTGCCCTTGTTTAATTGAGTTATTTAGACAAAAAAATTTATTTGGGGTGCAACTTGCTAAAAGAAATATATTTTCAGGATGTATTCTGCCATTTTTGTGTTTATAGGGTGCCAATTGCCAATTACCCAATAATTGAAGGGTAAATTATGTAAATAAATAGATAAATAACTTCCATTATAAACACTATTATAGAAAGAAAGTCTTTTTAGTTTTTAAAATAAAAGTTTGATATAAAATTCCAAATATACTATATTTGTCTTTCTATTTATTCTATATATTCAATGAAATGTACATGTCTAAATAATCGCAATTTATTCCAAAACTTCTATTATCATGAGTAAGCTTAATATTTTAACAACTTTTAAATTTTTTCTCTTTAATTTGGTAATGAATTGTAAAACTTTTATTTTATATGATTACTATCTTCATAATTGCTCAAATTATAGATGTGTATATATATTAGATACATATCAATTTTTAGTACAATAAATATAAAAATATATACAAATAATATGATAAGCTAAAAATATTTTATGCATGTTGAAATTGCATGCAAACAACTACTAGTATGTGTATAGTTGAAAAAGATTATTGTAATTAGTTACACATTTAAATATTATATTAGCCTATATTTTATTTTTTATTATTTTGTAATGATATTGCAGTTAGTTTCATGCTAAAATTGTAATGATATACGATCATGATTCGCTGAATCGGCGATATATCAGTTGGAATAGATCAGAACCGAAATGAACAACACCATTCCATTGCAATAGTATAAAATGGGAATGAGTTAGGAATGGTAAAATCAATCGATTTATAGCAAGAACGCCGCTACATACTGATAAATCAGACCTTATCGGCAAATCAAAATGGGAAGGTGAACTGAGGCAGTGGTGGTGCTAGCGGTGAGATTGTTGTTGTTTGTTGCCTAATCATAGAAGTTGAATGGGTCTAAATCCTTATTTCCTCGGCCCTCATCGCCAAAAAATCCTTGTGTGAAGAGGTTATCCAAAGGGTCAGCTTCGATTTCTTCCAAATTCGTGAAGAAGCTATCTTCTGAGTGGTTTGAGTCTAGTAAATGTGGGCTTGTAGTTGAGGTCTTTGTCGATGCCAGCTAGTCTTGCGAAGCTGGAGTTGCCTGGAACGCCGTTCTAAATTCTGAAATTTATTCGTTGGAATGGTAAAGAGGAGAAGAAGATGGTAGGACAAAAATTTGCTTGTGGTCTTGGGGACAATTAAGGAAACAAATACTAGAAAATATCTCTTTCCAGTTTAATTGTGGTAGGAATTTCTTGTCATGTAATTCCCTTAGAAAATTGTATTGCTCTTTCAGGTTCAATTATGGTAGGAATGTGATTCCCTGAAAAAGTAAAATCAAAAGCAAACCAATTCCAATTCATTGCTTGATGGTGTCTAATCTGCTATTTGCTACATTAGAAAGATAGTATCAAATCCAAAATCTCACTCCTTAAAAGTTGTCTAGCCAAATCTGATGGTACTTCATTGTGGGTGGAGTAATTTACTTCAATTTTGAAAAGAAGCATGATTAAAGTTCAGAAAAATTTGAACGCTAGAAACAAAACAAAAGAATAATCATCATTCATAATCTAAATTATTTCAAAAAAGGCAAAAATTTTATTTTTAATCAAAAAAACAAAATTTATTTTTAATTATTTGTGATTGTGCTATGCTTATAAATTCAACTCTTGGCATATAAAAGCTACACCTATAAATACAATTCATCCCACCACCATTCTTCTACAAACTCATGGCATAAAAAGCTTCTTCCTTTACAATAAATAAACATTGCATTTATAATTATATAAAAATATTTTTGTCTAAGGCTTCTTATCTTGGTGCTCTGAAAGGTGATAATATGCTTATTTAATTACTAAATTTTTTTATTTCAAATTTAAAATATTATTAGATTTATAAATATTCAAATGAGATTGTTAGAATTATTTAGTTACTAATTATATTTTGTCTACATTTTGTTTTCACATTTTATTGATATTGTTATTAATGTTCTATTTTGTGTATATTTTAGGATGGCTCCAAAACGAGATGTTGGTTGGAGTTTTGGTGATCCAATTGGTGATAGTCAAAAAACTATAAAATGCAAATATTGTAGTAAAGTTATTAATGGTGGAATAGCAAGATTAAAACAACATATTGCATATGTGTCAAGGAATGTGGAGCCATGCATGAAAGTCCCCAAAGATGTATCATAAATGTTCCAGAAGCATCTTCAAGAATTTAAAATTGCTAGAGATATAATGAAAAAGAAGAAAGAAGCAACTATAAGTGCAATTTTAGAAGAAATCATTGATAGATGTGCACTTGATCACGAAAATAGTAGTGGAGCTAAGGATGAATTTGGCAGTGGCTATATCAATGAAACAGGTTTGTCACAAATGAAAATTGAGAAATCCTATGAGAGAAAAAAGCATAAAATGGTTAGTGATGAAGAAGATATGCGCCGTCGCTATAGTTATAGCATGTCCAATTTCAATCTATAATATGCCATTATGTAGTTATATAAATACTTACACGAACTTCATTTATTGTAATTGTAGGGCCTTTTAGTGATAGTTCATTTAGAGGTCCAGCAAACAAGTACAAAAAGAGAAATGTCGCATAGTATTAGTGTGAATGAGGGAGACAATAAGCCTTTAAGTGGGATTTAATCCTTCTATGTTCCCACCAGAACAAAAAAGTATCAAAAATTGGTTTGTGCCCTAGAAGGTAAAAAAATTTAGTAAGCCTATTTCGAAGTGGTTTTTATTCAATGCTGTCCCATTTCATGTGGTTGATAGCAGCCCTTAATATCAATCCATGATTAATACTATTGTTAAGGCATGGCCATGAATAAACGGGCCTTCGGGTGCCAAATTAGTGGAATTTTCTTAGATGAGGAAGTGGAAAAAATTGATGGGTATATAAACACTTTAAAGATAAAATGACTAGAGTATGGGTGTACAATTATGTGTGATGGTTGGACCGGTAATAAATATCCCATCATAAATTTCATGATATATTGTGATCATCAAATGATATTTCATTCTTCAGTCGACTGTACCAATAAAAGAAAGTTAGTTGACTACATCCTGTCTCTTTTGAATAAAGTAATTGATGAGGTAGGGGGAGAAAAATGTTGTACAAGTAGTTAGAAATAGTGAAAGGGCAAACAAAGCAGATGGTGAAGCTTTGATGTTGGAAAGGCCACATCTATTTTGGAAATCATGTATAGCATATTGTATTGACCTAATGTTAGAAGATATTGAAAAGATGACCAAAGTAAAGAAATATATGGAAAAGGCGAAACATATCACAAGTTTTATCAATAATAGTGATAAAGTTGTGAATCTTATAAAAATATATACAAATGATAAAGAATTATTGAGACCGCAAATCACAAGATTTGCTATTGAATTTATCGTCACTGAAAGCCTTATTCGACATCAATCGAATTTGAAAAAAATGCACACCACATCAGAGTGGGAAGAGTATAATTCTCGAAGATGAAAAGATGTAGACAAGTTGTACAAAATCATAATAGATCTAAATTCTAGAATGGGGCACAAGAAATTAAATCTGTTATAGGGCCATTTGTGAAAGCTCTAAAACATATAGATCAAGATAAAAGAAAAAACTCACATTAGCTATTATATATGAAAGCATGGACAGACCAAAGCTCACAATAAAAAGGGCAACTAAGGATTGGAAAAATTATTAGAATGTTATTGACAAGCAATAATACAAACAATTACGTTGGCACTTGCATGTTGCATGTAAAAGCATCTATGATTTAGACAAATGTTTTTTGTCATTTAATTAAATTTATATATAAATAATAACTATACATAAATATGTATTTCAGCATCTTTTTTGAACCCCTCACTTCAATATTCCTGAACTTGTGTGTATATCGATGAGGTGAGGCAAGGGCTTAAAGCTATAAGCAAAATGCTTAAATTTGACCTAAATGCACAAGCTCAAACTCTCAATGAAGTAAAGAATCTTCACTTGACATTCTTATAAATATTTACTTTGTCAAATATAACAATTTCTTTATTATATTAGATTAAGTTATTTCATGACAACATAGGAGAGTTTGGGTCTCTTCTTGCCACGAAAGTAGTAAAAAGCACTTTACTAGGTATTTTCTATTATAGATTCTTTATCATTATTTTTTTTAATTTTATTAAGAGTTACCATCATCATAATTTTTTTCGCATTATCAAAATTATCGTTTCAATTACACCTATAATTATTTTTTCATATTTTGTATCAGTTTATGGTGATGAAGCTCCTCACTTTAGAAAAATTGTTGTCAAAGTCCTAAGCCAAACATGCACATCTACTAGTTGTGAAAAGAATTGGAGCACAGTCATTAATTCACACAAATTTGAAGTGAGGTAAATGGTGAAATAGACTTTCTTTAAGGAACTAACCTTATTTTTTATTAATTGGACTTCACATTAGTTTAAATAATTGATTGCTTTGGGTTGAAAAGCTTATTTTTTACTAATTGGTTTTAGTAATATTTTAGTGAATTGGCAAATTGAATTTCATACTAATTTGAAATTTTCATTAATTGGGCTTTACCAACTTATTTTTTATTAATTAGGCTTCAATAATTGTCTTTGTAAATTAGTGAATTGAGATTTCTATATGAATTGGATTTGACATTAACTTAAAAAGTTCATTAATTGGGCTTTTGCAACTTTTCTTTTTGTTAATATAAGTTCACTGATTTTTAGTAAGTTAATGTTATTTGGTAAAAAATTGGATTTGACATTAAATTATAGAGTTGATTAATTGGGTTTATGAACTCCTTTTTCATTAATTGGACTTTCACTAATTTTATAATGAATTAGTGTCATTTTTTAAGAGTTGGACTTGACATTAATTTAAAAAATTAGTTAATTGTGCTTCTCTAGTTTATTCTTAAGAATTCAATTTCATAAAATATTTTAGAAAATTAGTTAGTAGGCTTTGTTTAAGAATTGGAATTCACCAATTATAACTTGGTGAGTAAATTGGTGAATTGAGATTTACATTTATTTAAAGTTTGGTTAATTGAGCTTCTCCAGCTAATTAAAATTTGTATTTCACCAAATTTTTTAGTAAATTGATAAATTAGACTTCATTTAAGAATTGTGTTACAAATATTTTAATGAATTTGTGATTGAACTTTGTTTAAGAATTTGTTTCTCTTAATTAAAGAATTAGTTAATTTAACTTCACCAACTTCTTTTTTAAAATTGGGCTTGATAAATTTTTAAGTGAACTTGAATTCATATTAATTTATAAAATTCGTCAATTGGAATTTACCAACTTCTTTTTTTTCTTAACAGGCTTGACCAATTTTTTAGTAAATTAATAAATTGGGCTTCTTTGTAGGCTTCAATTAATCTCTTTTTAAAAATAATGATTTACCAATGGTAAAAAAATTATGTTGGGTTTGACTTTAATTTAAAAAATTAGTAAATTGTGATTCTCTAATCTATTTTTTAAGAACCGAATTTCACAAAAAATTTTAGAAAATCATTTATTAGGCAATGTTTAAGAATTGGAATTCACCAATTATAACTTGGTGAGTAAATTGGTGAATTGAGATTTACATTAATCTAAAGATTGGTTAATTTAACTTCTCTAATTAATTAAAAATTATATTTCACAAAATTTTTTAGTGAATTGATGAATTGGACTTCATTTAAGAACTGGATTACAAATATTATAGTGAACTCGTGATTGAACTTTATTTAAAAAATTGTGCCTTTCTTAATTAAAGAATTAGTTAACTTAACTTCACCAAGATCTTTTTTATTAATTGGGCTCAACCAAATTTTCAGTAAATTAATTCTAAATTACACAATAATATTAAAATCATAAATATATGTAAAGTAGTTCAATTAAAAATAAAAATATTTTATTTATTAATTCAAGTATCATAAATAAAAAGTATCAACAAAAATTTCAGTTTATCCTCTTAATTGTATATGTTTTATTATTATTTTTTTCATGTTTTAGTTGACATGGCACATTGAATTGCCACGTGAGAAAGAAGGAAGATAAATATGATGATACAACACCATGCGGTGCCAAATCAAGCGTCACATAGAATCAACCTATTGATGGATGAATTTCGAACCCAATTTTTCAAACCCAATTTGTTCTCAATTTGCCAAATTTTAGGATATATTACACCAATCTTGTAGTCCAAAAAGATAAAATAAAAAATTTCCAGTGGAGTATAAGTACAAGACCGATCTTGCAGTTTTGCCTAATTTAGTTTCCCTCTTTCTTTGTATTCCCTTCAAAATTTGGGACAAATTAAAAGCTAACAATTGTTTTTGTTATTAATTCCACATAATAATTTAATTTAATTTCTTCCAAAAATTTTATTCCCTCCAAAATGAATTCCATTAATTTTTTTGAATCCCCCCCAATTTTAGCTCCTCCTTTCATTTTTTTGTATAAATAATTTAGACCAAACTTAATTTCTTTTATATGAGATTGTAAAATGAATTAACATAATTAATTAATAAAAAAATAAAAGTATAGAATCACTTTAGTCCCTCAAATTTTACTCTAGAATCACTTTAGTCCTCCCAACTAATGAAAGTTCATCTTTTAGTCACTAGCGTTAATATATTATTTCATTTTAATCCTCAAAACCACTTGCAACGGTAGTTGATAGAAAAATTTATCAATTTTAACTTTTTAAGGCAATATTGTCAATTTAAAATTTTATGTTATGCTTTAGGCCTTAATTCAAAATTTTTCTTTTTTAAAGGTAAATTCACATTTTTACCCCCTGTGAAAATGGAAAAGGGCAAAAAAAAAAACCCTTTATGAAAAAAAAAGGCAAAAAACCTTCATGTGTTTTAAAATTATTATTGCTTAACTTTATAATTAATTTATATTGATGTCATTTCATTAATATTAATTAATCATAAAGTCAATCAATAATTAGAAAGAATGAACTAAATTAGAATAATTAACGTTATAATTCTAAAATAAAATAGTAAAAATACTAAAATTATAAATTGGCTAAAGCTTAAAGGGATATTAAGAAGGTGTTCGGCTAAATTTACTTAAAATATCTTATAAACTCCGAAATCTTATAAGATATTTTTGGTTTCTGCTTTTTATAAGACATTTTTTGAATTTATAAGATACTAGATTTTCTTTTAAAAAAAATTCCCAAAGTATTTGACTAATAAAATCTTGAAGCTTATAAGGTATTAGTGACGAAAATTTTATAATTAATATAATTAAAATATCTTATAAAGTATTATAATTAATGAAACACTTTTTAACAATTTTATAATTAACAAAATCTTTTTGTCATCTTATAAACTATCAAATATCTTATAAAATAATTTGAGAAGTTTATAAATCCACTCAAATAACTTCTAAATGTTTTAAAATATCTAACTATACTCTATAATTATATATAAGATGAATATATCATTCATATTTATATTTTGTAGGTTTAGGCTATTGTTTTATAAACTTATTAATATAGTTATAAGTTTAATAATTTTTTTACTCCCATATATTTAATAAAATTTTGAAGAACTATTAGCATCCTTAACAAATTTGTAGATGTCGGTTGAAAATTTATATTAAAATTCAAAAATATCCTTCAAAAGCTATTTTGATTATTTTTCAAATAAAATACACCTCAACTTATTTGTAACTTTAACATGGGGGTTTAACTTTAATATTATTTAAATTACTCAGAATAAATTTAAATAATTTCATTAATAATTTTTTTAAATATTAAATAATCTTTTAATTGAAGTTGAATTAAAAAAATAAAAATTTAAAATCATCAACATGTCTAAAGTAATTTTATCAAATTTAATTAAACACATTTATTAGTTATAAGATAAAAATAAAAATAAAATCCATCTCGTAATTAAATATGATTTTCTTTTTAAATTACATCTCAATGATATTGAAAATTAATATCTAAAATAATTTAATTAGATTAAGTTGAGTATATTTATTAAATATAAAAAAATATTTATTGTAACACCCCTAAACTTTTATTTATTTTATTTATATACGATTTTATCGTTATTTAAAAATTTTATGAATTTCACGTTATTAATTATTTTAAAATTTTTGTGGGTTAAATTATAATTTTTATAGACTTAATTGTATATATCTTGATCCATTTGGGGTTAATCGTAATTTTTTAAAAATTTGGGGTAAAATTGTATAATTTAAAATTTTATTAAAAAAAATGAAAAAATAAAAATCAGATTTGATGATCGGGCATAGCACTTTTCCTTCCCACTTTTCTTTTTTTTTTCTCCTTCTTTCCTTTTCTTCTCTCTTTTTTCTTCTTCTTCACCGAAGCTTCATCACCATCTCCGGCCCATTTCCGGCGACTTTTTCTTCCACTCTTCCCCTCACCACAACCAACATCTTCCCCACCTCAGAACTACCAACCGGGCGAAGGAGCAGTGACAGAAGAAGGAGGAATCGAGGCATGCATGTCACGAGGTTGCTGGGTTTTTTCTTTTTTGGCAACCATTCTCCATTTCAAGGGTAGGGTTAGAAAGCTCTTGACGAGAGGAACGTGACGGTACCATTGCATGGCAATTCCGACGACGGCAAGGCGGTGATCAGAGCTCGTCGGAGAAAAGGAGAAAGTGGCAATTTTTGGCCCGTTCCAGTGTGTACACTGCTCGAAATTGGAAACGGAAGGTGGCGTTGGAATTCTTGCTATGAGAGGAACAATTTGGTGGTGAAGTCTCATTTTTCGATGGCGGACGGCAAGCCGTGGTGGTAGAGAGATAGTCTCCTTGTCTCAATGCGATGATCGTCCTGTTGCTTTCAGTTCATGATTTTGAGCTTTCGTTAGTGAGATTGGATATTTTATGTGATTATTGTATGTTATATATATGTGTATGCATGTTTGTAGTTGTTAGTTTTGTTCGGGTTCAGCCTTTGAGTTGATATAGTTATTTCATCGATTATTTTTCTATGCAAAGAATAGGGTAATGGGAGATATAATTTTAGACTCGTATGTTGGTTAATAATAAGTTGAATATAATTTTGATATCGGGAGTCATTATAAGTTAAATTGTGTTGGAATGAGAATTTGATTAGGGATTTATGCATGAATATTGAATCTGGAGAAGTTTGACTTGTGGTATATTTTCTTGATTAGGTGATGACGAGCTAGGCACCAACGAGCAATAAGATCGATTTTTAGCTATTACTGTTGGGATTACAAGAGGTGAGGGTCTCCCACTCTAGGTGTTGCTTTGTTAAAGCTACTCATATTTGTTGGAAACCCCTATGAAGGTCTGCCAATCTGGCGTTATATTTCTTATCTGTGGTTGTTATAAGCCCCTGTGTGGGTTTCTCTATTTCTAAATCGTTTTCTGATTTGTATTTGGAATCTGTTTGCTATCTGTTATCTATTATCTGATTTGAATACCCCTGTGAGGGTTATCTTTGATGTTGGTTTTCTTTTCTGTCTGTTCTGGCGCCCAGAACTTATGTCTGTTATATGTCTGTCTCATATCTATACTGTCTATATTGTATCTATTGCCTTGTTGGCATGTCTGTTATCAACTCTGTATTCATTAGCCATGTTGGCTTATCTGTTTTCTATTTATTATCTTCTGTTGCCTTGGCGGTATACTGTTATGTTCTGTTTTGATCTGTTGCTTTGAAACCGACAGTGTGCTAGAGATTTCCCCCTGGGCATCTGTACAATTGGTTATTCTATTATCTGTACGGTGATATATGGGCCAAGGGCCATACTAGGTGATATGTTTCATTATGTGGGGGCATGCTAGGAATTTCTCCCTGGATGTCACTGGTACGCGAGGGATTTCCCCTTGGGTGCCAACCGTATGCAAGGAATTTTCCCCTCAGTACGGGTGATATGCTAGGAATTTTTCCCTATGTATCCATGGTGTGCTATACAGTCCGTATAGGCATCTACCACATACGAAGTTGTTACGCTTAGGTAAATTTTTTGTCTGCCTGGTATAAGGTAAATCCGCAATACATGTCTTATAGCTTTTTCTTGGAATGCATATGCCTTGGGTTTGATTTGCCTAAATGATTTCTATCTACCTGTAATCTGTTTTTGGAGAAATAAGGTAGGAGAGTTTCCTGTTTGCTTTTCAGTACTATCTGTTTGTTTTTCTGAATTTTGTTATATTTAGTCTGAAAAATGATATATTATCAAGTTGAGTTTCTCCTCGATAAACACTGTTATTACTTGTACATATCCCTCACTAAGTCTTTGGACTTACCCCCCTGCATTTCATAATCTTTCAGACAGAGATGGGCTCTAGTGGACGTCAAGTTGGAATGACATATATATATTTGTTTTGCAGTAGGACTGGAGCCAACATTAAGTATGGAGTTTGTAACTGTTTGGATGACCTTATAAACCTTGTGATGTACATCTTTTGTTTGAAGTTTGTAGTATAAGATGAAATGATGGTTTAATCTGTCAAATATTGTAATACAACTTAGTTTCTTGAACTCTTTTGATATTTCCATTCTATGGATTATTAGGTATTTATAGAATTGTATCAGTATTCATTTTGAGTGTTTGAATTTATAGGCCTACGGTTAAATTGTAACTCTGATAAATAAGTCTGAATCAGAGTAGTACCTCAACTTAGGTGTTGTACTTAGAGGGGTCACTACATTTATTAACTAAAATAAATAATTTAAAAATAAAAATAAGATCTAAAAATATCATACTAACGATAGTAATTTTAAAATATTAATTTCACCCTACCAACCCAATAAAAAAGTTATTGATATGATATCTAATTCCCTTCTAAAACATAAATAAATAAATAATTTTTTTCCAATTTATTTTTCATCTACCGCCCAAAATAAAAATAAACAACCATCACATTCTCCAACTGCACTTTCAAAAAATTATTTTGCTAAAATATTTTGACAAAATGCTGTAATTCATAAACAACCAAGCTCTAACTTAAACTAATTTCATTAAATTTATTAATTAATAAAAAATAAAAAAGTCTAAATGTGTGAGATCTAGAGTTTTAATCAAAATAAATAATTTAAAATTTTATCCTAACAACATAATTTTAATAATTTCAAATAAATAAATATTTTTAATTATTTTGAACAAAATAATGTAATGATTTTAAATATATAACATAAGTGAAAAAAATTAATTTGGGCTAATTTGATTAAAATTTATAAATTAACAATAAATAAATAAGTAAATATATATACATACATATATATATATATATATA
>JACGDI010001921.1:47435-69350 GCA_014898725.1 Jacaranda copaia
ACTCTCGGGCGCTCACTGCTGCACGGTGCAAGGTGTGCGTGAGTTCCTAGCACTTGTCCGCAACAATGTAAGCCAACCAACCGATGCTCGTAAAACCCACACTTTGGCCATAGTTGTGCTACACCGAGCTATCACTCTTGCTCATTGGCATGCTAAGGCCACCATGCCAATGGCATCCAACAACTCACGGGGCTAACAGAAGGTTACTTGTCTAGCCAACAACCAACACTTTATTTTTAAGATTTTTGTATTTGAAATATATTACTCTCTTTATCCCAAGACAATTGCTTCAGTTATTACAAGTCAACTTTTTTAATCTTTTGACCAAAATAAATTTCATATTCCTAAACTTTCAAACCTCAGTATTTTGTCATGTTATTCAAAATTACTTATCTTTCAAGAAAAGTAACTAAATTGTTAATGTTACTATATGAAAAATAGTTTAAATTGACACACCAACTCTTTAAAGCGAACTTTTTTTTATACACTATGAGTTATGTATTATTAAAAATGTTATATCTATGTATAGTAGCATGACAAGTCTTTGATGTTAATTGAGTATCCAATTCTTCAATCGATTACCCTGCAATAATATTCACAACTTTTCCCTATTCAACTAGGTCACCATTAGTAGGACTCCGGCCATAACATAATCTACAAATCCAAGATGCACTTTCACAAGTAAAAGGGGTTCGAATAGCTATTGTATACATATTTCGTAGGAACGATCACGGAGATCAGAATAGAGGGTAAGGTTTCAATTCTATTGCAATGTCGTGGACGTTCGGCAAAATTTTGTTGTTAAATTATTCAAAAAATTCAAATAAGTTATGAAAAATATTAAAACATGTAAAACTATATTTCTTGCTTATATAAAATAATTAGCATAATTTTGGGCATCACAAAATAATGTTATAGATTATATAAGCTTAGCAAAGCTCATAAATATTAGAAAAACTATTATACAACATAATTAAGATAAAAATAATTATAATAAAATTAATTTATTATTAGTACCATGTGGAGTGATGGGGGGGGGGGTACAAAATCATAATTATCTGATATCATTCCAGTCTTCGTGACTGTTCCTACGAACTATGTATACAATAGCTATTCGAACTCCTCTTACTTGTGAAAGTTCATCTTGGATCTATAGATTATGTTATGGCCAGAGTCCTACTCATAGTGACCTAGTTGAATTGGGAGAAGTTGTAAATATTATCGTGGGCCAATTGATTGAAGAACTAGATACTCAATTAATATTAAGAGCTTTTCACGCTACTATACATAGATATAACATTTTCAATAATACAAAATTCATAGCCTATATAAAAAAAATCTCCTTTTAGAGTGTTGGTATGTCAATTTAAACTATTTTTCATATAGTAATATTAATAATTTAGTTACTTTTCTTAAAAGATAAATAATTTTGAATAACATGACAAAATATTGAGGTTTAAAAGTTTAGGAATATGAAGTTTATTTTGGTCAAAAGATTAAAAACTTTGACTTGTAATAACTAAAGCAATTGTTTTGGGATAAAAAAGAGTAATATATTTCAAATGCAAAAATCTTAAAAATAAGGTGATGGTTGTTGGCTTTCATAAATCTATATTGAGTTCAAATTATCTCAATGTGTGTTAAAAAGCTCAAAAAAGACAACTCAAGCATCATTTGTGACAATTTACAACTGATATGAAAAAAATAAAATTCTAAGAGTAAAAAAGTAAAAAGTAAATAAAAAAACCTAATTAACTAAATAGATCATTAACAAAAGGACCAGTGAACCTAATAAATTAAGTCCATCAAATTGGGCACCCTAAGACCAAGCGGGTCGAGACTCATCGAGGACCTAATCAATATACCAACTCTTAAAGTGAAAAAGTGACATCTAATTATTCACAAAATATCTCCAGTTATGACTCTATACAAGTGCGTTTCAGGAACAGAAGTCTATTTCATTTTGTTGATTTTCAAAAAGGACCCCAACTTTATTTTTATGTTGCATCACCTTGGCGTCGTTTATGGGAACTCTCTTCCAAAGCAATGAATATTGAGAATGCAAATGACATGTAAACTCGAGATTCTAGCATTGAATTCGCTCCACGAGGTGAGAATGCAAATAATAGCTGACCATAGACACCCTCATTGCTAGCGATTGATCAAGCACACAGTTTGTTTTTTACGCAAATGTCCAACTTGGACCATTTATCCTAACCCACGAGAAAACAAAAATTGCAAGATACCCAAGTTACAGTTGATGAAGACTCCCCTGAGTTGGAATCCCATAGGTGGAAGAGGAAAGCTGGCAAAGTTGAATTCTAAGCTCAAGGCAATGGAGATTGTTCTAAGCAACCCATTAAGCATCGCCAAGATTAGAGCCCTATTGGATTCAAACTTCGGGCAGGTGTTGGTGCATTTTCTAAGGGAGAATTAATGAAACATCTTTGCATGGAGCATACTGGACCTACAAGGAATGTCTATGGACGTGATCATTCACCGCCTCAAAATGGACTCAAATGCTCAACTAATAAAATAGAAAAGAAGAAACTTAGGAATGGAGCATAACCAAATAATCAAACAAGAGGTGGAAAAGTACTAGAAGCGTAGTATACAATAGCTAAAGTAGCTGGCTAATGTGGTACTGGTGCCAAGCTAAATGTAAAAATGAGGATGTGCATTAACTTTACGAATCTAAACAAAGCTTGTTCAAAAGATCCATTATTGCTCTTCGAGGTAGCTATAGTGGTTGATTCTACAGTAAAGTGTAAGATGTTGAGCTTTTTGAATGCTTACTAGGGGTATAATTAGATCTAATTGCCTAGAACCTAATAGATGTTGGAGAATTCATAAGTACCTTAGGCCGTAAGTACTTGGAAACAAAAATAGGTAAAGTATTCGCTTACCTTATAGTCACAGTAGACTACTTCTCCAAACATGTGGAAATAGAAGCCTTAGTGCTATATTAGAGCAAGAAGTCATAAGTACTTGAGGCCACTGTCATATTGGAAACAATACCTCAGCTATTGTGTGCAGGTTTGGGGATTGATTATTCTGTTTCCATTTCAACCATCGCCAAATTTATACCATGTTATAAGTACCTGGGACTACTTTCAAAATTTATTTCTTCCTTGTGTGCAATCAGAGTGACCACGTTCAAAGAGTATGAGAACTTTTGGTGTTTAGCCATCATGTTGACGATATTAGTTGAGGTACTATTTTTCTCCTCTTAATTGATTTAACTGTTATGTCCTTAAGAAACAAAAGCTAACACTCCTACAATAGCTTTGGCTATGTAAATGATAATTAAATAAACTCAAAGGACTTAGGGCTCTTGCTTAAGGTCCAACACTGCTTCTATCAAATCTACATGACTTAGGAACTCCACTTTCTAACTTGAATTCAATGAAATCTGAAATAACTTAAGGTCTAAAGATCAGCTTAAGGAGGATCCACATGTCTCCTTAATTTGTCTAAACTCTCATAACCTCTAGTAATGCTGCTAGGATTTGATTCCTGTATTTTACACTTTTGAAAAGAAAATAATAATTCATTCCAAGGAACGTCACATACACGCCTCTTACCTTTACTATCATACTCTTCATCCATCAACTTTAGATATGGGTTTGAAGTTCCCTTTAGATACTTGGATCAAAACTATACTTAGAAATCTTTGTGTCTAAATGATCCAACTTCTCTCTAATTTGATTCATTATATCATTGGATTTATAATAATGATGATGCATTTTCATATTATGTTGTTATTCGAGAACTTCTGGTCTTTATATTTTTCTCTCCTGTTCCATGTGTAGTGATGAGGGTATTTTTCACTTAACTTTTGAAAAGATTATAGGTTTTATAAGCTTTCTCCTAACCTTTCTTGGAAATTTAAAAGAGTGAATTTTCTTCCATAAAGCTCCTTAAGATTGATTATGGTGCCTTACACACTGTTGGCCTAGTTTTAAGCCTACCTTTCCATCCTTTAAACCCACTTACGAGGATGGATTTGTAAAGGACCATTTGACAAAGATGTGGTTTGATGCTCAGAAACTTCTTACATAAGAGGTCTTGAAAGCGATTGGCTTGACCATAATACGTTTCGAAGTGATAAAATTTTTAGGTGATCTACTTTTATCATAACTTGGTTTGATGATTTCGACATATCTAATTTCTATGTCCTCCTTGGGCTAATCTCTAGACCTTGAATTATTCCAATTGACATTAAATCTAGGTTGGGAGGTAGGGTTTCACAATCTCATAGATCTAATCAAAGCGGTACTCAATCCCAAGCAAGAGTCCCCTAAGTTTATTTCAATATTATTTATGACTAAAAGTTACTGTGGGATTGTTCCTCAAGGCCATTACAAATAAGTCATGTGGAAAAGGAGGAAAACAACACCTAAATAAATATTTCAATAAAATAGCAAATTTTCAAAACTTTTCCTATTCTTTGAATGCTGTTTGTCATGTCCTGGCAAAAAACGTGTGCAAAAAATAAGATAATGAAGGTCAAAGAAGGTCCTGGAAGACTTTGGAACCTTATGGAAGCCTTTGGAAGCTTATGGAAGATTTGAGAAACGTTTGGAAGTCTTTAGAAACTTGTGGATACTTGTAGAAGCATGAAGACTTATGTGGAGTTGTGTACAACTCTCTTGATAAATTTCTAAAATATTGTACTCAATTGTAGAATTATGTAGAAAAGGTATAAAAATGCGTAGAAACATATGGAAAGCTTTAGAAAGTCCTAGATTTAGGAAATCTCTAGACTACTAAATCTAGTAGGACGAAATTAATCTCCACTGTTTATCTGGGATGGAAACTAGTATAAATAAGGTTAAGGGGGTTATTTGTAAAGTGATGTATGAAAAGTAAGAATTAAAGTAAAAAAGTTTTCTACCATTTTCTTTTAGCCTCTTTCAACTTTCTTTTTTGTTCTTATCGTTTGGCTACTATACTTAGCACTCACACAACACTTAATCTTCGAAGGGTGAGGCTGACTTAGCTAATATTGCAAGGGATGAACAAGAGGCTAAGTATTGCATGGTTGATTATAAGAGACAAGTTCATGACATGTGGTATTGGAGCCTGGTTAGGTGTGGTCTGTGAAGGAACTGAGTATGACCAACGATAATGTTTCAACCATGACCAAGGAGAGGGGTAAGAAAAATGTGCCGACCTACAACAAGAAGAAGCAGAGTGACCAGAGTAGGACTCGGGAAGGTGCTTCTTGGGAAAGTGTTGTTGACAAGTAAGATGAGAGGGTGGAAAGAGTTGAGCACATTGTTGAGACGTTGGAGGAGCACGTACTTGAATAGCCTGACATGTTCAAAGAAATCTTCAGGGATGCCTTGATGTCGACACTCTAGCTGAGTAACGGGTGGTATGAATCGAGTCTAAGGTGGATAAACGCTTAGCCCGTATGGATAAGGAGATCCGGGGCATTAAACAAGCACTCTAAGCAAGCATTGAGGGGATGTGCAAGGAGATCACATTGTGTTTATAGGCAGTGGTTGAAAGGCTACCACTTCGAGGGTTGTCACTATGAGAATGGACCACTCAAAGCCCAAGACATTCGATGGGAAGAGGTACATGCAAGAGGTTGAAAACTTGTTGTGGCAAATAAAGACTTACTTCGAGGGTCTTGGTCTTAACAATGAACCAACTAATGTAAGGATGACTTCTCTTTACCTTACTAGAGTTGCTACACTTTGGTGGCGAAGGAAACAAGCCGATGTTGAAAGAGGGGCAAGTCAGGTTGATACTTAGGATAACTTCAAGAGAGAGTTAAATAAGCACTTCTACCCGGAGAATGTCGTGTATAAGGCTCAAAAGACATTGCGGGAGTTGAAACAAAAGACAACCATTCTAGTGTATGTAGAGCATCGATGTTAGCTTGCGTGCCACTTTGAGATGATGCCATGTCAACTTTCCTGTATAATTGGCACCAACTATGAATATAGAGGCCCACTCCATTTGTAAGATATGCTACTAGAAATTCAAACACACTCTCCCTTTTCTCTCTAACTTTCACATTTTTGCTCGACTTGACTTAGGTGTCAGAGAATTTTCATTGGATCACCAACTAACGAGCCTAACTACCATGCTGTCATTTCAAGTTTTAATACTTTTAGACTATCTAAAAAAAGTTTTCAATTTGCGGAGACCTCGACTAGAGATGGGAATAGGCTAGGCTGCCCATCTAGGGCCTATGGCGTGGCCTATTTGAGGCCTAGCTTATTTAGAGGGTGTTTGGCTAAACTTATTTTAAACATCTTATGAGCTTCTACATCTTATAAGATGTTAATATAATTTTTGAAATAAGTTGTCGAAGTGTTTGGATAAAATAAGATATTGGAGCTTATAAAATATTAATAATGGCAATTTTGTAATTAAAATGGTTAAAAAAAAGAGTTATTTAAGATCTTTAAAATAAATTAAAGTCTCTTTACTTTTTTTAAAAGAGTTTATAAGCTCATAACATCTTATTTTAGGATTTTATAAGTTTTTTTTTAAAAAAATTATTAAATATTTTTTATCAACTTGTAAGCTTTTAAACATCTTATAAGATGTTTTGAGGAGTTTATAAGTTCATCCAAACATCCTCTTAATAAATAAGCCAGCCTAGCTAGGTTTAGGCTTTTAAAGAAGTCTATTTAATTAAAAAAGGCTAGTTATTGGCTTTTAAAAAGCTTATCAAGCTAGCTTATATAATTTAACTATATTATAATATATGTAATAATTATTTGTAGTACTTATATAATTGCTTTTATATTTATATTAATTAATTTTATTAATTTTATGTAATTATGTATTATATTCTTAGTTAATACATAACCATTTTATTTCAAATTTTTTGCTTAACTTATAATAATGTTTGGTTATGCTTTTCTCTTTGTTTAGATAAATGTATTATAATTGTCAATTATTTTTGCTTAATATAAATTATAGAATTTTTAGGCCTATTAAGGCTTATCAAAGTCTTAAGCCTATTAAGGCCTAAGCTTTATATAAAATTTAAGTGTAATTAAAATTTTAACTAAAATAAGCTTTTTCAGGCCCATCGTAAGTTTTGGAAAAATCTATAAAAGCTAGGCCAAACATTAAAAACAAAGGCTTATTTAGATAATAGACTAAGCTAAGGCTTACAATTTATGTAACGGACTTGGCCTATTTAAAGCAAATTATAGCCTAGTCTAACCTATTCCCATCCCTAACCTCGACCAAAGGATTAATTGGACTTTACATTAGTACCTAATATTAACTATTTACAAAGTGAAATATTTTTTAGATAACCCCGTTAAAGTATCAAACAAGTTCTATTATGCAATTAGGTGCAGATTATTTTTTCATTTCATGCTATTTTCATAATTGAAGTTTAAGTTTTTTTTTTAAAATCTAAAAGTAGAATATTTGAATTCTCGTAAATTGATATATGAATAAGAATCATATAAATATGAAAAGAAAATACTATTTATTATAATAACTTTGAGTAACATAATTTTATATGGAGTAAAATTTTAAAATTAGTTTTGTTAAGAAGCACTTTTATAATAATTTTTTAATTTACTTAAATAAGTCAACTTAAAAATCACTAAACTAGGCCTGTCAATAGACAGGACAAATGCCCCACGCAAGCCCAAAAAAATATACTCATAACCATACTTACACCCTTATTCAATAAAAATAATGTAATGAGTTCGGATAGGGTCTATACTTATAAATTACCCATATACTTATATCTAAAAATTACTCATTATTATATACTTAAATTTAATCTATTAATCTAAAAATTATCTATACCAAAATTGAAAGTACTAATAATAAATTATTAATATATACAAATAAAAAATATTTATTAGTTCTATTAATAGTATATGATTTTAACTATTTACATATATTTCCTTGAATATTTTATATGAAATAACACTACGTGGAATAAAAATTGAAAGAACAAACTAAAGAGAGAAAAGAAGTAATATACTTAAAGAAAATAATACGAAGGAAAAATATAATAGGGAGGGGAGGAGAGAGGAAAAAATATTAAAATTTTTTACTTTTAGTATTTTAGTATATCCAAAATTAATGGTAAGGATTAACTAAATTAAATTTAATAACTAAATTAATTATATGCATTAAATTAAATTTAAGAAAATAAACTTTCTTTTTAGCAAAATTTTAAACAAATGGAATATGCAATAACACCGTTACAGAATTTATTGGGCAAGGGGAGTATGAACACTGGACAATTGTGCTTTATGGTGAAACTTAAGCCAACACTTTAATGTAAAAATATTAAAAAAGGAAAAGAAAAATCTATTGCTATGTTTATCGGCAGCAAAATGTGACAAGTATTATGCAACTTAGAATCGAGAATTTGGTAATTCATGTAGGTTATTTTTTTGATTTTTTAAATAAAATGATCAAGATTTTATTTGACTAAATTTATTTTAAAAGAATTATAAAATTATATATTTTATAAAATGTTTTTTCAAATATATAAGAAGTTAGATCTTATTTTAAAAATAAAATTTAAAACTACTTTAACGAAATTAAATTTTAACATTTATTAAGATTTTAAAAATAAATTAAGAATTCATTACTTTTAAAAAAAAATATTTAAGATTCAAAATTTTATTTTAGAAATTTATAAAAAAATTATATAGCAAATACTTGTTGATGTTTCATAAGCTATCAAAATATTTTGAGAAGCTCTTAAACCCATCCAAATGCCATCTAATTTTTTTAATATATATCAAGAAAATTAGTCTATGCATTTAAAATATAAAGCTACGAATTAGATTCAATGAATTTTGGGTTAGATATAGTAGGGAAGAGTCAAGATCTTATTATCTTGAGTATCTTGAATTAAAGTAAAACATGAGTAATTTTATTTAGGATATGGGATTGGGTAGGGGTATCCACTGGCATGCCTACACAAAACCCTCTCATGTTTACTCGGACAATTATAGAATGACAAATATAAAATTTACTTAAAAAAAAAAACCCCACACCGGAGTTACCCTTCCCTAGCCAGCCGTATCCCTCAATTTGCAAAGGCAAAGAACCACACCTGTCCCTAGCCACCATGTCTGTTTCCCAACAAAATCAAGCAGATAACAATGTACATTCTCTAATTAGCGTTTTCTTATGGCTGCACGTATTTGGGGTCATCAACCTACCAAGGACGAGGGAAAAAAAGGAGTAAAAATTAAAAGAAGAACACCAAAAGTTAAATTCTACCATATTTTGCCAAACAATATAACGCCAATTTTAAATATCTTCATATTTAAATAATTATATCTGTATAAAGATTTCCTTTGTGTTGTTCCTTAAGATTATATAGAAACATGTTTTTAGCTCTTTTGTGATAACATTTAAAGAGATAGAAAAGCAAATGGTTTTTAAAATTGTTTCGTAATCTCTCCCATCTTTCCCAATTACTAAACGCCAAAAGATTTTAAGTCAGTTGGTTTCATTTTCAAAAGTCATTTTCACATTTTTTATTATTTCAAAAATGAAAGACATTATTATTTTTATACATTTTCACCAAATAGTTTTTTCATTTTCATTTTCAAAATGCATTATCCAATTTTACATATTTTCACCCAACATAATTTTTATTTTTATTTTTAAAATACACTCTCCAATAATTTATATATTTTCTTCCAATAACCTATGTATTGTTCTCTCTTTATTCTATTATTTTTATCTTTCTCCATCTACAACTTATAAAACTAACATAATCGTTACTTTTTTAACAATTCATCCAAATGCAAACTCATTTTTATTAATTAGCTTTTTAAATTTTAAAAATGATGAAAATAAAAATTAAAAATAAAAATAAAACCAAGCGGGCCCTAATTGTTAAACAATATCCATTGAAATAATTAATTTTCAGCTATTCATTATTCATAATATTAATTATTAAAAACTTTATAATGGACAAAAAGAAATAAATAAAACCAAACAAGCCCTAAACATTTAATTTGAAAACAAATAACGATCAACTGCCCAATCGTACGTTGAGCTGCCTCATTCGCCGCTCGGTAATCCCTATAGCCATTTCTCCCTCCCTCCCTCCCTCAATCAAAACGGAAGTAGCGGAAATTATCTCCACCCGAGATGGCGTCGGGCGACAGAGGGACAGACGCCCACTCAGCCGACACGGCGGCGAAGTGCGTTTCAAACAACTGCGCTGAATGCAGTATGAGGCGATCTTCGAGCTCGAGCCTGCCGTCATCGTCGTCCTCGTGCTCTCTGCTGAGCTTCGACTCGTATCCAGTTCAGGACTACGATAAGACATGGCGAGTTTACACGGCCTCCGTTAAGGGCTTCGCAATCGGCGCTGGACTCAAAGGTGGACTAGCCATTTTTGCTCTTCTCACGCGCCTCCGCCGTAGGCGATTGCTTCGGTCCTCCAAGTAATTATTTTGGAGTTCAGTATAAATATTCCTTAACTGGTCTCGTAATATGGGGGATCTAATTTTGTATTATGGCTTGGTTATTAGCTCTGCTTACTTAGGTGGCCATTAAAATTTTTTATTTGGCCTCATTACTCTAATTACTGTATATTTCTTGCGATTGGTTGATAATTATTGTTTTGATACTTCAATGATCTGTTGTAGTTTATCAATCTGTTCCCCTTTTATAAATGGCAAGGTTGTGTTTCTGGCCATAAATTTGGAGTAGAATTCAAGTGTAAAATACAAAATTGATTTCACTGTTGAGGCTGAAATTCAATGACATTCAGGTTTTTGTGCTCCTTGAAGGAAAAAAGATCATGTGTGAGTTTGTAAAAAAATATGCACAGCATTATGCTTGTGAGTTTTTGTAGACTTGTTAGTAGTTGTAATTCATTTGTCAAGATCTTATGGATGTGTTTTTCTTTTCAGGAAAGTAGAAATGACTTCAACTTATGCAGATGTGACGTTGGCTTTGAAAGAGACTTTGAGATATGGACTGTTTCTTGGTACATTTGCAGGGACATTTGTGTCTGTGGATGAAATTATTGCTGCTTTGGGTGGTCACCGAAGGCATAATTTTTCATCTTTCATTACCTTTCCTTTTTTTCTCTTATATTTACTATGTATTAGTCTTTGCATTTATTTATTATTTGGATTTGATTTAATAACTTTAGTTTAATACCTTTTAACACTCATGCTAAATTTGTATGTTGATGCCAATGTTTGGCATTTTGATTGTTGAAATTTCCTGAATATTTAGGACGGCAAAATGGAGAGCTTTGCTGGCAGGTGCAATAGCAGGGCCATCAATGCTGCTTACAGGGTTGAACACACAGCACACAAGCTTGGCTATTTACATTCTCATGCGTGCAACTGTATTGGCTTCACGATGTGGGATAAAAAGCAAGAAGTTTGGGCGTATATGCAGGCCTCTAACATGGGCACATGGAGATATTTTCCTAATGTGTCTCGCCTCTTCCCAGATCCTGTAAGACCCTATTTCCCTGCCCAAAATTTGTGTTTTATTTCAATTTTTGAGCTTTGTTTATTACTTGCTTTATTCTTTTTCTACTTTAAGTAACTTGTCTGTCTGAATCATTAAGGAAATCTATGTTTGTCTGACATATTTCAGTGACAATGCCAGCGACCTAATAAGTTTTAGGTTTTCAAAAATAGATATATACTGCCTGTGAGTTTAGAATAGAGAATCTGAATGATTCCATGAAAGTTTAGAAGAGATAATTTGAATGGTATTATTATTTTACTAATGGGAAAATCCTAGAATATATATAGAGAGAGACATGCCATTAAATCTTTCAGTGAGTCCATTATTCTAGCAACAAAAACTCCCATAATTTAAGGGATAAATATGACTGACAATGGAGTGTCAACTACGGTCTTATTTCTTTATTCAAAACTACACAAGATAATGATAAGACCATATACTAATCCCTAATAATTGGATACTAATCATAATCTGATTTTCCTATCAAGAACAGACAATATACATTCTTAGTAGGCACTTTAGTCAGTCTCCACTTATGAAACAAATGGCATGCGAATAACTCCTGCTTCAATCTTCTCCTTTACAAAGTGTCTATCAATCTCAATATGTATTTTGTATGTGTTGAATTGGATTGTGTGCAATGCTAATGGCACCTTGTGGTTATAATACAACATCATAGGCATAGTGACGAGTCTTTTTAGTTCTTCTAAAACTCATTTCAACCACATCATCTCACAAACTCCGAGAGCCATTGATCCGTATTCTACTTCAACACTACTTCGAGCCACCACATTTTCTTTCTTGCTTCTCCATGTCACTAAATTTCCTCGTACAAAAGAACAATAACTTGATGCTGATGTTGATAGTCTACAGTGACTGGGCATGCCCAGTTTGCGTCTGCATACACCTTAATAAATCTATTATTCTTGAAGAATAGACTTTTCCCCAAAGAGCTCTTCAAATACCTTAAAATTTGTTACAGAACTTCAAGGTGCTCCTCATGAGGAGAATAGATGAACTGACTTAAAAGACACTGCGGATGCAATATCACTTTGTGATAAGTAAATTAACTTTCCAACTAACTTTTGGTATTGTGTATCCGCTTTTCACCTTTGCTGTGCTTGAGCTTCTGATTTAGCTCAATTAGAGTCTTTGCGGGACGACAATCACTCATGCCTACTTCATTGAGTAGATTGAGGACATATTTCTTTGTGAAATTACAACTCCTTTATTGGTCGAGCTACCTCCACTCCAAGAAAATATTAGTAATCGCAAGTTTTTAATTTCAAACTCAGATGCAAGACCCCTTTTTAACCACCCTATCTTCGCTGTGCCATCCTAATTCAAAATAATATCATCCATCTACATAATGAGAATCTGAATACTATGTGAACATGGTTCGATCAACCTGTCCAAAAATATATACTTAACTTTTTGTGAGTCGAGAGAACTTCTCCAACCAAGCCTTTGGTGATTATTAATCTATATAAAGATTTCTTTAGTTTACATACTTTTCATCCACACTACTTATCAAAACCTGGTGGTAGGTCCATGTAAACTTCTTTTTCTAAGTCTCAATTAAGGACTACATTCTTCACATCTACCTACTATAGAGACCAGTCTAGATTGGCCGCATTTGGCAAAAGCACTCTCACTGTATTTAGTTTTGCTACCGTTTCAAAGGTTTCAAAGTAATTGATACCACGTGATGGTGAAATCTTTAGCCACCAAAAGTGCCTTATATCAATCAAGTTATCCATCTGACTTGTATTTGCATACCCATTTGCACCTACCTGTTTTCTTCTTTCTAGACAGATCCATTACTTTGCATGATTCATTTTTTTTCAAGGGTCCTCATCTCTTCAAGAATAGCCTCTTTCCACTCCTGAACCTATACAATCTTTGGGATTTCCATGCAAGACAATGTGTGAAGTAAAAACCAAAGAAGACAGATGATGGATTTTTGAACGAAACAAAATTTTGCATAGGGTGTTTGGTACAAGTTCTAACACCTTTCAGTTGACTCTGGAAGATTAAGGTTAGAAAAGCTAGACTCAAATTCAGTAGACCTGAAATTAGGTCTACTAACTTAGATAGGTTTGACATGAGAGTTACTTGGAGAATTGGTGGAGTTTTGATCAACTTTTGGTTCAAACTCTAGTTATTGCAAAGAAGCATTGGTCTCATTACCTCAAATTTGTTTCCTCTATGAGTAGACAAGAAGATATTTGGTACTTGTCGTTTTCCCATTTTAGTTTTATCCAAATTACAAGATGGCTCTATTAGATCTAGACTTGGGTTTTCATTAGTTAAAATTTTAGGTTCTGCATTTATAAAAAGATTGGGCCCAGCGAAAGTCAATATGGTGTTTTCTTGGTTGAAAAACATCTAAATATCAACTTAGAATCTTCAATGTGTGCCTTCTCCTGAAGATGAGTTTCAAAAAATTATTTAGACTAAAAAAAATTTGACATCCATGGTGACAATCATTTTTCTGGAAATTGGATCAAAGCATTTGTGTCTTTTTTAAGTCGGTATATATCCTACAAGGGTACTCTTCCACACTCTTGAAGCTATTTTGCTACAGCTGTGATTATTAATTCTTGTAAAAGCAATATATCCAAACACCCTTAGCGACAAGTTCAAAGACAACTTAGATATGGAAAAGACCTTTAGAAAGACACTTAGAGTTGTTAGAAATTTCAAGATTTTTGTAGGCATTCAATTTATTAGACATGTATCTATAAGAATACCTTCAACCCAAAAAGATAATTAGGAACCTTGTTTGTAAACAATAGCACTCTCGCAACTTCTAAAAGATTCTTGTTTTTTGGTGTAGCTACCTTATTTTATTGGGGTGTGTCATTGCAAGAACTTTGATGGATCACACCTTTTTATGAGGAAGATTTTCCTAAGATTTTGTTAAACTATTCTTTGCTATTGTCCCTTCTAAAGATTTTTATTTTTGCTTGAAATTGTATTTCCACCATGGCATAAAATTTTTCAAAATCCTATTTTACTCAGGATTTTTCCTTTAGCAAATATGCCTAATTTACCCTTGTGTGATCATCAATAAAGCTGACAAACCATTTCTTCCCAGCAAGTGTTGTGCCCTTGGATGATCCCCATATGTCATTGTGAATTCATGTAAATGGTTTTGATGCTTGGTATGCTTTTGGAAGGAAAAATGAACAATGGTATTTGGCTAATACACAAATCTCACACTAAAATGAAGATGGACCTTTATTTGTAAACAATCTCACAAATAGTATTTTTAAATAATGAAAGCTGGGATACCCTAGTCTATGTTGCCATAACATAAAATTATTATGACTAGAAACAAAAGTAGATTTAAACCAAGTGCTTTGGATCTTTCTCTTTGCGTCAAATCCATCTTGAAGAGATCTAGACCTGCACTTTCTCTAGCATTGCCAGTCGTCCTTCCCCAAGCTAAGTCCTAAAACTCACACTGAGAGGAATATAAATTGACTTGAAACTTGAGATCATCAGTTAACTTATTGATTGACAAAAGATTCCAAGATAGCTCAGGCATGTGGCATTATGTAGAGTTAAAAAGAGGATATAACAATAGATCCTGTCCCAGCTATTGCCGAGAGAGAACCATCAGCAATCTTGATATTTTTGTCCACGTGCAAGTACTGTAAGTTGAGAACAGGTCTGAGCAAGTTGTCATGTGATCAGTTGCTCGAAAATTTGATATATATTTTTTCCCCTTGTGCAAGTATTGTAAGTTGAGAAAAGGTCTGAGCAGATTGTCATATGATCAGTTGCCACCTAATCTATGATCCAAGAGTTGATTTGGCTAGAATTGACAATAGGAAGAGTAGTAATAAATGCTTTGTAACCGTTGTTTAAGTTTTGTTTTGTGGCCTTTAGAGGAAATGTTTGGGAGAATGAATTTTAGAAAGTGGGGTTGGGGAATGTGATGAATATTTGGTTTTATTTTGGTGGTGGTTAATGATTGTTTTAGGATAAAATAATATGTTCAGTGTTACATTGGGAGGAGACGTTTTATTCTGTACATATCAAATCAATGTTAGTAGGGAATATGTGATCGCATATTACTATTTTTATATATGTATAATTGTAAGGTGAATATTTTAAATATATCTGTAATCTTATATTGTTTTAAGGAATGAGAAAAAAATGGGTATTTTGGGAATGTTCTATGGGTGTTTTGGGTAGTGCCCTTAGGAAATGAACTAGGATGTTAACAAGAAGGAATTACTCTGATGTGGAAAAGTTTGTGCAGGTTCTCTAGCTGTTCCTTTGTGAATGGAAACACATTTGGAATGATTTCTTGCCTTTGGTTCTCCATATGGGATGCTTGAAATACTCTGTTTTCACCTCCTTGTTCCTTCTTCCTTTCATCGCCAGATTCAAGAAAATCGTTCTCCTAATCCCGGTGTTTCAGTTTTAAAAATCAGATCAAGAGCCTAATTATCTTATTGGATCAAGGCTTTGATACCATGTGAGTTTAGAAGAGAGAATTTGACTGATTCCATGTAAATTTACAAAACATTATTTGAATAGTTTTTCCCATTTTATTAACGGAAAAATGCTAGAATATATGGAGAGGCAAAGTCAACAGAGCTGTCATTGATCCCTTTCGAGCAATAAACAGTCCATTAATTTAATGGATAGATATGACTGAAATAGCACTGAAGATATTATGTGCATTCTTGATTCTTATCTCCCTATCCTAAAATGGACAAGATAACAATATGATTAGATACTAATCCTTAAAAGTCAGGAACTAATCATAATCTAATTTTCCTAATCATTCGACACTGCCTACATTGGAGTACTTGGTCTAGAATTTGAACATGCAAAAGTGGCCATTGATTAGGTAGATTGAGGTTGCTTGTGAATTTCAAAACTCAGTTGGGGATAATAAGAAAATATGTACCCTTTTGATAATGTAGTTCGTACTTGCTAACATGATGGTTGATTGCCCCAGGTTTTAGTCACTGCTTTATTCTCATATGGGCTTTTTTGGGTAAATGATCAGAAGACCACCTGTACTTCAAAGAATTTTGGTTTCATGTTGTTTACACTGGCTCATAATGAAGCTAACAGAGAATTAACGACTAAACTGACAGCAAAAATGTATGGAAATAAAATGAACACACAAAATTTTTTCCTCTCAGGAATTCATATTTAATTCTTCTACAAACTGGCTCAAACTTTTTTGCTTTAAGCAACTGAAACTATTTAAAGGCATACTGATTTTGGAAAACTTCAAAAGCTTAAGCTTTTCTTTTCTGAAGAGATGGTTTTGAACCTGTAAAACATTGTTGGGAAATATTAGTAGTTATGGTATTGTATGATGACTTGATTCAGAGGCACATATTGATTTTATTTTCATTGTTGGCCTTATCTACATGGACTAAATCATCATATTGTTTTTCTAGAGGTTATGGCTTTCAATATCAGTCTTTACTTATCCATTTCATGGGATTTATTGTGCATAAAACATGCAGTAGAAACATATTAATACTATGAAATTCTTGCATGTTGATTTAGTCAATACTGAAATTGGTTCTATTTTCTCGCTTAAAAATCAATAATTTAGGGAAAGTTCTAAGTTTTAAAAAAAATCTTGAGCAAAGCAGGAAAGCCCAATAAGTATCAAGCCATTCTGTTTCCAGTCCCAATAAGTATCAAGCCATTCTGCTTTCAGTTGACTGGAAAATCTTAAATACTATGACTGTGCTGGTCCCAACTTAAAAAAAGAAAAGAAAAGAAAAGATAAGAAAAGGAGGTTATGCTAGTTAGCTATAAGGAGTAGCACATGTTATGGAAGCTTCCTGAGTCATGTACTACAAGATGTTTACAATTTATATGGTTGCTTATTGTGCCTTGTTTTCTATATATTGTTGAACTTATGCATGACAATCTGTGGTTTTTTTTTTTAAATAAATTTCCCCATGGTGGTCCTCACAAGAAGAGCCTAAGTTTTTTATGCCAGTCATTCCTCCGAGACAATATTGATTCAGTCCTCCAAAAGGTTTTTATGCCAAGAAGAATGTATCAAAGCCAGAATTTTTTCACTTGATATCACAACCATACCTCAGCATTTGCTCTGCTGCTTGAAGTCTGTATGTGAAGTCATTTTCTTAGGGCTATGCTTCTCACACTGGATTTTGTGGTTTTATTTTTCAGGTCAGCTTACATATTGAAGCAAGATAGTTTGTCCCCATCTTATAGGTCATTTCTCAATAAACATGGGGCAAAGGATGCTGTCATCCTGAATGGTGTGAGGGAGATTGTATGTGGTCTGCCTTTCACAAATTTGGAGGGAATAGAAAAATTCTACAAATCCAATGGTGTCGACATTAAACTGGATCCACAAATGAAAATCCCTTGCTCGGTATGTAGAGCTCAACATGATATTTCTTATACACAAGTATAATGTCATAATCGTTAACTGCTCTACTTTTTGGTCTGACCTGAGTAAATGGTGGTTGCTTGATGCTTTTATCATTTTGTTTTTCAAGTGATTATTTATGTGACATCCATTATTGACAATGCTTATTTCTCGACATCCTTCACCCTTATCTAGATTTCTTCCCCATTATTCAACTTTCTAATTGGAGAAAGGATTGTTTGCTTTTTGAGATATTGTCTGGCATATAGTCAATATGTTTTTTGCACTTGAGACTTCACTCTTTATGCAAGCTTATATCTGGACTAAGTCGGCAATATTACAACTGCCACTCCAACCACCTGACATTTTGATCTGTTTGTAATGATTGCAAGTACGCGTGCTGCTCTGCAAAACCAATTACTTGACAATGTAACCTAAACCTCATCTCAGTTTCTTATTTAATATTTCTTGTGGACCATATTATCCACAAGGATTCCACCCCAAACCTCCACCAAGTTTGTCGGAGTTTATAGTTACTGCTTATTGCACAAAGAAGTCCTCAAACTCCAAGATTCAAAAGCAAGATTGAAATTGAACCTACTACAGAAAGACTATGGAATCCTGGTACTCTTTGTAGAATAATGCACACGACTAATGGTGCCGGAATTTGTGAACCCTCTGTCATAGACACACCAGCATGGCAAGGTGGTGACATCCTCCAAGTTTTTTAACTTCATCTTCTTCTCACTGCTGCTAGATCAGGAAAGCTGTAAGGACACAATTTGAGGTCTCAGTGGCTAGGGTATGAAAATCACATTAATGATTTCTTGACCGACTTTAGACAGCAAGCATTCTGAAGACACAATGGAAGAGAGATAAAGAAAAATATATGCAAATTGCATTTGACATTGATGTCTATTGCCAGAAGCTTGGTATCTCATTTCATTTTCTTCTTTTTTCTATTTAGTTATTTATTTATTTTTTTTCCTTTTCTTGGGGGCGGGTTGGTGGGTGGTGTGCTGTGGTAAAGTCTTCTAAACTTCAACAAATGGTCTTGAGGTTTTGTTTTGATTACCTTTGCATGTGGTATGAACATTTCTAGGATTGAATATCAGAATTTTTTGATTGGGTAAGAAGTTTCTTCCTGAATTGAAGAATTTGAGAAAGCTGCTGAATAATCACAAGGAATTTTAGAATCAAGAAAAATCATTTAAACACAAAAAATTGGAAAAGGATGAATATTAACTTTGCTTTATGTAACGGAATAATGCCATAACCACAACAATTCCCCAAACTACAGAAACTTTTAAGGTAATTATCGAAGTAATGTAGTCAGATGTAGATGACCAATCTCTATTGCAAGTATGCTACAAAGTTGGGTAATCTACGTTGAACTCTTGTTAGTTTTAATTAAAGAAGAAGTTGCGCATGTATGAGTGAAGTTTTCTGAAAAAGATACGGCAGAAGCCTGCCATTGCATAGCCGACTTTTGCCTTTTCACTTATTTCCCTCTTTAAGGTTTTTCCCTCTCTCCGCTGAATTGAATGTCAAGTTGGTCACCTTACAAGGAAACTATTTTACACCTCTGCAGTTGCAGTTGTGCACCTCTGTTCATTGTTTATTAAAATGTCATTTCTGCTTTGTTTACTTAAAGGAAGGGTAACATGACAAGAAAGTGGACAGATGAGGGAGAAGGAGCAAGCAAAAGTAGAAGAGAAATTTCAATTCAGTACTTGAAGGACCAAAGCAGCCATACAAGTGCAATTGCATAGTTGTAAACTAAAAAGGTTGTGAATTTTAGGGACAAGCATGCTGCGCAAAGCTGCAAGATATTTAGCTTGAAGGACAGACAAAGTGACAACTCAATTTGTAGAGAGGAGGATTTTCTTTCCTTTTTTTTTTTGGGAGGGGGGCGGTGTCAATGAATCAGTAAAAATTATGGGGCATACTTTTATTTTTAATTTAAAAAATAGAGTTGAACATAGATTTAGGAAAATGTGGAATAGAAGCCTGACATATTGAAACTGTACGTCCAACTATCTAAGTTTGAGAAGTACCTTAAAAGTTGCTCTAATTTGGGAAATCATTTAAAAAGGTCTAATCACTTCTGTTTGCTGTTAAAAAAATCAGGCATTCATAAACGAGGTCAGTAATGACAGGACAGAGTGAGGATGTACCTGCTGAGCGTCACCCATGAGATTGCTTTTTGCATGTTTGGAGACAGTAGCCATTTTTCATAGCGAGAATTCTGTTCATCAATCACCTTTCTGAAAATATATTTATTTTGTGCAGATTGTCCATGGGAATCAAGCATGTGGTCCGCATTTCTTTTCCTTCCTTCTTCAAGCCTATAAAAGAGCACTACCAGTTTACCTTCCAGTTTATTTAATTCCTGCTCTGATTGTACATCGTCAAGGTCTCTTGCAAAGGTAATTTATCTTGATGTTAACCCATCATAGATACTTTTTCCTCCGTTGATATATGCAATATGGTGTAACTACAAGAGCTGATTTAGATTCCATCTTTATAGGCCTGTGTCTTGTCAGAATCACATGTCACTTTTAAGTTTTACATAATCAAATAGAGGTGTGCTCTGTTATGTTTGGAATGAGGTCTGCAGAAATAATCTGATTACTCATTATATTGTGATGGTCTAATAAACTTTTGGAATGACAAACTGAATCCTCAAAAAATTCAGAAATAATTCCCTAACTGAAAACCCAAAACATTAATGTTAGTAGATACTCTGGTTTCTCAATAAAGGAATCACTTAACGTGCCATCGTCTTCAAGCTCCTTAAAAGATTTACATGCATTCTTTTATCTCCATTCTCACACCCTACCCTTGCTTCATTGGAAGTTGTTCAAAGTTTACACACACATACCCCGACTCTAAATTCCTTTCCTGGAAACCTAAATTGTCCTCCATGTAAATACGGCTTTGATTCAGATAAACTGCTACATTTGATTAATTACTGAAATAGTTAGCTGAAATCTTAATACTAGATTAGTTACATGGAAGTATCTATTGTTGGAAATCATTTGATGTCTTTTCCTCCTTCCATGTGCTTTTCTCCTTCATGTATATTATGATGTGTGTTTTCCCCTGGCACCTGGATTGTGTTGTCGATCAGTCCTAGTCTAATTCAAGTCTTGGTACTTCTATCCACATTTTCTTGTTCTTTTGTTTATCAATAGTCACTTTTAGATTTTGCAATCTTCTGTGTACTTTTCTGTTACGTAGGCACTTTTTTAACTGTTATTGATATTAATGACTCTGTTCAATGTTATTCAGGCCTTACACAATTTTATGGAAAGGTCTTTTTGGTACTGCAAGGTCAAGCTTTTTTCTATCAATGTATTGTTCATCTGCCTGGTAAGCAATGAACTTTAAGGTTATAAATTTATCTCATTTGGTATATACAGACAAATGTTTTGAATCCTTTCTTTTACCCTGGCGAAACTAAGTCCAAGCTTAGTATCAAAGAGATCCTGTGTTAGCCTTGAAAGTTTGCTTACCTTGATGTGCCCGTCTTTGTGCACAAGAAGTAATGCAGGATTGGGTTTGACATATAAATATCTGTTCCCTCTCTTATGTGATTAACTCTGAACTCAAACCAAGCGTGGGTGCAATATCAAGGAGAACCATTTTATTAGAGAAATTCTTAATTCCAGAATTAGTAAAATAATGGCAGAGAGCTGTAAGATTGCAAGCAGAGATGATATCTAAATACTGTATTCTGACAAAAGGATATTTTTACAATTAAATGACTGCAAAATGACCCTGTTACCTAAGCTGCAAAGCTCTTCAAAAAACTTTGAGGATGCTGAATCATGGGAGGAAGACGTTATGACATACAAGGTTTTGCCTGACCTCCGCTCAATCCCAATATTTTATTATGAATTTTTTATTGGATAATCAACTCTGGTTACTTCTACTATCATTCTTTTAATACTGTTATTGTTTTCTTTTCTATGTTATAACTGTTGATTTTATTGATTTACTGCTTCCTCTTAGGATATGGACATGCATTCTGTTCAGGATTTTGAAGAAAT
>JACGDI010001921.1:69514-95803 GCA_014898725.1 Jacaranda copaia
TTACACTGATATTTATTTCCATTGAACAGTTTCCAACTGGTCTGGCACTGGCAATTGAAAAGAAGAGCAGAAGGATAGAGATATCCCTATACTGCCTGGCACGAGCAATTGAGAGCTTCTTCACATGTATGGCTGATGTGGGATACTTGCCTTGGTCCAAAAATTTGAGAAGAGCTGATGTTTTGGTCTTTAGCATATCAACAGCAATTATTATGCACTGTTATGCCATGGAGAGGGATGTCTTCCGATCCAAGTACCTCAACGTTCTCGATTGGGTGTTTGGCGTTCCTCTTCCACCCAACCAAGCCACTCGGTGCAAGAAAAGATGATGATTCACTGCAGATTTTAAGGTTCAATGAAGATTTTCTTTAAATCTGCCTGCCAAAATTCTTTCCCCAATTGACTGGCGCAAAGATTGTGTACAATAGATGTTGTAGAATTCATTTGATCCCTTTCATCCCCATCAATATAATTTAAACACAGGAATCATCAAAGTTAGAAATATACACAAATTTGATTGGTTTATCAGAATTGGGCCAAGAGAATTTTACTATGCATAAAAGAGGTATGTTAAAAGAGTAAAGTGGTTGTTAAAGTTGTACATAATTCTAGTTTCAAAAATAAGCTATAAATATTGTATTATACTTGGGGGGAGTGGGGTTCAGTCAATTGAATAAGTCCACATAACAAGTGCAATTAATTAAGTCTTTTTTCATTGGTCAAAGAAAATTAGATGTGTGGGTTACTTCATTTCATCCGATTGTTTGAAGTCACCGAAGCGCATTAGCGCGTTCAGTTGTTCAATATTTATCTTTATATTATTGTTATGCATGGAACTTCAATAGCACATCCAAGTGTTCACAAAATTTTAATTTTTCGAGAAAATAGGTTTGTTGGGAAATTTCACACCATCGACTTGGAAATAAACCCAAGAAAACTATGAGTTGTTGAATTGAAAATATGTGAATATTGTTGATGAGGTTGAAAGTTGTTTTTAGTGAATTGGGTTGTGTTTAGGCTAATTCGATGAAAGGGGTTAAGTGATCTAATAGTAAGATTTTCTTGGATTGATATCTGCAACTAATAGCAAATGGTAAACTAGTTGAGGTGTCTCCGACTAAGGTACTTTGATGCTCAAGTTAGTACTGGTCAAATGAGATAATCGAATAGCAGAGTAAGAGTGTATAGTGTATATAGCATACATAGAGAGTGGCTGGCAATGGGGTATTTATAGACTTTTCTAGGTGGATGATGTGTCTAAGATGCTTCTATCAAGTGTAGAGGGCTCTTCTCCTTGCCTGGGAGTTGTTGGTCATTTTAAATTTTGGTACTATTCCAGATAGCATAATTTTCTACTTTCTAGGGTGAATAATACTCTAGAGGTGCGCCTCCTAATAGAGTTGGTGGTAGAGGCGACATTGGGGTGGCACACGCCATTAATATGAAGGCAGGCTGACTGTTAGAGCATTAAATGCGGCAAGGATATGATTCAACGTTGAAGTGAGCACTCTGGTTGATGGTGATCAACAAGAGAGATGGTTGAACAGACTAGGCGGCTTGAAGCCTCCCGTCAGGTATGGTCGAGAACTATCCGCTCGATTTGGCGGTTATGGTGGAGTGACTCAGCCCAGCTAGGTCTGGAAGCGCAGTTAGGCTTGAAAACCCTTTTTAGAGTTGATAGCTTATTAGGTTAGGCTTGTTGGGTAATCCCATATCATGAGTCCTCCCCACTCATGGTCCTGATCAAGCTTGTTGATGGGAAGGAGTAGGGAGTAGACAATTTAATGACAATTATGCACATTCGATTAGGGATTTTGAACTGTTGATCAGGGTTTTTGAATTTTTTATCGGGGTTTTATGCATTTAATGCGATAGTTATGTTGTGGTATATAAAGCACCAAGAGATAGTTGTGCAATTATTACTGCCGCTTGGGTTCCCATGTTCGAATGCGTATAAATAGGCGAGGTAGAAATATTCATTTTTCATTTTTCTAGAATCTGATCTGGTCGATTCTTACATTTAGAGCCCTTAACCCTTTCTGCATTTTAGAGCTTTCTAATGAAAAATTATAAGTTCTTCTCCGAGTTTCTGTTTTCCTTCACTTGCTTTTTAAAGATGTCGAGTTCATCAAATAGTAAGGACACTAGGTCTCACAATGCACATTTCCATGGGGAGGTTGGGGATGAGAGCGTGTATGAGAGTATATCTGACAACTTGTTAAGCAATAGCTCGACCTCTAACAACTCTAGTATTGAGAGAGCTACTTTTGGGGGTGAGGCTGGCCCAAGTGAAGTGCCAGCATTGCGTGGTCGATTGTTTATCCCCGACCACTATAGCGAGATAGTTTTCAAAATTACCCTTGCTGACTTGGTTCGCATTAGAGAAATGTACTATATTCTCGAGGAGTACGAACTCTTGGTGCCTGGGCCACGAGGCAGGATGCATTGACCTCCGAGTAGTTGACCTCTTGGGGGGCCTCAAAGTTTGTATAACACAGCTCCTGCCAAACTATTTCACCACTGTATATTGTCTTACTATGTTGATGCATTTGTTTGGCTAGCCAGCTTCTTTTGCCAAATTTTCAAACTTATTTCACCTACCTATGTCCCGAAAGTTAGGTAGCATCGAAGAGTCCAAGTTTTATTACTTGACAGCATGCCCGCATAAAAAATTCCTTATTACCCCATCCTCATCATATAGCCAAAAGTGGAAAAAAATTACCTATATGTTCAAGGGCCTGGTGAGTTTAATATTTTAAGAGGGTGTTGGAAGGGGCACGTCGAGATGCCAGGGACCCAAACACCGAGCTTGCTTAACACTTTCATTCAGGACTTGATCGAGTTTGGCCAGATTGAGGCCTTAGTTTTGATCGAGGAGAGATATCTGGTGTTGGCTAGCTTGTAGCTAGCCGAGTTGAACTTGCCTATTGGTGACCAGCTAGGTAGAAATCTTATCAACTGTGATAATTGTGTATTTTCACTCTTTTACTTTGTTTTAATTGCTCTTTGCTTTGTCCTTTGCTGGCATATTGAGAAAAAATCATGGCTTGCGGTTGACAGGAGGTATTAGCTAGGGCCCATAGAAATGCTAAATGCTATTGGGCGACTGCTTGATGAGATGTAGCTTCTGTGGTGGAGGCAGCACCCTCGACCATTGCCCCAGCCATGCCACAAATCGAGTAGGTGCCCCAGCTCACTCGATTAGCGGAGGATGCTCAAAGCAGCTTCGTGGGTCAAGGCAAGAGAAAGATAATTGAGCAGGGAGGCTCGATGCCCAAAATAACAATGGGCAATAAAGGCAAATAGAAAGCGGCCACTGGATATGACTTGCTCGGCATGCGTAGTAGCGGGGTTTTATTTCAAATACCTAAGCTATCGTTACCCCGTTTTAAAACTGAATCTACCATAGAGATGACGAATTAAAGCTCGATCATATCATCAGGGACAATGGGCGCTGGCACACTCAAATGCATGGTGGCCAGGCTCTTTACCGCCGACTAGTGGAAGTTCATAGGCCTAAGCTAAGTCGGTGTGCTCAGAGCTCTAGCCTGCCATTGGAATATGGTAATTGTGAGTTCGATTATTTTCTCATTGAATTCTACTTTCAGCTAATTAAATTATTTAATGATAATCTCTTTTTCAGATAAACCAGCTCAAGTACCATTTCTATTGTAGGTCGGAGTTGGCTCTGGCTAATCGCGAAGAATTGCTGGAGGGAAGGGAGATGGAGACTCTAAAGGTTCAGCTCGAACTTTCCCAACTTTAGGTTGATTAGTTGACCAAGGAGGTGGCCGACCTCCAGGAATAGCTTAATATGAAAGACCAATAGCTGGTCGAGGTTGTGGAAGAGAGGAGCCAAATGGACTCAGTACTGAAGAAGGCTTACATGAACATACAAGTGAGCTACTCCTCTGGGTCGATCAGCCAGCCGCATTGCTGCACTCAAGAAGGCTTGAGTAGTGTTCTCTTAACAGCTCCTTTTGATGTGGACGCAGGTGGTGGAGCAATTTATGCTCAGCTCGGCTTTCCAGAACGCGAGCGTGGTTCTCTTGATTGATGATGCCCACGGAGCATTTAAGAAGGCAGTAAAGTAAGTCGAACACCTGGGCTATGCCTTTCGAGTTGAGGACAAAGATAAAATAAGCTCGGTTCTAGATGAGAAGCTGCAATCTTACCCTAAGTTTGAAGAGGCCGCGGTTGATGAAGGCATGGAAAGGGACAATGCGATGAATACTCTTGTTGAGCCCATGATCGAAGCTCGGCAGAAGTAAATTAAGGTTAAGAGTAGGCTAGCTAATCTAGCAAGGGAATTTGCCTTTGCTGAGAACTTTGCCTTTCAACTCAGGGATGGAAAAGTTGACATCGCTCAGTACATAATATGCTCAACTAACTAGATAGGCTATGTGGTGGGGCCCTTTAGTTATTCTGTTGTATTGATACTGTCATGGTTAAGATGACGAAACTAGTCTTCATTAAAAAAAATTTAAACTGGCTTATTTTTGGCCATTTTTACTGTACTGAAGCAAAGTCATGAGCATCTCTAAATTCGAGTTGGGAGTTGAAATTGATCCTGGGATAAGTTGTTATATGCTAACTCTATTCTTTATGTTTCTATGTAAATGTTTGTTGCTATTGACTCTGTGCTCAAGGAGTGATGCCCCTAAAGTTGGCTTCAAATTATTGCACTTGTACTATGTCGAAGCTTGGCTGTTGAGTTCTGGCTATTGTAATGTGGATATTATTTGATTATGCTAATTATACAACCTCCTGCAGCTGGGTGCCCTAATTTGAAGTCGTTTTTTGAAGGATGAACCTCGTTGCAGTTTTAGAATAAATAAAAAAGAAAGTTAAATTTCCTAAGGTTGAAAACTATAGTCCAAATAAAGAATTGCGATTTATATATTGTCTATGGTGATTAATTGCTGTTTCTACTCCAACAAATCGAAACCCTTGCGTATCAAAAGCATTTTCAAACTGAAATGTGATTCCAATCAATAATCCCTCCTGCAACAAATAAGTGAAATTGATCAATTATGGAAAAACCTATCCAAATCATAAACCAATTCGTTTGGTACAGACATACTGTATTGAGGACAGTTTAGAGGTTTACAGTTTGCCAATTGGATTTGACAATCCAATTGCTTTTTGTGCCCTTCCAATACCTTTACCCTCAATCTCCGATGACATCAATATGCTCTGCTTCTTTGTGCAACTTAATGAATGTGATAAAGAACAACAATTGGAATAGGGAACAGTAAATGTGAGATTAAGGATGATGCAAAGAACAGATAACAAGAGAAAGAAACAGCTGATTTGATGCCTGACTTTGTACATTCTACAGTGCATAATCTTCTAATGATAATCAATGCTAACAAATGTTGTTCGAATGAACTACTAGATTGATTGGCTTGATTGCCAACCTATTTAACAGCATAGGCATTTAGTGCTGAGCTATTCAGTTTGTGTTTTTTCATAAAGAGAAGTTAACGACAAAATTCAATATTTTTCTGTTTGGAAAATTATCTTTAGTTGCTCATGTATCTCCAATCCTGCAATCATGTAAAGCAGTAACAATTTTGTCTACTTGTTTTTGTTTATAACTGTATTTTGTTAAAGGATTTATATGAAATTGCTGCTTAATCTCTTCCAGGTGATGTATCAAGATGTGCATCAGACACTTTAGTTTTTGAAGATGAATTGGAAAAAGGAAGCAATGCACTTCTTGCTCATGCTTGGTCACCTGGGTGGAGCAATGCTGATGAGACCCTAACCACCTTCTTAAATGGACCACTGATAGAGTATTCAAAGAACCGTAAGAAGGCTGATAGCGCGACGACTTCATTACTTTCTCCCCATTTACACTTTGGGGAAGTCAGTGTTTGAAAGGTTTTTCATCTTGTTCACATTAAACAAGTTCTCTGGGCCAATGAAGGGAACAAAGCAGGTGAAGAGAGTGTCAATTTGTTTCTCAAGAGTATTGGCCTGAGGGAATATTCAAGATACTTGAGTTTTAATCATCCTTACAGCCACGAAAGACCCTTGGTCACCTGAAGTATTTTCCGTGGGTTGTGGATGAGGGCTACTTTAAGGCATGGAGACAAGGCAGAACTGGTCATCATCTGGTGGATGCTGGTATGAGAGCTCTGGGCCACTGGCTGGCTACATGATCGGATACACGTGGTAGTCTCTAGTTTCTTTGTGAAGGTTCTGCAACTGCCATGGAGATGGGAAATGAAGTACTTTTGGGATACCATACTGGATGCTGATCTGGAGAGTGATGCCATGCCCTTGGTTGGCAATATATATCTGGTACTCTTCCGGATGGTCGTGAATTTGATCGTATTGATAATCTTCAGGTATTGATTACAATACTTGAATCCCCGTTTCATTAGTTTCTACACATTTAAATGAATTGACAGTTGATTCCTGTTTCTTTCTTTATTTTGATTCTTCGTTTTCCAATATAGTGGATTATCGGCTGTCCCAGGAAAATTTTTAATCCCAACACGTCTAAGGCTCAAATTTTTCAACCTTTCTTCCCACATCTCTTACTTATTTTCGCTGCCTATTTTAAGTCCAGAAAAATCACTCAAATTGATGTTGCTGCCATTGTCTGAGTTACTGAAGTTTCTCACATTTGCTTTAACTTTGTGCAGAAATCTGCTCTAACATTAACTATTCTTGCTTAATTAAAACAAAATCTGGACTGAGAATTTCTTAGAGCATGTTTGTTCATGTTTTTAAATCCATTTTCACCCTTTTCCAATTTGAAAAATGAATTATCAACAACCTATCCCCATTTTCACCAAAATTCCAACTCATTTTCATCTCAAACCACATTCCTAATAGTCTATATATTTTCTCACACCAAGTTATTATTACTATATCTTTCCACCTACAATCTATTAAACCTTATATAATCATTACTTTTCCAACAAACTATTCAAATACAAACTTATTTTCTCTAACTATCTTTTCAACTTTTGAAAATACTGAAAATGAAAATATAACCAAACAAGCTGTTAGATTTTGAAAGAAAGAAAGCATTGGAAAATAATGCAGAAGACTGAGGTGACAAATATTTCGAAAGGATTGAGTGTCCTGCATTAGTAGTGGACTCTCCATGTGGAGACTGCTGGACGCTTCACTAGTCTGCTTCTGTTTTGTTCTTTAAAGGATTTTCTAGTGAAAACAGAGTTATTGACTGCTAGATGGTCTAATTTTCAAATCCTGCGTGGTTGGTGTCTTAGCCGGATTTTTGTTATTAATGTGGAGCTTTGCACTCAACACTTCTGGCTTTTCAACTCTAACTTACTTTTGTACAATAGTTGCAAAGATGTCTTGGACTTCAAGTGATAGTTAGGCATACAAACCCACCAATGATGTATATCTTTTGCCAGCTTTCATGTTATTAAGCTGCATTGGGTTGCTTTCTTCTCTCTTTATTTCTTCTTCCTCTGTTTCTTTTTCTGGAGGGGCGGGTGTGGTGGGGGTTGGGAGTGTTGAAATTTGGAAGAGAGGTCCTCTCCTTTACGTTACCAACCCTACTAGGATCAGTTTGATTAATGGGTGCAATTACCCCAAACAGTACAACACTGAAATCAAGGGCTATGTTAATCGGAAGTAGGTCTAGGGAATGTGATATATGTATGTTTATATTTTGGGAGTGGCTAGAAATTATGTTCGAATGGGCTGATATGCTTTTTCTTTTTTGGTTTTGGGAGGGAACATTTTTTAAATGTCAAATCAATTGATTTTTTGTAGAGTTAGTGTTTTTTTATATAACAGGATAGGATAAATGAGAGATGTGTACTCATTTGTGTAATGATTAAATGGTGATTATGAGATAAAAAGTGATGGGCAGGAGAGGGCTTTTGGGGTTCTGATCTTCATTTGGGGGGTATTTTGGACTACATCTCAAAATACCCAAAAGCATGTTTGGATTTGTTTTGGCAGGGTGGAAAATGTCTTGGCAAAACAAATCCAAGCACTGCCAAGGGTTCACTTGCAAATTTTTGAAGTATGGGCGCTTCAGTGCAGCCTTTAAACTGCAAAATGTTTGTGTACTGATTCCACTTCAATTTTTCAGAAATTCAGTTACTCAGTGAAACTTATGATTATTTTATAAGATTGGACTTTTATAGAGGTTAAGAACCTTCTGCAAATTCAATTGCCACCTTTCTTTTCTTTTGAAATGTTATTCAAAGGGTGTACGTTTCTGTTTTCCATTTGACAGTTTGCGGGTTACAAGTTTGATCCCTTTGGAGAATATGTTCGAAGATGGCTTCCTGAACTTGCTAGATTGCCAACTGAATGGATACATCACCCCTGGAATGCACCTGAATCTGTACTTCAAGCTGCTGGAATTGAGCTTGGCTCCAACTACCCACTTCCTATTGTTGAAATTCATGCTGCAAAAGCCAGGCTGCAGGAAGCCCTGTCTCAGATGTGGCAGCATGAAGCAGCTTCAAGAGCTGCCGTTGAGAATAGCATGGAAGAGGAGCTTGGTGACTCATCTGAATCCATCCCAATTGCATTTCCTCCTGACACTCAAATGGAGATGGATAATGGGCCTATCAGAAACAACCCTACAACTACGACTAATAGACACCATGAGGATCAGATGGTGCCAAGCATGACTTCTTCTTTTGTCAGGGTTGAAGATGAAGGGACCTCTATCAATCTTAGACAGTCAGCCAATAGTAGAGCTGAAGTACCATCAAATGTAAATGTAATTGAGGAGCCAAGAAGAGAACCAGCTGGCCATGCTATTATGCAGATAGTTAGAACCGATGATGCTTTCCCCCAATTTAATTTTGCAAGAGGTCAGAGAAATTCTGAAGATTCAACAGCAGAATCATCTGGTAGTAGTAGTAGAGAGAGGGATAGTGGTGCTGTTCCCGTTTGGTCTCCCTCAAGTTCCAGTTACCCCGATCACTTTGGTGGTGAGGAGAATGGTATTGGAACCAGTTCCTCTTACTTGCAACAGCATCCACAGTCTCATCAGCTACTAAACTGGAGGCGGCTTTCTCAAACTGGGTAAGTTCGATATGTGGAATGCTGTACTTAACCCTATAAAACATTAATAGTCTCTGCTTCAAGTGAGAAACAAATTAAAATCCTCCATCTTTCATGCTTGAAATTTGAAGTCTATATGCATCTGAGTATTAATTGTCCTTAAATTACTCATTTTATGCCAACACCAGAAATGTTAAACAAAATACATTTAAAACTTCTCTTCTATGTAGTTGTTGATAACCATTCACAGGAGAATTTTTTGGACAAACTGAAGAAAAAAACTGGCACATATCATAAATTAATGCTATTTTTAATCAAATGATAATTGTCCCTCTGTGATTTGGTCAGTAAAGATCTGTTTCTTAATTTTCCTTTTCTCCTGCACTGTCTACCAGATGATTTTTTTCAATGACCTTATACCGGATTGGATATGAAGAGGCAAGGCATTGGCCATGGTTGTCTGTGTGATAAATCCAGCATCCATTGTACATCCTGTGTGTTTATGGATCAGGTGGTTAATCTGTATCCCTTTTTAACTTCTTGTTATGTTGTACAATATCTGTGGCTCTGCTGTACAGCATATATATACATATATATATTGTTCTCAAAAGCACTGATAATTATCTAGCAACATGTGGATGTGCTGTTTTTTAATAAGCGCAGGTTTCTGCCTTACATATTATACTTTACAGTTGCAATAAAATGCTCAAAGTCTTGTCTATAAAAATATGTTTTGACTGAAAAATTTTGGCCTGTCTTGAAAATTTATTGTTTTGAATAGATCAGAGAGGTAATTACTAATTAGCAAGCTGGTTTGTAAAAGAGCAAGTTTTTATACTCCTGTTGTAAATACTACAGCCTGATGTCTGTTGAAATAAGGTGTTATATTAATTCATATATCCATTCCAGTACTCATATTCATGGTTTGCGATGTAGATATAAATCATTATATGCAGTTTTGGCATTCCCCGTGTGTTGTGCTGTTGGCGTTGGTTGTCGTAGAAGACTGTAGATGAGGCCTGCAGCCGTGGCTCCAAAGATGGGGGCAACAACATATACCCATTGATTCTTATAGACACCAGAGACAACTGCCGGTCCTATGCTTCCTGCAGGGTTCATAGAAGCTCCAGTTATCGGCCTGCATTTTCATAATCAACCAGCCATATATATATTAGTGTAAAGCCTCTCTCTCTCTCTCTCTCTCTCTCTCTTATATAAATATAATGCCTGAAAAAGTATTAATTTGTGTGTTACCCTGCAACAAGGACGTTGAACAACAATGTACCTCCGATTGCAACTCCACACAGCGCACTATTCTGTTTTTCATCACCAGCAACAGTACAGTCAGTCCAGCCAAAGTTACGAAGGGGAAAGGAAAATCTGTAAATCAATGTTTATGGCCACTTTCATTGTCTTGGTATATTTATCCAGTTTGGGTTGGATCAAACTCCATTTTGTCTAGTTAATTAAACTATGGATTCTTTGCATAAATAAATATGTATGTAAGAGGTGGGAGGTGAAGATTTGGAAGTTCCGGTAACGTAGAAAATGGTGAAAAGCATATTGCTTTATCATCACAAGCCACTCCATAGATGCTAAACACAAGGATGAAAGTGATGGTGAATTCCCACACAATGGCTTCAAGGTCAGATGTTGAACTGGAATACTGAGTGAGCATGGGTAGTGACATGAGATAGTCCAATAGGCCCAGCATTAGTTCTGAATTGCCCAACAGGCCCAACACACTTGACCTCAGCAATTGTCTGATTGAGTGTGTGGTAACCGCTTTCACTCGACAGGAACCTACATCTGTTCCAGCATATTTTCCTCCATTTAATCGACCAACTCGGCTTGTTTGATTGATATACCGACCGGGGAACTCACTCCGGCGTTGACCCAGATCTACGCCGCATTTATTACTCTGACAAGCAGCATGCCTCCACATTAATGACACGTGATAGTCGGTACAGCGGCTGCCACCAACTCTACCACTACCTTTGGCAGGGAGGTGCCTATTAGAGGTATTATTCATCCTGAAAAACAGGAGATGAAGCCACCTGGAACAATATTGAGATCTGGAATGACCATCAACCATCTGGCAGGGACTGAAGTTCAGTGCATTTGATAAGGGCATCTTTGACAAACCACACCGAGAAAAGGCTATAAGTACCTCATAGCCAACCATAATTTGGGTAGTGCAAAATACACTATAAGCTTTTCATATTTTGTTCGATTAACTTATTTTGACTAGAACTGACTTGAGCGTCGGAGTGCCTTAACCGGGGGCACCTCAGCTAGTTTAACGTGTGTTGTTGTAAATCTCAAACCTCAAGAAAAATATTAGTTGGATTACTCAATCTCGCTGGTCGGTACCCAAACTTTACTCTTTTTACTATATACAGCCTTCTACCTCATTATTTTTGGTGCCATTTGTGGGAAACGCTGGAGATTGCAATGAGAAAATAGTAAACACACGCAGAGCTATATTCAGAAGGGAGGAGAATAGGAGGTCCATATCTCCTCCTCTCCTTCCACCCCAATAAGGTGCACATGCTCTAGGCCCCAGCGCCCCTCAGGAGCAAGTGGTAACATTAACCATGCCCCAGTTAATGCAGCTGATAAGCGAGCAAATCTTCGCTCAAATTTCAGCCCAGCTGTTTGCGGCATTGAATAGGTACACCATAGTACCCGCATCGGTTGCCAGTGCCACCCCTCAACCGTCTACTCCAGAAGATAGATCTCCCCGAGATAGCCGTGGTAGCCAAGAATCTAGGCAACTGCCCACCCAGCATGAACCTAGCCTTAGACGCCCTCAGGAGGAGAGGAGGTAGTCTGAATTACGAGAAGAGATCGCAGATTTAGTGGATCATGTTCAATCTATTTGAGCCCCACAGTACGATAGGGTGGAATGCTCCAAGCGAAGCTACCGCAAAGACATCGGGGAATGAACAAACCTCGCAGGTCAGCCTATTCAAGCCTCATAGCGCAATAGGGCTATGTGGGTGAAGCCAGGCCTCAATCGAGAGGAATGGGAAAAAGTGTCCCATCAGGTCCAGTAGTTGAATAGGCGCCTCGATGAGATCTCGAGAAGAAATACTGAAAGAGCACCTAACTTGGAATACCCTTCGAGATCTCGTCAGGATAAAGGATCCCTTTTATCCAAGATATCGTTGACAAGTGCATTGCGGTCAACACGAAAGTCCTAACTGGTCTACCATGGCATGATAGATCAACGAACCCCAATGAACACCTAATGCAGTTTGAACACATGATGCAGCTGTATGGTCACAATGAGTACATCCATGCTAAAATGTTGGTAACCACCTTCCAAGACATAGCACTCGACTGGTTCGTGAAGCTCGAGCTGTCATAAATCTATTCTTAAGATCAATTGTGCGATAAATTTTTGTATCAGTTTGCCAGTAAGAGGAAGGCGAAACTCCCCCACACCCATCTTTATATCATAAAGTAGAGTGAAGGGGAGTCCCTTTAGGATTTCTTCACCAGATTCAACACGAAAGTTCTTAGGATTGATAACCCTAGGGTGGAGTTTTTGATTGATGTACTATTCTTGGGAGTCAAACACAAGGAGTGTACCAGTACGGGAATGGCCTAGGTCAATGGAGGAGTTGCTCGACCTGGCCGAGAGATATATGACATAAGAGGAAATGAACATGCTTAAATTCGAATCCTTTGAAGTTGACAATAAGAAAAAAGAAAGAGATGGCCAAAAACACAAAGAGAGAGGTCGATCTCCAATAAAGCAATTCCATGACTATACACCCTTGAACATCCCAAGGGGGGATGTCCTATATACCATCTAGTATGATAACCTCCTCAAGAAATCCAGAAAGTTGACGGAGACTGAGGCAATAAAATTTTTTTAAAAATATTACCACTTTCACAAGCAAAAGGGGCACGATACTGATGAATGCTTTAATCTCCAAGATGAGATTGAGAAATTAATCAGGTAGGGACATTTCAAGAAGTACATAGCTATGGACTCCTAGGTCAAAGGGGGCAAAATCAATTGGACTACCCATAGAGAAAGGTCAGTTAGCCTTAGATGGGAAGAAAAAGGAAAGAAAACCACCCATGAGGATCATCCACCCATCCAAGAAGTCATTGAAATGATTGCAGGAGGTCCCACTGGGGGGACTCAAAATTTACTTGAAGGTAAACTTAGATGAGGCTTGATGGTAAATTATCTTGTAGTCGATGCCCTATTCGCTTATAATGTCATCATAGGTTGACCCGCCCTCAATGACTTTCGTGCAATTGTGTCCACCTATCACTTGAAGGTCAAGTTTCCAATCTTAGCAGGTATGGGAGAACTTTTATGCAACATCAATGAAGCCTGGAGATATTACGATCAATCAAACGAGTAGAGAGCTCGACTACAACTAAAGACCTCAGGGGACGCTCCTGTAGTGGAACCTGAGGAGTCCCAGGCCAGCAAGAAGTGAAAGTTCGAAGACACCAGAGTGGAGCCTATCAAGGACTTTAAGACCATTGAGCTTGAACAAGGAAACCCCGACAAGACGATCCGTATCGGAACTAACTTGGGCCCATACTTGGAGTGTCTTATAGTCGATTTTTTGAGAGAGAAAATTGAAATTTTTGTGTGGAAGGCATCTGATCTTCAGGGAATCGACCCCAGCATCATTGTGCATTACCTTAATGTAGACCGCTCATATAAACCAGTCAGGTAGAAGATGAGGACGTTCAATGCGGAGAGGATACAGATCATCGAGGAAAAGATTAGGAAACTCTTAAATGCTGGTTATATTGTAGAAATTCAATATCTCTCTTGGTTTTGTAATGTTGTCTTAGTCCCAAAAAATGAGGGGCAATGGCGGATGCGTAATGATTTTACGAATTTAAATAAAGCATGTCCTAAAGATCCTCATCCCCTGCCTCAGATAGATTCATTAGTTGATTTAACTACTGGTTGTGAGTTATTGAGCATGATGTATGTATTTCAAGGCTATCATCAAATTTTCATGGCTCCCAAGGATAGGGATAAGACTTCCTTTATAGTTCCAAATGGGCTATACTATTTTTTGGTCATGCCTTTTGGGTTGAAAAATGCCAGAGCAACTTACTAGCAGCTCGCTAATTTTATGTTCAAAGAACAAATTGGTAAATTGATGGAGGTTTATGTCAACGACATGATTGTCAAAATAGAAAAAGCTCAGGATCACTTGCTCGACCTTAGTTACACTTTTGTGATCTTGAGAGCCTTTAGTTTAAACTTAAACCCAAATAAGTGTACGTTCAAGGTCCGGGGAGGAAAATTCTTGGGATACATGATTAGTCAAAGAGGCATTGAGGTCACTCCACAAAAAATTCAAGTAGTTCTTGACATCACCCCTCTGAGAACAGTTGGGGATGTTCAAAGGTTGGTGGGAAAGATTATAGCCTTGGGAAGGTTCATCATAAGATTGGCCAACAAGAGTTTACCCTTTTTCAAAATTCTCAAAAATGCCAAAAAATTGGGCTTCCAATGGACTGTGCAATGTGATCAGACGCTAGTTGAACTGAAACAGTACTTGGCCTCGCCCTCCATGTTGGCAAAACCTAAGCTGGGTGAAGTACTTTGGGTATATTTGGCGGTCTCAACAGCATCGATTAGCTCAGTACTGGTCTTGACCAAAGATGGCACCCATTGATCGATTTACTATTATAGTAAGTTACTTCACGTGCCAGAGCATAATTATTTGGAGATTGAGAAATTTTCTTTAGCATTAGTGACTGCAACTCAAAAATTGCGATCGTACTTTCAATCTCATTCTATTATAGTGTTGATCAACCAGTCGTTAAAGTATGTACTGACAAAGCCGAATACATCTAGAAGACTGGCCAAATAGGCAATCGAATTGGGAGAATTTGATATTACTTTCCAGCTTCGAATAGCTATCAAAGCACAAGTCCTGGCCAATTTGATTGTGGAGCTAATCGGCTTACTCGATAAGGATCTCGAGAGCTCTCTTGTTTGGATCATGCTCGTTGATGTATCATCGACCACATTCGATGGAGGAGTAGGCATTGCTTTCTGCTCCCCAGAGTTATAAGAATACAATTTTGCAATAAAGTTAGATTACGCAGTCACAAATAATGAGGCAGAATACGAGACCCTTTTTATAGGAATGAGGTTGGCGCTCGATTGTGGGGTTGAGCACCTGGTCATAATTATAGACTCCTAGTTAGTGGCCGAGGTGGTCAATGGAAATTTTGAAGCCAAGGACGTGACGATGAGTTGGTACTTGGCCAAGGTGAAGCAGTTGCAATAATCTTTCAAAAGCTTTATGCTCACTCAAGTATCTCGATTAGAGAACAAGTGTGTAGATGCTCTTTCAAAATTTGCCAGCTCTACTAGGGGGATGAAGGACAAGAAGATCACATTTTTGGTCTCTAATAAATCATCAATTAGGTCCCTCGAAGAAAATTTGATAACAAGCATCGAAAGAAGGATAGCTTCTTAGCAGACTCTGATCAAATTATATCTAAGCTAAAGCACCCTCCCTAAGGACAAGAACAAGGCTCGACACCTTTGAGGTCAGGCTTCTAAATTTGCTCTCAATGAGCATGATCAGTTGTATAAGAGGTTCATCTTGAGCCCCCCTTTGAGGTGTATTGACCGCGATTAGGCTTTAGAGGTGTTACAAGATATTTACGCAGGTATGTGTGGCAATCATTCTGGAGAAAGATCCCTGGCCCACAAAGTGATCAAGTATGGATACTTTTGACCAACTTTATTGAAAGACTCAGTGGATTATGTGTGTAAATGTACTTTATGTCAAGTTCATTCGAATTTGCCACACCAACCTGTAGCGCCGATGGTTAGTGTTTAAATTTTTTGGCCTTTTGATCAGTAGGGAATTGACATTCTGGGCTTTTTGCCAAAATCTATGAGATAGCAAAAATTCATAATCGTCGCAGTTGAGTATTTTACTAAATGGGCTGAGGCGGAGGTTGTTCCAAAGATAATAGACGTGACCATCAGAGTTTCATATGAAAAAATATTATATGCTATTTTGGTCTATCCAAAGTCCTTATTTCTGATAACAACACTCAATTCCAGAGCAAGAGCACTAGGGGCTGGTGCGAAGCTTTAGGGATTGCATAGCACTTCACTTTGGTGGGCAATCCCCAATCGAACGGCCAGATAGAGGTAACTAACAGAACAAACTTCAACCATCTGAAAGCTAGGATACAAGACACTGGCTTGAATTGGGCAGATGACCTCCCTGGCGTGTTATGGGTGTATAGAATCACTCCTTGAATAGCTACAGGTCATACCTCATACAGTTCATTTATGGATTCGAAGTTGTCATACCCTCAAAGCTAATTCAACACACAACACGAATTATTCATTTTCACCTACTAAGAAACATATCGGAGAGGAAACTTGATCTTAAAACTATCGATGAGCATCACCAAGAAGTTTACAATACTATGCAGCGCTACAAGTCGAAGATGGCCAAGACTTATAACAAAGGAGTCAGATTGCACCATTTCAAGGTTGGAGATCTCGTCCTCAAGAAGGTAGAAGTCTCTAGGAGTGTTGGCAAGCTCGACCTGAAATGGGAAGGACTGTACACTGTTGTCAAAGTATCAAAACACAATTCATATAGACTAGCTAATATGCAGGGAGAAGAACTCCCTCGCCCGTGGAATGCAATCAACCTCCACAAATTTTACATTTGAGATTATGCTGTACGTATCTTTGAAGTCTTTAGGCTTGAATAAAATTCCAACAGTATTGATATGATTTAGAGTTATAGTCATAATCAAGTGGCTTCATGCCGCCACAACCCAAGTTGACCCTGTAGTCGGCGAATAAGCAGCTCATGTTGCTAATCAAGCGGCTTGATGCCCCCTCAACCTAAGTCAACCCCGTAGTCAATAAATAAATAGCTCGCATTGCCACTCAAGCAGCTTCATGCTGCCCCAACCTAAGTCGACTTCGTAGTCGTCGAATAAGTAGCTCACGCTGCCACTTAAGTGGCTTCATGTCGCTACAACCCAGGTCAACCCCGTAGTTGATGAATAAGTAGCTCGCGCTACCACTCAAGCAGCATCATGCTACCATAACCAAAGTCAACCCTATAGTTGGCGAATAAGCAGCTCGTGCTGCTACTCAAGTAGCCTCATGTTGTCATAACTCAAGTCAACCTCATAGTCGATGAATAAGCAATCTCGTGTTGCCGCTTTGGTCTCATACTTCTATGCCTAGAGTTGACCTTTATAGTTGACGAAGCAGCAACCCAGCTTTAACGTTGAAATTAATCAACCCACGTCAATCATGTCGAACTCAGGGTTGAAAATCCAAGGTTGACTCAATAGTTGACCAAGAGGTGTTAAAAACAGATGACGCAGTTGAATGACCATGCAACAGACTAGGCTAATACAAGTCGACTCGATCGACAACAATCTTACTCAGTTTTCTTTACTATGAGGGCGATAGCTAGGTTATTCATCAGTTATTCTCCAAATTGTTATGATAATTTAATTCAACATGAAAATACTCAATTACAATCTTTAACACGACAAAATGAAAGAAAAGCTGTCTTTATTTATCAAGTGATTGATCGTTGTTACATAAAAAAAAAAAGGGAAACAAACTGCATATGCACTGGATTAGTTCTGGCTAGTCCTTGCCTACTCGCCTTCAGGCCATTCAGAGTCCGGATCAGGCATTGCACATGCAAGCGGTGAGACCACTTGAGGAGGTTCAGAAGGCTCGACAACATTGCTCATAAAGTTGGTCAAGCGCAGCATGTACTGACCCACGTCGACTTATTTTTTCCTCAGTTGCACCACCAGGTCCTCGGCGAACGCAAACTCTTAGACCAACTGCTGTAACCTGGCATCGACCTCAGCCTTTTTTTTCTGAGCTCCAGTTAAAGGCTCATCAAGCACGACGATCGCATTTTCTGTCCCCAGGGCCTACTCCATTTCACCATCCTCGGGATTAGGATAAGGCTCCAGTTTCTCGTTCAGGGTAGGACTTATTTTGCTTTTGTCTTCAAGATGAAAAGCAAATCCTAAGTGCTCGAGTTGTTTTATAGCCTTATGGAAGGCTTTTCGAGCATCATCTAGGGATGCGATCATGCTTGTGTCCTGAAAAGCAGGGCTATGGATGAATTGTTCAACTGCTTCATGATGCATCCTTGGAATATGTCGGTTAAAGGCCTCCTTCGCTTCATCAAGCACCTCTACACGGCCTTGAGCTCGATCAGAAGTGTAGCTCACCTGTAGGTCTAGGTGGGCCTTCTTTATTATAGAATCCATTCGACTCCGCTCATCGACTGCCTTAACTAACTGTTGATCTTTGGAGTCGAGCTATTTCTACAGATTGGTCACCTTTTTATTCAGTTTCTCGATCTGGAGTTGGGAAGACTTGAATTGCACTTTGAGGGTTTCCATTTCCCTCCCTCCTTGCAACTCTTCTCTATTGACCAGTGCCAAATCAAATTAGCAGAAAATGTTGTAGCCCAGTTATCCCACTTGGAACATAAGAATATTACCCCATGACCTTATAACGAAGCAAAAATGCAATGAAAAATGTTTGATTTGGTATTTACCATGTTGCAATGGTAGGCCAGTGCTCGAATGACCCCGGCCTAACTGAGGTTCATCAGTTTTTGCTGGTCGAATACTAATAGCCCTAACAAGAGCTATTTCAGAGCGTTGTCACATGTTATTCCTTCCTATATGATAGAGGTTGAATCATTCACCTCCTCGATTGGGTTGGTGGCGAACTGGGAAGTAGGCAGCCGTAGGAGTTAGAATAGGGCACCATCACCAGGCTTCCCAAACAGTTCATAGCCTGTAGCTACTTTCTATTTTCCTTTTGCCTGCTGTAGCCTTTTTTAGGGCTGAGCCCCCTTGCTCGACCATCTGCCTTTTGCCCCTACCTATAGGGATGCTCGGAGCAGGCTCTTCTCGGATTGAGTTTGCGGAGAAGACCATTCCTAGCTTGAGCTACTGAAACTACTTGAACTTGAGTTTTCACTCGTTTAACTACCTGACTCCCTCTAACGAGAGGTTTCAGATATGCTCCCACCCCCAGTCTCCCCCAGATAGGCCACACACTTGGACCTAGTATCCTCACTATTGAAACTGGCAAACATTTTTTTGCAAAAGAAAAATGGATAAAAAGAACAAATGAGTAGAGCAACTTACAGTGGATATTTGGCAAGCTCTAAGCGTACAAGAGTTGAAGAACTTCAAAGGCAAAAATTCGACTAGGAATAGATTCAGCAAAAGCATAAATGAAGGCATATATCACCATTATTTATAGGTGTTTGTGCGTGGGAACCCAAGTATCGATTATGATTACATCCTACCTCGGACACTTCGTATATTATGAAGTAATTAGTGCATTAAATGCAACGGAACCGCCATAAACCTTAGTCGATAATTCAAAAACTCTGGTCGATTTGTTAAAACCCTAATTAAGTATGGGTAATCGCCCAAACACCGCTCGGATACTCTTTGCTCCTACTCATTGATGGGCTTGATCAAGACTACGAGTAGAGGGGACTCATGATATGGGATAGTTCAAGAGGCCCATTTTAGCCCAACGGGCTTAGCATCAGTTCTGAATAGCCTAACAAGCCCAGCATTAGTTTTGAATTACCTAATAGGCCTAACACACTTGACCTTAGCAATTGTCTGATCGAGTGTGTGGTAATCGGCTTCACTCGATAGGAACCTATATCTATTCTAGCATATTCTCCTCCTTGTAATCAACCAACTTGGCCTGATTGATTGATATATCGATCGGGGAACTCACTTTTGCATTGACCCAGATCTACGCTGCATTTATTACTCTGACAGGTAGCATGCTTCCACATTAATGATGCGTAATAGCCGGTATAGTGGCTGCTACCAATTCTGCCACTACCTTTGATAGAGAGGCACCAACCATAGGTACTGTTCACCCTAGAAAATCGGAGATGAAGCCACATGGAATAGTATCGAGATCTGGAATGACCATCAACCTCCTGGCAGGGACTGAAGTCCAATGCATTTGATAAGGGCATCTTTGACAAATCACACCGAGAGAAGGCTATAAATACCTCATAGCCAACCACAATTGGGGTAGAGCAAAATACACCATAAGCTCTCCATACTCTGTTTGATTAAATTATTTCAACTAAATTGACTTGAGCGACGAAGTGCCTTAGCAGGGGGCACCTCGGCTAGTTTCACGTGCGTTGTTGTTGCAAATCTCAGACCTCGAGAAGAACATTAATTGGATTATTCGACCTCGCTGATCGGATATACCCAAACCTTACCCTCTTTACTATATACAGCCTTCTACCTCTTCAGGTAGAATATCACTTCGGTCTCTGAACAATACTATAAGGGTAAGACTTGCAAGTGTTGGTCTCTGAACAATATTATGAGGGTAAGACATGCAAGTGTTGATCTAAACAATTGAGACAAAACATACATGGGTACCTGCAGTCAAAAACCAAGAAAAAGGTTTATAAATTTGTCAAGACGCTGACTTATATTTGCGTAAAAGTGGTTCTATCAGTTATTTTATGTCGTGAAGTGAAATAACGATTCAATAACAATTAATGTACAACCCAAACGATACTAAAGTTGGTGGTATGCATGCAAGTGTCGCACATCAGGTGTTCCTTGAGATTTCTTGATTATCCATCTTTCTCATGTAAAAATCTATTGCCATATCTACCTTCATGACAAAGCACGCAGTTTTCATGGTATGGGCAACAAATTTTGTTAATTGACTAATGCAGCGCTTAAACCAAAAAAAAAACCTATTAATAAGAGATATGGGGCCAAACGAGTGACAAAAAGTCCAGTAACTTCTTAATAATGGCTCCTTCCACGCCTCATTTCAGAGGGGATTTCAAAGTGACTATCTCATTATATTTCATCTATATCCCAATTCCATTCTTTTCATACTCATTCTGTGTCATTGTCTGGTACGATGCACTTTAAATAAAAAAAGATTGATTAATCCTTACATGCATCAAGGGTAAGTTACGTGCCACCGCAAAGGCAATGGTGACGGCAGGGTTGAAATGGACGCCGGAAACATGGCCAACTGCATAGATCATCGCCATTAAAGCCAGCGCCGGAGCCATTGCCAGTCCCACTACGGTAAGCATCTTTTCTCTATCAACAAGAGCAGCTCCACAGCCCAAGAACACGAATATGTAGATTCCAAAAATCGCTGCTATAATCTGCAGCTCACACCAAACAGGCAGTAAACTAAAGAATCGAATCAGTAAATGATCAAAGGCAAATATACATTAAGAAACCTACTTTTCGGAAGTTAGATGGAGAAATGGAATTATCAGCGGGCGAGCCGAGTTCTTCAGGTGTCCTTTGATGCTGTGGTTCATCAACAGCCTCGGGCATGGAGGAAATGCTAAAAATCGTTGAGGGTGAGTTGGTCATTGCAGAAGCAGCAGGATTTATTGATTGGCTGCTTCTCAAGTAGAATATGGTGTTTGCTTAATTCTGCACCAGCAATTTATAAGCAGCGCAAGCTCAGTACTGCAGCAGATTGACTTGGTCCAAAAATTCAAATTACTGTATGTGGTGGCTTATTTGTCTCTCACTTTTGCTGATGGAAGGGGACAGTAAGACAGACTACAGCTTAATGATCAGTTGCGTTACTGACATGTTTCATGTGGAAATCTCATATTTCTCCATAGAAAATAGGTGAAATATCAAACTATTTACGGTATATGATCCATGTATAGTTTTGTCAGGTTGGATGGAAAGGACCTTAACCTATTACCCAAATAGTGGGACCATACACTTTACTTGTTAGGTGACACTTGTCTATAAATGCTCATTCATTCATTTCTAGCCTGACAATCTTGATATATTCTTATTCTCTTTTTATATTGCTCACTTTGAACAAGCCAACAACTTGATTGTTGGAGGGTTTTTGTTAGACAACACATGATGATCTTACCCTTGTTTCTAATTTGCTAGCTAGGAACTACAATATTTCCGAATCAATTCAACTTGAGACTGTGATCAAAGCAATTTTAAAGCATTAAGAAGATGTTTGGGTGGGCTTATAAGTTTCTTACAAGAGAGTTTATAAGATATTATGAGATATTTAGTAATATTTTAAAAGAATAGCTTAAAGGGTTCTAAATAAGATGTTGGGATTCTATAAACATTTTTTTTTTTTGAAAAAGTAAGGAGTTGCCAACTTATTTTAAAACCTTAAAAGTCTCCTTTAGTTTTTATAATATTAATTATAAAATTTCTATTACTACAATCCTATAAGCTTCAAAAATTTTATTTTATTTAAACATTTCAAGAGCTTATTTTTTAAAAAAGATATATCTAACATCTTATAAACTCAAAAAATATCTAATAAAATATAAAAATTTATAAAAAATTTTAAAATCTATTTAGCCCAATATTCTTTAAGATGGCTTTGGAGCCACTTCAATTTCGAATAATGATCACTTGTGAACTCAACAAAGTCAAACATAATAAATTCAGATTGTTAGGCACGTTTATTAGTTTCGATCAAGATGAAAAATGAAAACTCTCTCTCTCTCTCTCTCTCTCTCTCTCTCTCTCTCTCTCTCTCTCTATAGATATATATATATAAACGGACACAATGGCTTGTACACTCTCCAGCAACTTCTTCTTGGGGAAATGGCAATCATACAATACATGGTATAAATGGCACTATGGAAAACCCAGCCCAATTGCTACGATATAAGGTCGGAGTTCCATTTGTTTGTTTATTTAGAATAGAAATGTATGCAGTTACTAAACTATTGACTCTATTTTCTCTTTCAAGTGGTTTTAAAGGAATATATATTATATTGGCTTTATTAATCTAATTATATGTCATGGAATAAAAACTTGGCGGGGGAAATTTAGGTAGACATGCATAAAAACGTAAAGTAGTGATATAAGTAACTGAAACTAATTTAATTTGTGCTATCAATTTGGTAATATTTCGTTGAGCTAGTAAGTTGGTAAATATATTTACAATATCGTCAAGTGAAATATATATTGATACCTGTACGTAGTATATATCACATCGATCTTACCTTTTGTTGCTTCTTCTCGACCTAATATATAATATGGATATGGTGTCAACTGTTGAGATAGGAGTATATTAATTTCTCGTTCTCGCCGGCCAATTTCGGTGTAAACCACTATAAAGACAACTTGTCGGCTTTTTATTGCCACAAGTATTTGACTAATTCTTTGATTCGTTAAGATGAAGACCAAGAGATTAAAAGATACTCTACTCTTCCCCCTACATTTATTATTCGTCTTTTTCGAAAATATTTCAAAATAAAATCTTACTTAAAGTAACAAAGTAATGTTTCTAGCTTCCAAACCTCTACTGATAAAGCACAATAATAAAATGTCTAAGAATTATCACAATTAAGTCACATTACAAGAAAAAAATAAATTAGTAGCAAAATGGTAAATGATAATATGAAAATTGTTACTAATTATGTATATTAGGTAACAAAAAATTTAGTTATGTCACCTTAATAATTTTTACAAACTAAATAGTAACAAAAATAGTGTTAAAGTTGTCACCATAGACAATGAGTGACACATCTACAATGACAATGAAAATCTTATCACAAATTATAGTAATAATTTTTATTGTCACTAATTATTAATCGTGACAACTTACAATACTAAATTTTGTCACAATTGAGTCATTTTGTGATGATATAAAAAATTTTGTCACTTAAAAATTATTATTAATGACAAGATAAAAGCTATTGCCACTCAATGCATGTTATTAGTGATATTTTTTACATTGTCACTTATTATTTGGTCACTAATATTATATTTTGTTGTAGTGTGATATGCGTGTGTACATATATATTATGTAACAATAATTTTTATTTTGTCACTGATTCTTTTTTTAAGTGATAATATTTTTTATTTTTGTTTGCAATATGACTTAACGATGTGAAAGGTAATATTTTAGTTTGTTGCCATCCACAATTATAGTGAAAATCTAATTACTATAAAAATCTTGTCACAAATTTGTGACAAAATTTTCATTGTCAAATAACTATCATTATAAATATGTCACATATTTTCAATGACTAAGGATGGTAATCGGGCAGGTATGTGGTGGGTTTGTCAAAATTTGAGACCCACATCATTAAGATTTTGTTGGACTTGGGATTCCACCCCATCCCAAAACTGAATCCTAGTAGATTGGATCTGTTAGACTTGTTTTATATGTTTAAAAAAATAAAATAAAAAATAAAAAAGATAATATCACAATGACTATCTAAATATGAAAAATAGTATTACAACAAAGAACTTATCATTTAAATATTTATATATGCACATTTTTATTTTTTGAAAAATTATATATTGCTAAATTATTGCTATTTACATATGCATATTCAATGCATAAAATGTTTGTGATGATAATATTATTACTTTAATATAAAGCATGTGTGTGCTATCCACATTTTTCATATATATATATATATATGAATACATATTATATAAATATACTCATAATTGATAAAATTAATATATATATATATACTATTCTAAAGGGGCGAATTTGAGTTTAAAAATTCAAATCTGAGACACATCACTGAACATGTTTATAGTTTTAAAAGTTGCCCAAAGGGTATAGACTTGGGTCGAGTTTGGGTTCTATCTGGACCCATTGTCATTCTTATCAATGACAACAATTTAAACATTGTTCTTGTAAATATAATATATATAAAACTTATTAGGATGGCAAAATAAAATAACAGTTAGGGACAAGTTTTTGTTATTTATTGTTTCGTCACTTATTTTTTCCTTGTAGCAGTATATTAATATCATTAAAGTAATAAAAGTTTTAATTCTCCAACTTCTATTTAAAACTTTGTGTCCAATTAATTGAATGCATACTATTTGAAATTGAATAATATTAAAGAAGAAATTTAATTAGCAAAGCATAGTAAATGCATGGGTAATGGGCCCTGCATGCTTGTAAATATTGTTGAGCACTTAGTGAAACGGCCGTCCGAAATGCCTAAATTCATATTGATTCTGGAAGATGATTAAGATCTTATATATTATTTGGATTTTACTTCTGCAACCGATTTGAGATAGAGTAATACTACATTAAAAAAAGCTCAAAATTGTAATCATAAAGGAAAATACAAATAAGCAGCCAAGATATGTTATGTTCTGTACTTTGCAATTGTAAACTTGTACTTGGACACAAGTATTTATTATCTTCTTCACAGCAAGCATTAGAGTTGAACTTGGATATCTATTCTTGAGTTAACCTGTGCTTTGGAAATATATATTTGATTCAGGATATGAACTAATTAAATAGTGAAAGATACCGCCTGAAATTGATGGCTATTCCGTATTCCTGACAAATTATATACGAAACAAATAACGATATTGCTGCTTGGCTATACATTGGCTTTGTTCCGAGTCTAACTAGGGATATATGCAGGGAGTGTTCTTGACTTTAAACTCTATGTTGCGAATGTTCGACTGCAATTGGGAATGGAATTGCTGTATCATCTGTACCTGAGAACCTTTCCGCAAATTGATTAGGCGGAGTTCAGTTCTATGGATATCTGCTTCACCAATGTGCTTGTCTTAAAAAAGTGCTTGAGTAATCAAAACATAGCTCAATATCATTTCTGTTGCAAATGCTAATATTTACAGTGTTTGAGTATTCATTATACTCGGCCGCCTGGCTTGGTAATTTATACGTGTATTTTTTTGTGCTTTGACCAATGTGCTCTTAAGACATGTTCGTGGTACATCATCTAGCCACCGTTACTTTCCATTGCAAATAGCCAATTTCAAATTGAGACTATTATTTCTGCTTTAATCATCATTCTTATTTATTATATTTGTATTTACCTCCACTATTAATTGTACGTGTTATTTGTTTACCCTTATTTATTAATATTAATCGCATTTTGTCAATTTTGATCTTTTTTAACCATTTATAATGTTAACCTTGATTTTATTTTGGGTCCCTTGGCCTTAAATTCTCAAACTCAATTTTGCTTTTGTGTTAGTCTCCACCCACTTTTTTTTTCAGTTTGCACTCCTTGTTTCAAAATTAAACTTTGAGTCAACTCCCCACTTATGTCAAAAACATTAAAATGCCCATGTCTTTAATTTAAAATCACAAAAAGCCCAATATTCTTTTCATACACCTCATTTTCTGGTCTCCCTTTCATGTTTTCTTCTTCAATTCACGCTCCCTCCCTCCCTCCCTCCCCC
>JACGDI010001921.1:96119-119302 GCA_014898725.1 Jacaranda copaia
CATATTTTTAGAGATTGGATAAGGTGCTTCACTTTAGCAAGAGAATATTTTATTTTCATAGTCATGGTTGTGAGGTTGAAAAATAATTTCTTAAATTTGTTTGTTGGCTTGTCATTTTAGTTAATGTAGATTGGTTTTGATTTTAGAAAGATTTGATTGTCATTTATATTTTATTTTCACAAATACTTCTTGGTTGTGAAACTAAAGAAAAGTTTCTTAAATTTGTTTGTTTTTCCTATCATTTTAGTTAATGAATATTGATTTTGTTTTTTAGGAACCCTAATTTGATTATTATCTATTTAATTTTACACATTCTAAATTATGATTTCAGTAACTAGTTCAGTATTATGTATAAGGAAAATGCAAACTTTCAGTACTTTTTAATTATGTTTGTAGTACCTAAACCTCAATTATATACATTGAAATGATCATATCTTTTTATTTATATTTATTTTTAATTATGTAGTTACTGATTATACATTCTATATTTTGTAGGACAAAAATGAGGAAACTATTGTCTCGATCGAGGTAGGATTTGTAGAGGGCAATAATTTTGACTCATGAGCACAATTTGCTCCATTTTGTGCTGAATGTTGATGTTTGGATGGTTATTATTAGGATAATTTAGTGTTCATATTGAGTATTTGGATGACGATATGGGATATTTCTAATTTGTAAAGTAATTTGAATAATATGGATGTTTGTTATTTGGATTATGTGGATGCTCGTCGTATGTACTAAAATTAAGAAAACATTTCAAATGAAAATTGATATGAATATGAATATTGTTACTAAGGTATGTGTTATAAATTGTTGATACATTAGTAATTTTCAAACAAATACTAATAATTTCTAATGCAACACTAACAAACTAAATTTGGTCATAAGAAAAAACAACTATAAAAACACTCCAAAGATGTACTAGACTATAAAAATTGCACATAATATATCTAGAATCAACTACTAGAATTAACATAGTGGTATTATTTTCTTAGTATATGGTATCATTCTTAATTGATACATTAGAAATTAAGTTGAATTTAATTATTTAAGTTATTTTTTAATGATCAAACCATTATTTTTTAGTCCTACAACATATATACTCATGATATATTGTTAGCTTTCTGATGGTGATATCAAAATGACACATTTACCACATAAATTAATGCTTTACACTAGTGTTAATAAGAATATAAATGGTTGGATGTGGGTATTTGTATTTCCAACCATTTGCACAAGTACTATAACAATCATTACTTGAATAAAATATGACTTTATTGTATTAGAGGATCTTCCATGTTATTTCACAATCATTAGTTGGATATAACTTTATTGTATCAGAGGGTCTTCCATGTTATTTCACATATTGAATTGACGTAAATTCGGCCAAATGAAAAGTAAGTATAAAAACATGCTACATAAGTACTGAACAAGATGATTTCAATACAAAAAGTAAAGATTTGGTATAAAAATTTTAAAAATTGGTATTTTTTTTGTCTATTCAGAGTATCATTCTTAGTGCATAGAAAACTGTGTTAAATTTAATTAGTTAAGCCATTGCATGCCTATCAAATGATGATTTATTAGTTCTAGGATCAATGTATATCATGAGAGGTTCATTGGCTTTCAATGGTGATATTGAAAGCATACATTTACCACATAAGATAATGGTTTACACCAGTAAGGATGAAAAGACAAGTGGTTAGATATGGGTATTTATGTTCCTAACCATTTCAACATATATTATTACAATCATTACTTGAAGAAACATGATTTTATTATATTAAAGAGTTTTATGTGTTGTTTTACATATTAAATTCAGGTAAATTTGGTCAAATAAAAAAAAAGTATGAAAACACGCTAAATAAGTATAGAACAAGGCAAATTTAGTGCAAAATATAAAGATCCAATATTAAAATATCAAAACTCAGTACTTTTTCTCTATTTTCAATATCTTTCTTAGAACATAAGAGATTAAATTGAATTTAATTAGATAGGCCATTGGATTCATTTAGCTCATATATCAATAATTTATACTAGTATAAATGAGAGCATAAGTAGTTGGATGTGGGTGTTTGTGTTTCCAATCATTTCAACACGTACTATCACAAGCATTATTTGAAAAAAAGATGATTTTATTATATTAGAGTGTCTTATGTGCTATTCCAACTGTTGAATTGAGCCTAAACTCAATCATTGGAAAAAAAAAGTACAGAAATACGCAAAATAAGTACATAATTAGGGTCAATTCAGTACATAAATACAGTTCTAAAGTACATAAATACCAAAACAAGGTATGTTTTTGTGGATTTTTGGTATCATTCTCAACACAAAAGGGACTTAGTTCAATTCAGTCTAATGTAGCCATTGCATAATCATAAGACCATCATGTATTAGTCATAGGACTTATATAACCATGATAGGTTCAGTGGTTTCCAATGGTGGTGTCTAGAGGATTCATTTAGCTCATGCATCAATGGTTTATATTACTATGAATAAGAGCACAAGTGGTTGGATGTGGGTGTTTGAATTTCCAACTATTTCAACATGTACTATCATGATAATTTCTTCAACAACCACATTTTTGTCGCATTAGGGTGTCTTATGTGTTGTTCCACACATCGAATTAAGCCTCATCTAGACATTTGAAAAAGCAAGTACAAAAACATGCATAATCAATACACAACATTTGCAAAATAAGAACATAATCTAGATTACATAAATGCTAAGACTAAGTAACTTTTTTTTGGATAGTATCATTCTTAGCACATAAGAGATCGAGTTCAATTCGGTCTAATCTGGCCATTGGATGATCATAAGACCATGGCGTATTAGTCCTAGGACTCATATAGTTATAATAGGTTCAGTGGTTTCTGATGGTGGTGTCAGGAGGATTAATTTGACTCATACATCAATAGTTTATACCACTTTGAATGAGAATGTAAATAGTTGGATGTGGGTGTTTAAGTTCTCAACCATATCAGCATGTACTATTACGACCATTTCTTTAATAAATCACTATTTTATTAGGTTGGAGTGTCTTATGTATTGTTGAACGCGTTGAATTAAGCCTCATCTTGGCTTTGGAAAAGCAAGTACATAAATATGAAAAATAAGTATACAACATTAACAAATTAAGTATATAAATATAGTTTTAGAGTACATAATTGCCAACATGAGTACTTTTTTTTGCCAATTTTCAGTATCATTCTTAGCACATAAAAGATTGAGTTCAATTTGGCCTAATTTTACCATTGCATAATCATAAGATCAGGGCATATTAGTCTTAGGACTCATATAGTCATGATAGTTTCACTATTTTTTCACGGTGGTGTCAGAAGAATTTATTTGGCTCATCTATCTATGGTTTGTACCACTTTGAACGAGAATATAAGTAGTTAGATGTGGATGTTTGAGTTCTCAATCATATAAACACAAACTATCACCACCATTTCTTCAACAAACCATTATTTTTTCACATTGGAATATCTTATATGTTATTACATGTATTGAATTGAGCCTCATCTCAGCTTTTGGAAAAGTAAGTAAATAAACACAAAAAATATGTACACAATATTAACAAATTCAGTATATAAACAAAGTTCTGGAGTACATAATTGCTGATACTGAGTACTTTTTTGCCAATTTTTAGTATAATTCTCAGCATATAAGAGATCGAGTTCAATTTAGCCTAATCTAACTATTGCATGATCATAAGATCATGGCATATTAGTCCTAGGATTCCTATAGTCATGATACATTTACTAGTTTTCCACAGTGGTGTCAAAAGGATTCATTTGGCTTATGAATCAATGGTTTATACCACTCTAAATGAGAGTGCAAGTTGTTGAAAATGGGAGTTTGAGTTCCCAACCATTTCAACATGTACTATCATGACCATTTATTCAACAAACCACAATTTTATTGCATTATGGTGCCTTATGTATTGTTTCATGCATTAAATTAAGTCTCATCTTGACTTTTAAAAAAGCAAGTACAGAAACACACACAATAAGTACACAATACTTGCAAAATAAGTACATAAATGCCAATACTAGGCATTTTTTAAGGATTTCTGGTATCATTCTCAGCATATAAGAGATTGAGTTTAATTTGGCCTAATTTGGCCATTGCATGATTATAAAACCATGGTGTATTAGTTCTAAGGCTCATATAGTCATGATAGGTTTACCGATTTTTTATGGTGGTGTTGGAAGGATTCATTTCGCTCATGCATCAATGGTTTATACTACTATGAATAAAAATGCAAGTGGTTGGATATAGGTGTTTGAGTTCCCACCCATTTCAACATGTACTATCATGACCATTTCTTCAACAAACCATAGTTTTGTTGCATTAGGGTATCTTATGTATTGTTCCACACATCGAATTGAGCCTCAACTTAGCCTTTAAAAAACCAAATATAGAAACACACATAATAGGTACAAAATATTTGCAAATTAAGTACATAAACATAGTTTTGGAGTATATAAATGCTAACACTGGGTAGTTTTTTTTTTTTAGATTTTCAGTATCATTCTCAACAGATTAGGGATCTATAGTACCATGCATGAATGGTTTTACACTACGATGAATGAAAGTGCAAATAGTTAGATATGGGTGTTTGTATTCCAAGCCATTTCAACACATGCATATCCAAACCATTTCTTTGACAAGCTATGATTTTGTCACGTTAGGGTCCTTTATGTATTATTTCATGCATGGAATTAAGCCTTATGTTGGCCTTTGGAAAAGCAAGTATTGAAACACATGTAAAGTACATAGCCTTAGCATATTAAGTACATAAAGGCGGTTCTTGGGTATATAAATGCTAATAATGGGTACATTTTTGTGGATTTTCAGTATCATTCTCAGCACATTAGGGATCTTTGGTACTATGCATAAATGGTTTCACATTACTATAAACGAAATCTCAAATGGTTGAATGTGGGTGTTTGTGCTCCAAACCATTTTAACACGTGCATATCCAAACTATTTCATTAAGAAAATATGTTTTTATGGTTCGTTTATGGTCTTATATAGTCTCATCTCCATAATAGCTAAAAATAAAATTCTATGCCAAACATGAAATCTAGGTATAATATCTAAAAAACTTCATATATTATAATATATCAATAGCAAACAATCCAACAAAAGTTCAACATATATTAGTATATAAAAGTCCAAATAATCTAAATCTAACATATCCTTCTAAAAGCAAAACTTAGCAATTGTCATTGGTTCTTGAAAACTGTGCAATCCCTTTTTTCATTTATTGTATCCCCTCTATGCACCCTCTTTCTCTGGATCAATCATAAAAAATCAAGATATTAGTTACAAAGTAATGATAAGAAGGTATGTCAAACATAAATACACAACAAAAGGGTAAAACAGATACATTATTAAGGTTAAGCTAATCTAGCTAATGGTAACTTCTTGTATGTACGAGATAAGTACTTTAATAAACAAATCTAGTATTTAGCATATAGGGTATAAGTACTAACATGAACAATTTCAGTATTCAACAAGGTAGAGTTAGGTACTAAAATGAATAATTCCAGTATTAAACATAGAAGAGCTAAATATTGGAATGACCAAATACAATATTTAAAGTAGAAGACCTAAGCAATGGAAAATCAATAAATTCAGTATTTAACATAGAACAACTAAGTATTGAAATGAATAAATTTAGTACTTTACATAGAACAACTTAGTACTGAAATAGCCTAATCCAATATTTTACATAAGAGAGCAAGTATTGAAAAATAGACATGCTAAGTACTAAAATACATATATCTAACATTTAACATAAAAGAGCAAAGTACTGCATTTAACAAATCCAGTATTTAACATAGAAAACTAGAGTAATAATAATGCAAAGAGGTACCACTAGTGACAATGAAAGTATGCTAAACAATAAATGTAGTACAAAATTAAAGATATGAAGTATTTACTTGCTTATTTAGATATTTTGCCTACCCTATCCACTATCTTCACTTTTCCGCACAACTATTATATCAACTAAGGTCATCTTTAAGCAAAAAATGAAAGCAAATCATATTGGACACATCTTTATCAAAATTCAAAGTCACGCACATTTCTAATTGAGAGCAAGATATTGTATTGTGTGGAATTGAGAACAAATTTCATATAATTTTTTCTCAAGTTTGAAATTCAACTCCATTAGGGTCATGCTCTTAAAAATGGACATGATATAGAGCTCCCCATTATACAAACAACTTTGCAACAGTTGGATTTGAGGTTCTTCCACACTATCCAACATTATCAAGTTTTAAAAACAAATATTGCCGCAATGAAAGAGCAAAATGATGCTTTGCCATGTGAAAATGGAGAAAAAACTTTCTTCTTCCTTTTAGGATATCGTAGGCTATTGCAGAAAAATAAAAAAAATTGGAAACTTGCATTCCAATGAGAGTGAAATAGAAAATAGAAGACACAGAGAGAGAGAGAGAGAGAGAGAGAGAGAGAGAGAGAGAGAGAGAGAGAGAGAGAGAGAGAGAGAGGTGTTTGGGAATTGTTTCATGTTTAGGAATAAACAAATAAAAAAACAAGTAAGGTGAGGGTATTTTTGTCAATTTAGGTGATTGGAGAGTTAACTCAAAATTGAAACTTAAGATGGGGAGCTCAAAATAAGAAAACGATAAATGGGGACTGAACAAAAAACTGAAAGTAGGTTTGGGAATTTTTAAATAATATGCCCTCTTATTTTTATTTTACTTCGATCCTTTCACAAATTTTGCTGTATTTGTACTTTTAGTTGAGAGTTATCCATTGCTTTAATCTTGAGAGAAAAACACATCATCTTAGAAAAGTAATTTGTAATTCAAACAATTAAAAAAAAAAAGGAAAATGAAGATTCCAAATTGTAATGGTGGCAAAGATTAGTGACAAGGTGATGTGGATGATTTATCATGCCAAGAATTGGAGCAAGGAAATTGTGGCCATTAAAGAGCCACGTCACCTAATTGGAAAGCATGTATCTTGAGCCCTAAGCTTAGCCACCATTAGTGTATGCTTATATATATATTATCATAATAACAGAAAAGGTTAGCAAAAGATAGAATTTGTGAGAGAGAGATAGATATAAGAAAAAGAAAGAAAAATATTTTGTAGCCAAAATTAATTCTGAAGTTGTATTGCATGAGCTTTGGAAAAATAGTGTAATATTGCATTGTTAAATAAATTTGATCTTCCTATTTATCAATTCTCTCATATCATATATTTACACCCAATAGATTTGTGATATTGGAGCCATCCCTTAGCCTAATAATCTCTCCTACAAACAAAAATGGCTTCAAGCAGTAGCAACGAGCTTGCCTTCACATATTCCCAATAAGGTGTTCCAATCTTTGTTGGTCAAGATTATGAGTTGTGGAGTGTTCTAATGAGGACGTTGCTTGTGTCCCATGAACTTTGGGATATTGTTGAAGAGGGGTATGAATTATATACACAAGAGGAAGAAGTAACATTGACGGCAGCAAAGAAGAAAGAGTATAAGGAGAATAAGACCAAAGATGCAAGAGCTTTGTCCTTTATGCACTAAGGGGTAAGTAGATCTATCTTTTTGTGCATTATAGGTGTAAAAACATTAAACAATGCATGGAAAATTTTGAAAAATCAATTTGGAGGATATGAAAAGGTTATCTCCATTTAGTTGCAAAATTTATGGTGGGATTTTGATAATTTAGTCATGAAAGAAGTCAAAAATGTGCAATAATTTTTTTCTTGATTTTCTATTGTAGTAAATCAAATCAAAGGATATTGCAACACTATTCAAGATCAAAAGATCATAGAAAAAGTGCTATGAAGTGTACTAGCAAGGTTCGAGCATATGGTCGCCGCAATTGAAGAATTTAAAGATTTGTTAAAATTATCTTTGGATGAATTTATGGGATCATTAGAAGCATATGAAAAGAAGAAGAGTAGATTTTTTAGCCAGCACTTCGAAAAGCCTTTTAAGTAAAAGCCAATATTTCAGAGGATAGAAATAAGAAAAATGATCGAGAAGAAAATAAAAATGACCTTATGCAAAAAGGGTCAAGAGGTAGAGCTTGTGGCAAATATCAAAACTCCCAAGGCCGTGGACAAGGAAGGAGTAATTTTAATCAAAGAAATTCTAGTCAAAATTTAGATCCTTATGGTTGAATTTGTAGAAAAAGTGGTCATGATACTAAAGATTGCCGCTACAAATGCAAAAAATGCAAAAATACAAATCATTCCTAAAGAGATTGCTAGTATAAAGATGATGGAGAATCAAATAAAGCTAAGTTCACAGAAGTTGATCAAATATTTTATTCCTACCTGAATTCTCAACAATAATTAGAGAATATTTGTTGTGTGGATAGTGGTTGTAGCTATCACATGTGCGGAAATAAGAAAATATTCATGAAGCTCAATGAGTTATATTCATTAGAAGTGAAATTGGGAGATGGAAAAACTCATAAAATTATTGGGAAGGTAGAAATTGAGGTCAAAACAAAACAAGGTAAAATCAATATCATCAAGGATGTTTTTTATGTTTTCAATTTAGAATAAAATTTGTTAAGTGTTGGCCAGTTGTTGGAGAAAGATTATAAAATGGAGTTCAATAATGACTAGTGTGTCATTGTTGACAAGCAAAAGAATCTCATGATAACTAAAATTAAGATAAGTTTCAATAAAGTTTTTCCTCTTATTTTGCCATTGAAGGAAAAGGTGGTGCTTCAGAGCTCAACAGAGGAAGATTACAACCATTGGCATATGAGCTATAGGCATTGGAGCTACAAAGATTTGAGTTCGTTGAAAAAGAAAAATATGGTAGAGAGCTTTTCAAATACTCCAGATTGAGACAAGACCTATGAAGGATGCGTAGTGCCCCAACCAGTAAACATATGCTCCCATCCGAGGTGTTACCTATTGTGTACCACAAGCTTTTTGAATAGAAAAAAAATACTTTTTTCAAAATCCAAAATATTTAATTTCTGCAAGCAACATCCATCAGATGTCCAATTATGAACCTAAATATCATGAATCACACTTAGCACTTCTATTACCCTCATTACCTCATGTGTCATTTGGGTTAGTTTATCTTTGTCAATCATTCTTTTCTAGGGTAAAGAACAGAAGGTAATAATAAAATAATGTAAGTTTGAAAGACTAAGTGAGTTATTCCAACAATAATAACATAATAATAATTTTTTGAATATTATATAGGAAACAAGTAGATGCATTAAATTTTTTAGAAGTTGTGAGAGAAAGTTTTAGTCAAAGTTTAAAGCATTCCATTTCACTACCATCCCATATCAGCGATAAGATTTCACAAAACTCACTGCCTTTTGTAGAAATTTGAATTTCAAGTGTGACTAAAGAGTTAACATATTTTTCTTTAAGAAGTACAGCTAACTAGCAAAATTAATCAAAAATAAATTAATAAAAACTTTCACAATCTTGCTATTGGTGGTTCTCCTACCATATCACTCCACTTTGAAAAATATGAAAAACCTTATTTCTCCAGTTCCAAGCGATCAACTTGGACAAACAAACAAATGTTGGGCATGGCTAGCCGTATGCCTCTATCAATTCGTAGACAATTACCTCGAGTTGGCTAGGATACTAGGTCATATGTGCAGCTTGTATGGGTATTAGCTAAAAAAATAGTCACTGTCGGTCTATTATGTTCGGTCATCTTTTGTAACCAATCCCAAGGTCCACCCCAAAGAGTATTACTTATATTCATGCATATCATGTAATATGTCCAACAGCATTTCAACTAACATTTCAATTTTCCATGACTAACACGTAATCAAGCGATTCATATCGAGTTCATTTCGAGATAAGAGTCATGGCAATAATAGAACAAGTATTTCAAAATCCCTTTCAGTTTTTCCCTAACATGATCGCCAATTTTAAGTAAAGCTGCATAAATAAAGATTAACGGGAAGCATAATCAACATAAAGTGGCGATGTGTAGTAAATTTCTCAACATATAGACTAAAAAGAATTAAGCAACCAGGATATATAGCATGTATGCTCTTTCCCCAGTAAAGAAATCTCATGCTATCAAGTATAAACTCACCTGGCAAATGCAGAGGAATTCCTAATTGTATGGATGCTTAAGACCTGGCTTCCTAGTCAAATTGAGAACAATCATAAGATAACCCAATTTATCATTGTATCAATCTTTTGATTCTTGAATATAAATATAGTTAATGTCTTTATCAAACTTAAGATTATTTTGATACAATTTTGGTAATTTTGATTTCATATCTAAATGCTTAAGGTAATTGAATGTGTTACTTCTTTGTTGTTTGTAGAGTCCATTTCCTTGGTTTCTAATCAATTAAAAGCTCAAAATAAAATGACCTAAATCAACGTTTTGTTGATTTTTGAATAATAATTCTTAATGTACTTAAACATCCATATCAAGTTCCTCAGTTACTTAATTGGTTTAGTCATAACTTTCTCAATTTTTGTGTCATACTCAAATGTTTAAAATAATAATATATCATTGTTTTTAACTCAACAAATTGATAAAAAAGTTGTTAAAATCTTACTTAAGGTCCTAATGGTATCCCTCCTGGTCAATTGGGTTCAATAGTATAATAATTATGAAATCGATCTATAACTTGAGCTAAATCATAATTTAACAGTCTTAGTTCATAACATGATTAGGTTTGAATCCCAAAACTTTAACCACATTTGGTAAATTAATCAAATTAAAATTTGATTGTAAAATTTATGCAAATTGGATTGAATCGAGATCCAATCTCCAGTCGAAAATAAGCTAGATGAGTTTGGAATTTATTTTGTGCAAATTACCCAAAAGCCATCGCACTCATTGTCGTCAGAGGTGGAGACCACTATCACCACCAGGTGGATCTCATTGAGGTGAACAAAATGCCCAAAATAATTTCAGCAAACTCTACCATTTGGGCCATCAATTGACCATTCAAAACTCTCCCAAACCTTTCACCTTACTGTTGCGGTACCTATGTAATTCCTCTATCGTCAGTCGTCAAATCCTCAAATTATCACCACCATCTCTTTGTGCATGAGCTCACAACCAAAAGTTAGTAACGCCCATCCAGTTTTCGTAGTTGGAAGTGGTGGAATTGCCAAACTAGCTATCACTAGTCATTGGTCCTTTTTTTCTTGGTGATTCTTTTGGTGTTTCAGATAGTTTTTAGTATAGCTAAGATCTTTTAGTTGAGAGGTAGCTTTTTATCAGATTGGTTTGGTGTTTTTTAGTGGTTTTTTGACAATTTGCCACTAGGGTAGGTCTAGATAGTTTTTGAAAATTTGATAGAATTTTGTCATTTATTCTATATATATAATTGCATTTTCCAGCGTTTTCAATTCAACCCCAGAACTTCTTGACCAACTCAAATCCTACCCTAAAACTTTTAACTGCCTTGCACTTTAGTCCCCAAGACTCAATTAAGCCTTTTAACTCTTAATTCTTACACATTGACCTCTAAAATATTTGTTTTTTGGCAAGTGGGTTTAATTATTCTTAAGTCCTTGGACTTTTAATTCACTCACATTGACCCCCTAAATTTGTAATTTGAGACAATCAAGTCCTTCTCTCAATTACAATTTGATCCCTTGATTGTCAATATCTAATTCTAGACTTTAGTTAAATCTAATTCAAAATTAATCTAGCCAAATGTATCGATTTCATATTTTATTTTAGTATTTCAGAATTTAGGGTTTTACAACTCTCCCCCCTTAAGGGAATTTGATCCCCAAATTCCTTTTTGACATATGAAAAATATTGTAATGTCATCGCTTACCATCTGACTATTTCCAAGGATACTTTTGTTGCAATTTCTCATCTCTCTTAATCTAATGGGCTCTATATATTCCTTTCTCTAACCTCAAGGGGCTCTTACTTGTTGTAGAAAAGTAGAAATTCTTCTTATTAGGAATCACTGTTGTGGCTTCCCTCATTTACTTCTACTCGCTCAAGCTTTCCATATTTCATCAAGTGTTTGGGGTTGTTTTCCATTCCCATATCCGGCAAGATCATTATTTCCTATGTCCCAAGTCTTTGCAATGTATGCAAGATCATTCCTTCATGACCCCAATACTCATTTCAAGGCATAGGCATATTTAGTTTTTTCTTAAGTTTCCTAAAGAAGGGTAAAACTAGTCCCAGGATTAATCTATCTCTTTGATTTTTCAAATTCTCTACACATCTTCATTCATTCAAAGATCAACCCCATTTCAATTATTTCAATTAGCAGATCTATGACCTTAGGAAGCTCATATTTGACATGAATTGTCAAAACCTAAGGATTTTTTTTTTTAATTTTTGACATATTCTTCAATCTTTTTAAGCTTACTGTATCCTCAACTTTGGTATGACCAAATTCTAATTCCTCTCAAGTAATCATGTGCTTCAAAATAATTTAATTCCAAATAGAACTTCACAATTGCAAAATGGATATATAAATTTTTTCCTCTTGATCTTTTGATTTAAATGTCTATACTTAGATAACATACTATAACCCATATTTTTTTCAAGAAATTTCATTGGCTCGCAAGAGTGATTTTATTTTAGTAAGGCAACCCAAAGTGACAAGTCATATATTCTTAATGGGATAATTCTACCCTCAAAACTTAAGTTTGCTTGGGGTACCTATGATCTTTTTCCCATAATCAAAGTTTTGGTGAAAACAGAGATGCATAGGACAATTCTGTGCATTCTATAAAGGAAATAGGAACTAGAACATGCTAATCCTTTTCTTTATTTCATAGGACCTCTTCATATCTTTCCCCGTGTGTCAAGATCATCAATTCTTCTTATTTAAGTGAATCAACATAATCACTATCTAACAAAATCTTAAATACACTTGTAATATTGATGGGCCGAACCTAAAGGACTTTGTATTTCTGACCTATCTCCCACCTTTGCATGTACTTTTTTCCTAATTGATACTTAGATTATCAACTTAACATATAATTGGTATTCTTGCAAGTATTTATAATGGTAAGTGTGAATATAGTATGATTCTTCCCTAGATTTCAAGTTCACCAAATTTCCTTAATAGAATCATTAGAAACTAATCCAATAAATCAAAATATCCTATATATCATATCCGTAAATGTTATAAGAGCCTAATTATCCAAATGACATTGTTTTAGTTTGTAGTGACTATATTATGAATAAAATGTAATTCCAAATGTACCCTTTTCCACAAACTTCTAACTAAGAGCATCTTTAGCTTAGTTTAACCTTAAATAAACCATGCATCCTTTGACTGCGCCAAATAGTTTACATGGGGTAAGGTATTATGGTCCCATATTTAATTAGGCTTATTTAGTTCCTATCCTTGTCCTGCAAGTCCTTATCAATATACATGATCATTTTTTGATGCTCTGAGGAATTTCCCATATTTTCAATCAATATCTTTATATTTTGATTACTAATCCTTCCATAAATTTTGGCGAATAGAGTCCTAGAAATTACCCAATATGCTTTCCATATGGTCTTTTATGATACTCTTAGAGTTATTAACTCACAAAATTATCATTTTACTAGAGTTAGATTCTATCCAAATGTCTCCCTCCAAACTCTACTAATTTAGTTGTGTTTATCAATAAACCACAAGAGCATCATGTTAGTAAATACTATAAGAGCATTTATCACTTTGAATAACATCTTTTCAACTTATGGTACGTATATCATGTGGTGGGAGGTGAATTTTAATGTATCTTTTTCTAAAATTTCTAACTATGGGTATCCTTAACTTAGCTTAACCGTAAGTAGACTGAGGTCCTTATAATGAGCTAAGTAGTTTACGTGAGCAAGGTGTCTTATTTTGACATTCAATAGATTAGTGTAGTTCTTATTAATATTTCCCAAATTGGTATTAATAATTTCGTGGTTCTTTCTCGAAACTCAGAGGATCCTTTCACACTTCTAATTAAGGCCCTTATTTTCTAATTGTTAATCTCACCATAAACTTTGGTGAATGGATTTTGAATACACGTGGTGTTTTCCATAAGTTTTTTTACGATACTTTAGAACTACTAGGCTAGTCATCTCTATCACTAATCCATAAAGGTATCATTTCCTCACAACCACATTTTATCAACTACCTCTTTGCTCCATAACCTATTCATAAAATTGGTGTGAGGACTTGATGTCATCATCTATCACTTTCTATTCATTTTTAGTTGAAGTATTCTCATCTTGATTTTCACTCTTGTTAGTTTGGCTAATTAGTAGCTGTTCGTTATGACATAATTGACTTGTGATTGAGACTAATTAACATTTCTTGTTGGCATTAATTTCTAGTGTGCTAAAGTTTTAGCTTTAGAAAATGAGCTAAAATCAACTTGGCCTATAGCATTCCACCTAAAATATTTCCAAATAATCTCAAGCTTGATATGCTATTATAAAACATAGGACACTTGGACATGAGATAAGACTTTCTAGGGTTCGAGTTGGTGAAAACAATTACGTTCATTCACGAGCTGCTGAAAATATATTTATGTGTATATATATGGGTATGCTTATCTAGTTCTTAAGAGTACGGGGTTTTTCTTAAATGTATTAATTGTTAAATCAATGTTTGAGAAGCTATTTCATTCTAAAGCTACGGGATACCAAAATAAGGTGTAAAACTTTGTGAAGTTCAATTAAAATGTCCATTTTTAGCTATATGTGAACCTTACCTATCGTTCTATTAGTGTGTATGAAAATCTCATTCTTAAAGGTATTAAGGTTTTTATTTGATCCAATTGATCATTTTAGTTTATGGTGAGAAAAGCTAGCTTTATCTATCATATTATTAATAAGATTATTTATTCAACCATGTCTAATATATGGATGTGTAATAACATGTTGGCCTTAGGGATATACTTATTCAGGTCCTATATTATTTCAATCTCCATAACTTAAGATTCTGGTTTTCAGTTGTCAAGATTTTGGATACGGTTTCTTAGTTCTAAATATAAGTATCTTTTATTTTCCAGTTATAGGTCATACATCGCTTTTAGTTTTGATAATTGATTACAGTGTACTGATATAATAGTCCCCACCTTTCATCACTATCCTTTTTGCCAAGGTTCCAGTAGCAGTCTTTATATTCTATTATTTCCATTTGACCCTTTCAAATTCCTTTTCATTGATTCCCATATACCTACCTGATATTTTCCTTGAAGGCTCCAGTACTAACTCTAGATGTCTTTTGCTTTCTTTGACAAATGTTATCCCCTTTTCCTCAAGTCACAATGTTCTCTTTACAACTTCATTCTTATAGGCAATTTCTCTCTCATTTTGTTTGTTGTCACCTTGCGCTTATGCTAATGATCTTTCTTACTATTTATGAACTAATTTTTCCAACATTTAAATCATAACCATACACATATACTAGTCATATTTTCCTTAAAAATTTCCTTTTAGGAAATATTCCTTATTTTCCTCTCAAATACCATGTTGCAATTATACCAGTCAACTCTATAGTTGAAGTATTAATTTCTTTGAAACAATAACACCCTATGGGCCTCAACCGTATGTGTAAACTAAAACATAGATTATTCCAAAATGATCCTTGGCTTCTCAAGTTCCATTATCACAAATGCACTAACATCATAATGTGATACCACAAATATTATTCCACCAGACATTACTAAAGTCATATGCTTGACATCTCAAGGGTAATTGGCTAGATAATGGCTAGCCACTCCAGTACTAATCCTTTACTCTTTTAATATCAGGCAATATCTTAGAAGAGCACATCATAACTAGATTTTCTTGTTGGACTTAACCTTACTTAATCCCAATATTGCACATTCCAAGGAGATTCGAGTTATCAATATACCAATTCCCTAATATCCATATCATATAGGTCACAGTACACTCTTATGTCCCAAGTATTGATCTAAAAGATCTTTCACTCATTAATTTAGCTCTATCTATAACGGTCATCAGTTTACACACCGACTAGAGTGCTCTTAAACAAGTTCGTGTCTAATATAAGTCCCCAAGAATATTATTCCTCCAAAATGTAAGAAGTTATATGCTCGATACCTTAGAAGTTACAAATTATGCATTAGTCAGCCACCTAACCATAACTATTCACATTCTTTGAATCAAACATTATCCCAAAAATTCATGTCCTAGTCAAATTTCGAAGTCATACTCAATCTCTATTAACTCAAAACTTTTATGTCTCATTCAAATCTCAAAATCAAGCTTACTTTCTACTAATCAAACCTTTCATACTTTGAGGATCACATCCTAACGTAGCTCAGGCTTTCAAACCTAAACTCTGATACCACCTCTGTAGCACCTCGACCAGGAGGTTTCTACTCTTGTCTAAGGTGCTACCCATTCTATACCACAAGCTTTTTGAATAGTAGAAAACATACTTTTCAAAATTCAAAGTATTTAATTTCTACAAGCAACATCCATTAGATATCCAACTATAAATCAAAATATTTTGAGTCACACTTAGTAATTCTATCACCCTCATTATCTCATGTAATGTCTAGGTTAGTCTATCTTCATCACTTGTTCTTTTGTGGGTTAAAGAATAGAAGACAACAATAAAATAACGTAAGTCTGAATGACGTAAGTTATTCCAGCAATAACAATAGAATAACAATTTTTTGAACATTATATAGCAAATAAGTAGAAGCATTAAAATTTCTAGAAGTTGTGAGAGAAGGTTTTAGTCAAAGTTTAAAGTGTTCCATCTTACCACCGTCCCATACCAGTGATGAAACTTCACAAAACTCACTATCTTTTGTTGAAATTTGAATTTCAAATGTGACTAAAGAGTCAACATATTTTTCTTTAAGAAATACAGTTGATTAACAAAATTAATCAAAAATAAATTAATAAAAACTGTCACAATCTTTCTATTCGCGGTTTTTCTATTTTTTCACTCTACTTTGGAAAACATGAAAATCCTTATTCCTCGAGTTCCAAGTGATTAGCTTGGATGAACAAATAAATGTTGGGCAAGGCTAGCTACGTGCCTCTATCAATTTGTAGACAACTCCTTTCAACTAGCTAGGATACTGGGTCATATATGTGATGTGTACAAATATAAGCCAAAAGAGCAGTCATCGTCAGTATGTTCCACTTGGTCATCTTTCGTAACTGATCCTAGGGTCCACCCTAAGGATATTACTTATATTCATGCACATCATGTAACATGTCCAACAACATTTCAACTAACATTTCAATTTGCCATGACAAACAAGCAATCAAGCGATTCATATCAAGTTCATTCTGAGATAATAGTCATGGCAATAATAGAACATGTAGTTTGAAATCCCTTTTCAGTTTTTCCCCAACATGATTGCCAATTTTAGGTTAAATGGCATAAATAGTGATCAACATGAAGCATAATCAGCATAAAGTGGTGATGTGTGGTAAATTTCTCAATAAAAAGACTAAAACAATCAAGCAATTAAGATATAGAACAAGTATATATGTTCTTTCTCCAAAAAAGAAATCTCATACTATTGAGTGTAAACTCAATTGGCAATTGTGGAAGAATTCCTAATTGTATGGATGCTCAAGCCCTGGTTTTCTAGTCAAATTAAGAACTATCATAAGAAAACCTGAGTTATCATTGTATCAATCCTCTGATTCTTGAATATAAATATAGTTAATGTCTTTATCAATCTTAAGGTTATTTTGATACAATTCTGGTAATTTTGATTTCATATCTAAATGCTTCAGACAATTGAATGTGGTACTCCTTAATTGTTTTTAGAGTCTATTTCCTTGGTTTCTAATCAATTCAAATTTCAAAATAAGGTGATCTAAATCAACTTTGCGTTGATTTCTGAATCATAATTCTTAATGTTCTTAAATGCTCTTATCAAGTTCCTCAGTTACTTTATTGGTTTAGTTATAACTTTCTCAATTTTTGGTTCATACTCAAATGTTTAAAATAATATATCACTATTCTTAACTCAAAAAATTAGTAAACAAGTTGTTAAAATCTTGCTTAAGGTCCTGATGGTATCCCTCCAGGTTGATTGGGTTCAATAGTATAATAATTATGAAATTAATATGTAACTTGAGCTAAATCATAATTTAACAATCTTAGTTCATCATAATTTAACAGTCTTAGTTCATAATATGATTAAGCTAGAATCCCAAAACTTCAACCGCATTTGGTAAATTAATCAAATTTTAAATTTGATTATATAATTTACCCAAATTGGATCAAATCAAGATCTATTCTCAAGTTGAAAATAATCTAGATGAGTCCAAAATTTTATTTTGTGCAAATTGTCGAAAAAGCTATCACACTCACTTTCGTCGGAGGTGGAGACCACCATTACTACTAGGTGGATCTTGTTGAGGCAAAAAAAATGCCCTAAATAATTTTAGCAAACTCCACCATTTAGGTTGTTAATTGACTATTCAAAACTGTACCAAACACTTTGCCTTGCCATTGCACCATAATCGTAATTCCTCCGCCGTCAAACATTGAATCCCCAAATTGACACCGCCATTTTCTTGCCCATGAGCTCATAACCAAAACCTAGTAATGCCTATCCAATTTTCACCGCCAGAAGTGGTGAACATGCCAAACTCATCCTTGGTCCTTTTTTTCTCAACGATTCCTTTAATATTTCAAATGATTTTTAGTATGGTTGTGATCGTTGAGTTGCGAGCTTGCTATTTATCAAATTAGTTTGGTGTTTTTTGGTGGTTTTTCAAAAATTAGCTACTAGGGTGGGCTAGGGTAGTTTTTGAAAATTGGATAGAATTCTATCCTTTTAGTTTCTATATATAATTACATTTTCTAGCCTTTTGAATTTAGCCCCCAAATTTGTTGACCAACTCAATTCCTACCCTATAACTTTTAACCACCTTACAGTTTAGTCCTTGCATCTCAATTAAGCCCTTTAACTTTTAATACTTACACATTGACCTCTAACATTTTTGTTTTTGGGCAATTAGGTCCAAATTTAATTATTTTGAACTCCTTCAACTTTTAATTAACTCACATTGACCCCCTAAATTTTATAATTTTAGACAATCAAGTCCTTCTCTTAATTACAATTTAATTCCTCAATTGTAAATATCTAATTCTAGACTTTAGTTAAATTTAAACCAAAATTAATCTAGCTAAACATATCGATTTCATATTTTATTTTAGGATTTTAGAATTAGGGGTGTTATAGGATGTATCTTTGGCAAAATGCATTGCCTACCATTTCCAAAGATATTATATAGAGCTAAAGCTACTCTTGAGTTAGTACATGCCGATATATTTAGACCAACATAAACGTCATCTCTGAACAACAATATGTACTTTCTTCTATTTATTGATGAGTACACTAGAATGATGTGGGTGTATATTCTAAAGCATAAGTCAAATGCGTATATTAAATTTCTACAATTCAAAGCACATGTGGAAATTCAAAGTGGCAAAAAAATAAAAACTCTTAAAACTAATTGAGAAGGTGAATTTATTGAAAAATCCTTCTTGAATTATTGCAAAGAGAAAGGAATCCACCAACAACTAACAAATTAGTATAGTCCTTAACAAAATGGAGTTGTTGAGCAAAAGATATTGGAATAGTGCTCTACAAGCTATTGAGATTGGCCTTCTAAAAGCTATTTCCTTGTAAAAATAAGTTTAATTGAATGATATTCTTTATATGACCATCTTTATCTTATGCTTTATTTCACTTCACTGGCGTTTAGATAAAGCCATTAGATCACCTAAAACTGAGGGCCTTCGTTTGGTGACCATGGAATAAGTCTCACATGGTCGTGATTTTAAATATTTCAAATCTTAGGATCTCAAGAGACGGGACATCTAAGATTCGGATAAACTTATACTAACAATGCATAAATCTAATAGTTGGATATTGCTCCATTTTATGAGCAACTATATGAGATATGGGTACATATTAGTGGGTGCTTGTTTGAGAACAAGGTACTAAAGACCCATCAGAGAATTCACTAGATAGCCGTAGTGGCAAGTTGATAGTGGCTAGTTCTTCTGCTTATGCTAGTGCGTATTATTAGTCATTTGACCTAAAGATCTATGGTAAACTTGCACCGGATCCTCATGCTTTGACTTTTTCTTGACCACCTAGCAGGTCTTTCGAGTTGAGATTGAGTATGAGCTACTTGACATAGAGGTTTGTGAGATCCAAGATAGAATCCGACATTTTGTTGTTATGAAGGGTGAGTACATCTCTTATGTATTCTATAATGATCAATTCCCAAAAATTCTTGCGTAAGGTGGTGTGACAATTTTGAAAAAGAGTTTTCCAAAGGTGATGTCACATAAAAGGATCAAACGTTTAGAATAGAGACATATAAGGAGCCAACAAATATCTTGCCCTATGCCTCTTTCAAGACATAAGAGATGAAAGAACTGTATTTGCATGGTATGCATAGAGCAATGATGATTTTTCAAAATATTCATTTCAACCAATTAGTTGGGCCCCATGGGCTTAAGGTTGGATATCGACTATAGAGATTTGTTACTTTTCATTTAATGAGATTAATTGAATTAAGTCAATTTGTTTAAAATGAGTTTTAAACTAAAATAACTATAAGATATTCAAACATCACAAGAAGTTGTGAGCCCATGTCCAATAAGTGGTAAAACCTATTGGGTCACACACAAAACCTAATTAGCTTCCTAATTGATGGAGAATATTTTCTAAGTGTTAGGAAACTAACTCTTAATGGACAGATTTTATGGTGCTAACTTTGAAAGTCATTTTTTGGCTTGATTAATTTAAGTGTCAAATTAATCAATTAATTTAAGGAGTTAAATTAGACCAATAATTGAGGAGTTCATTATTTGGTGCCAACATGATTATTAATTGGTCAACTTAACTTAAAGAGTTAAGTTAACAAATTAAGTTTAAAGAGTTGAGCTAGTTTGACTTAAAGAGTTAAGTCAGAGGACAATTGATTAAATTAAAGAGTTTAATTTAATTAATAGGAAGAATTAATTTTGGAGAAAAAATTCAAATTAAGAGTTCATTTGAATTAGCATCTTAATGAATTTGGAATTAGATTTCAAAAGTAATTAAAATGCACATGAAATTCAAATGAGATTTGAGTTTAATTTTCTACCTTGGCACATCATTTGGCCGCCTCTGCTTGGCGTCACACCATTCAGCATCCATACATAGATATATATATATATATAGAGAGAGAGAGAGAGAGGAGAGAGAGAGAGAGGATTAGTCACAATATCACACCATTTGTGAAGAATTATATTCTTTGCAATTTTCCTCCAAAACCTCTTGCAAGCATTGCATTCATATGTTGAACTCCACCACTACAAATCTCTTTTCTTATTCCAGCTTATTGGAGATTTTGGAAGATTTAATTGGTGTGTGAATTATAGCAATAGAGGCAAATATGAGAGTTTGCTAGTTTTGGAGATCCACTTGCATAGATTCTGAATTGGTGAATTTATCCCCGGAGTTTCAAAAAAGCACAGATCTAAAATTTTTATAGTGAGTTATTTAAGGTGTTTAGAAGCTCCAGTAATTTTCTCAAAATTTTTGGAGGAGCTTTGGTTGGGTTATTTTTGCACTCTTCCAATTGCGCCAATTGCAAATAGTTTCTCCAATTGTGAAGAGTTCGCAAGTCTTTTCTTGGATTTCTCTTTTCAAGATAATGCTCTTACCAAATCTAAATCCCTATCATGATTTTATCCTTGGTATGCTTGTAAGGACTAGTTAATTTTGTGCTTTTGAAATTTTGATAATTGGATGCTAGTGCATTACTTGTTTTCAAGTGGTATCGGAGCCTAAATCATGTTTAGATTTGGATTTTCTTTAGATGATTAATCCATATGATGGATTAATCTAGATCATAAAATTCTCAATTCATATAATGGATTGGAGTGTTTGGTTGATGTTGTGTATGGCTCCTTGATTGATGAATTAAAAGCATGCTATTATGTGATTTAAGTGTTAACTCATATAGTTAGTATATTTTAATTCATAGTGGTTAATGTTGAATGGTGATTTAGCATTAATTGATGTTATATATTGATATAAAATGTTAATTTATGGCTTAAAGAGTTTTGGTCATTTTTGGATCCAATGAGATTGGAGTTTGGTTGGAGACTTTTGGAGAATTTGTTTCTCACTTGAACTTGATTTTTGAAGCATGATTGAGCACTTGAAATTTCAGTTTTGAAAGGTGTTTTAGATCTGAAATTTCATTCATAATGTGTGTTTTAATGTTTAGAAGGTATTCTAAAATTTTTGGTGCACAAAAATAGAGCTAAAATAGGCTTGACTCAATTGACCCCAAAACAGGGGAGCTGTCGGCACATGGCAGCCATGGCAGGGCAGTGGCTGAAAGTTTCTGCCCAGCCATGAGCTTGCCTTGGCGAGCAGTCCCATGTTGAGGGTTGATCGAGTTTTGAGCCTTTTTTTGGTTCTTTAAGTGGCTAAAAATCGATTTAAATCATACACAATGGATGAACAAGTATGTTTGACATTTTTTGTTGCTTCTTAAATCTTGTTAAAGTTGATCTCCAATCATTGCAAAAATTAGATACGTAATGATTATGCTTATTTTTGCTTGGCCAATTATTTGTTTATGAGATAAGCATTTCATTGTTGGAATTAATTGTTAATTCTATATTTATTTATTGTTCATTTAATTGTTGAATGAATGATGAATGAATGGGGATGATCATGAGCCTTTAATATTGATTTTATTTATTTCAAATTGTTGAAATGGTTTTATTAAATGCAGCTTGCATGCCACTTATTCTATCTTCTAAAAGTTATGAAAGTAGAATCACTAGAAGTGAGGTTTTCTTTCTTTTGTAAAAGTTGCAAGGAGTAAAAAGGATCTAAGGAAGCTTGAAGACCCATGAATGTATGGGATACACTCATGTAATAGTTTAATTTAATCAACCTACTTAAAGTCAACCAATTGATGCATCTATGGCTCTAAGTGCATCATTTGGTTAGGCTCATGATCATCCCACCCTAGGAGCGCATTTACTTATTTATGCTTTTCATATCCTATTAATGTATGAGATGCATGATTAGGATATAGAGAACCTAAATAAGAAAATAAAAATGATGAGATTTTTGCAAACAAAAACCCTCCACTTGGAATGTCTAAATGTTTTTTAAATATTAAGTCCTAATGGATACAAATTAAAAGAGTTTTAATTAATCCAAACCTTCTACCAATA
>JACGDI010001921.1:119402-167584 GCA_014898725.1 Jacaranda copaia
CTAAAGATGATTGGGCTTAGAGAAGCTTTTTTCTACTTGGACATAGTGATGGACAATGATCTCCATGAGGATTTGATTTTTACATCCTCACCGAGTTTTATTGATTAAAGTGTTGATCTAGAAAGAGACAACCATGAATAGGGCAAACCTTTAACATTTATTTCCTCCTCCAAATCCATGGGCCCTAGGGGTGCTAGAAATGGAGGTAAAGGAAGAAAGATTCTTTTTACAAGGGAAAACAACCATTAAGGGCATCAGAAGGAATCAAGAAGATTATAGAAAAAATAGTCGATATTATTTGTTTCAACTTTTGTTAGATGCCATTGGAAGCTATTTGCAAGGGATACCTTGCAACCTTTAGGAAGGGTTTTGTACTTTGTTGAAGTGCATTTAGATATTCTTCTTCATCGATATATGATATTTTATGTGGTTCTTATCTTTGAAAGTTGTTACGAAGAATAGAAAGAAGAATAAAACTAAGTGATGTGGATATGATCTAACACTTTGGTAAAGGAGCAAGAGTTGCAACCTAAGCCAAAGATGTATAATAAGTTAAACTTAGAGAATTCCATAATTGTGTTCAACCTTTATTATAAAGCACTATATATTTTTGAGAAATTCTCATTTTGGATAGTGCAGGATTTGATCCTTCTATATCAAATGGGAAATTGAAGGCATTAAAGAATGAGTTATTTAGCTGCTTATGGTACACTTAACAAAGTATTATACATATTAGATTCTCAACCATCACTAATGCACTTTCAACTAAGAAAATTAGATATCCAAGAAAATGTCATTTTATGACATGCAAGACTTGGGCATATCTCTAAAAATAAGATGAGCAAGTTTGAAGTTCTCAAAGTACTAAATGTTAGTGGCATTGTGAACCTTCCTATTTGTGAATCTTGTTTGAAGGGAAAAATGACCAAGGCTCCTTTTTTATGACAAACAAAGTGCTCCACAAAGCCTTTGGATTTAATCAATACGAATGTTTATCAACTAGAGGCGGCTATTCTTTTTTCATTATTTTCACTGATGATTATGTTCAGTTCAGACATACATACCTTATGAAATACAATTCTAAAGCCTTTAAAAAGTTCAAAGTGTATAGAAATGAAGTAGAAAAGAAAAAGGGACTAGTATCAAGGCTCTTCGATCGGATCAAGGGGGAGAATACTTAAGTACTGAATTCTTGGATTATCTAAAGGAGAAATAGGATTCTTTCTCAATAGACTCCACCCAGCATACCCTAACATAACAGAGTAACCGAAAGGAGAAATTGTACCTTGTTGGACATGGTACGTTCCATGATGAGCTTCTTAGATGTACCTATATCCTTTTAAAGATACACTTTAATGACAGCGGTGAAGTTACTAAGAGTAGTACCTTTAAAGTCAGTGCCAAAGATGCCATATGAGATGTGGTATGGCAAAGCACCCTTTTATCATTATCTAATGATTTAGGGATCTCCTGTCTACGTGAGACAGACCGTGGAAGATAGTTTGGATAGTAGATCTATCTTGTGCAAGTTTGTGGGATACCCAAGAGAGTCTATGGGTTATTAATTTTATGATCCCTCATAATGAAATGTGTTTGATTTAAGGAATGCCACCTTTTTGGAAAATGAATTTTTATGAGATAGAAATGACATTGTTGTTAAATTTAGTGAAGTTCAAGATGATCATCAAATCCCACAAGTAGTACAAATAAATAAATATTAAAGAGCCTTACACACAACCTCTAAGAAGGTCAGACCCAATCAAGAAGCTACTCAAAAAATTTAGATTTCTTCATGAGATAGGCCAATCGAATAATGATTCGAAGATCTATGAGGAAGCTGTGTTGGATATAGAGTCAGGATATTGGCTACATACCATAAAATCTAAAATAGACTCCACATAATCTAATAAAGTATAGACTTTATTAGATCTATTAGAGGGAATAGTTTTCATTGGTTACAAGTAGATCTATAAATGAAAGCTTGTGGTAGATGGAGAAGTAGTAACTTTTAAGGCGCAACTAGTAGCAAAAGGTTATACTCAAAGACCTGATATCTATTTCAAGAAAACCTTTGTGCTAGTCACAATGCCTAAGTCTATTCGAATTTTACTTTCCATATTCACATATTATGACTTTGAGATATGGCAAATGGATGTAAAAATCGCTTTCCTCAATGGGAACATTGAAGAAGAAAATCATATAGAGCAACCATAAGGTTTTACATCCAAAGGGAGTGAGCAAAAGGTTTGCAAACTTCAAAGATCCATTTATGGACTCTAATTAGCATCCCAAACTTGGAACATACATTTTTTATAAGATAGTCAAATTATTTGGCTTTGTCAAAAAGGTGTATGAACTATATGTGTACAAGAAAGCTAGTGGGAGTTCAATACAACTTATTGTGCTTTATGTCGATGACATTTTTCTCGTTGGGAATGAGGTAGGAATGTTAGAGTGTTCTAAAACATAGTTGTCTACACAATTCTTCATGAAGGATTTAAGAGAAACATCCTGCGTATTGGGAATACGTATCCATAGAGATAGATCGTGGAGAATGCTGGGGCTTTTCCAAACATTGTACATTGACAACATACTAAAAAACTTTAGTATAAAAGAATCTAAGAGAGAATTTCTTTCCATGGGACATGGCATTCGTCTCTCAAAGTCTATGGACCCTAAGACCGAAAAAGAGAAACAAAGAATGTCTCACATACCTTGTGCCTCTACCATTAGAAAGCATAATATATTCAATTCAATGTACAAGATCGAAGGTGGCACACTTGCTAAGAGCTACTAGTAGGTTCCAATTTAATTCTAGTGAATGTCACTAAAAGGCCATTAAAAAAACCTTTAAGTACTTGATAAGGACTATGACTTGTTTTTGGTATACAGTAATGAAGAATTGAAATTCCCGGAGTTTTTGAATTTTAGTTTCTAATATGATGTAGTTGACTTAATATCCACTTTTGGATACATATTTTGTCTTAATGGTGGCATGATGTGTTAGAAGAGTTCCAACTAGACACTATGATCTACATAACCACAAAGGTGAAATATATTGTGGTTTTGAAAACTACAAAGAAAAGTGTTTAGATAAAAATTTCATCCAAGAGTTGTATATAGTGCCTAGCGTGCATGAGTCTACAATTATCTTTGGAAGATAATTTAGGACTTGATCCAAGATCTCATCAAGTGATCCAAACACATTAAATGTGCTATCATTTGATATATGATATCAATTGATAGATGTGACAACTGAGTGGATAAAAGTTGTCTCAAAAGAGAACATAACAGAACTACTATCTAAACTCCTAAAAGTTAAAGGTCTTTGGAAGGCATCTTATGAAGATAGGACTTTAAGGCCATAGGGCATTGGCTTTAGGGTAAGTAGAAGATTGTTGGAATAGTGCCTTGCAAGCTAATAAGATTGACCTTGTAAAAGCTATTTCCTTGTAAAAATAATCTTGATTGAATGATATTCTTTATGTGGTCATCTTTATCTTACGTTTTATTTCACTTCGCTGGCATTTAGATAAAGATATTAGATAACCTAAGACTGCAAGACTTAGTTTGGTGACCACAGAATAAGTCTCACACGATCATGATCTTAAATCTTTCAAGTCATAGGATCTTAAGAATAGAGCATCTAAGATCCAGATAGACTTGGACTTATGATGCATAAATCTAATAGTTGGATATTGCTCTATTCCATGACCAATTGTATGAGATGCAGGTGCATATTAGTGGGTGTTTATTAAAGAACAAAACACCAAAGACCTATCGAAGAATCCACTAGATAGTTGTAGTAGTAAGTCAATAGTGGCTAATTTTCCTGCTTACGCTAGTGCATATTATTAGTTCTCTGACCTGAAGATCCATGATAATCTTGCATTCAGTCCTCATACTTTGACTCTCCCTTGACCACCTAGCAGGTCTTTAGGCTTGAGATTGAGTATAAGCTACTTGACATAGAGATTTGTAAGATCCAAGATAGAATACGACTCCTCATTGTTATGAAGGACAAGTGTATCTCCTATGTATTCTATAATGATTGATTTTCAAAAATCCTTGCGCAAGGTGGTGTGATAATTTAGAAAAAGGAGTTTTTCAAAGGTGAGGTTACACAAAGAGATTGAACATTGAGAATAGAGATACAATATTGAGGCTATTAGGGAGCCAAAAAATATCTTACCCTAGGCCTCTTTCGAGAGATAGAAGATGGAAGAATTGTATTTGCATGATATGCATAGAGCGATGATGATTTTCTATAATATTCATTTCAGCTAATTAGTTGGGCTCCATGGGCTTGAAGTTGGATATCGACCATAGAGATTGGGTACTCTTCAATCAATGAGATTAATTGAATTGAATCAATTAGTTTAAAAGGAGTTTTAAACTAAAATAAATATAAGATATTCAAAGGTCACAAGGAGTTGTGAACCTATGTTCAATGAATGATAGAACCTATTGGGTCATACACAAAATCCAATTAGCGTCCTAATTGATGGAGAAAATTTTCTAAGTGTTAGAAAAGCAACTCCTAATGGACTAATTTTATGGTGCCAATTTTGAAGGTCATTTTTTGCTTGAGTGTTAATCCAATCAATTAATTTAAGGAGTTAAATTAGACTAATAATTGAAAATTTAATTATTTGATGCCAACATAACCATCAATTGGTCAAGTTAACTTAAAGAGTTAAGTTAACAAATTAAACTTAAAGAGTTAAGCTAGTTTAACTTAAAGAGTTAAGCTAGTTTAACTTAAAGAGTTAAGTTAAAGGAAAATTGATTAAATTAAAGAGTTTAATTTAATTGGTGGGATGAATGAATTTTGGAGGAAAAATCTAAATGAAGAGGTCATTTGAATTAGCATTTTATTTAATTTGAAATTAAATTTCAAACATAATTAAAATGCACATGAAATTCAAATAAGAGTTAAATTTAATTTGTCGCATTGGCACCTCACTTGGCCACCCCTCCTCATGGAAGGTTTGATGCCACTTTGGCATCACACCATTCAACATCTATATATAGATATAGAGAGATAGGATCGATCACAGTATCACACCATTTGTGAAGAATTAGAATCTTTGAAATTTCCCTCCAAAACCTTTTGCAAGCATTACATTCATATGTTGAAAGCTTGCTCTCTTCTTCATCTTCCTTACCTAAACTCAGCCTCCACCACTGCAAGTCTCCTTTTTTATTCCAGCTTATAGATTGGAGATTGTGGAAGATTTAATTAGTGTGTGGATTATAACAATAGAGGCAAACAAGAGAGTTTGCTTATTTTGGAGATCCATCTACAGAGAGTCTAATTTGGAAAATTTCTCTAGGGAGTTCCAGAAATCTTTTTGATTCAAAATTTTTGTAGTGAGTTTTTTAAGGTGTTGAGAAGCTCCAATAATTTTATCAAAATTTTTAGGGGAGTTTTGGTTGGATGATTTTTGCACTCTTTCTACTGCGCCACTTGCAAATAATTTCTTTTTTTGTGAAGAGTTCACAAATCTCTCCCTGAATTTTTCTTTTCAAGGTAATGCTCTCACCAAATTTAAAACCCCAGCATGATTTGATCCCTTGGTATGCTTGTAAGCATTAGTTAATTTCATACTTTTGAAATTTTGATAATTCTATATAGTCCTCAATAAAATGGAGTTGCTGAGTAAAAGAACAGTACAATCGTCAAAATAGCACGAAGCATGATATCAGGCAAAGGACTTCTCAAAAGTTATTAGGCAAAAGCTATTAATGCTGCAGTTTATATTCTAAAGCAATCACCAACTAAAGCAATTCCAAACAAGGCTCCATATAAAGCATAGCATTGAAGAAAGCCCTAAGTAAATCATCTTAAATTCTTTAGACATATTGCTTATTCGTACCTTTTTTCTTAGCAAAGAGAGAAATTTTTATGATAAAGGAGAAAAATTGATCTTTATCAACTATAGTGACGAATCTAAGGGATATCAGCTATTAGATCTAAAGATAAACAAACTCATTATCTCTCGAGTTGTTATTTTAGATGAAAAGCTGGCATAGAATTGGGAAGAAAATGAAAAGATGAAAATAAAGATCATTTATTTGCCTAGCCCAGCTGTTACTTCAAAACAAGATGACTAGCCAAGCATAAGTGGAAGCACAAGTTCAAGCTCCAATCCAATATCTAGCCCTTCATAATCATCTAGTGGACTATATCCAAATCTAAAAACCCAATTAGAAAGGTGCGAAGCCTAAGAGAAATCTATGAATCATGTGATGTAGCATATTTTACTTGTGAACCATTAACATATAATGAAGCTGCAAAAGAAGAAATTTGGCAGACTGCCATGGATGAAGAAATTGCCAGCATTGAGAAGAACAAAAACATAGGAGCTTTTAGACCTTCCTAAAGGAAAAAAAGTGTGATTGGAGTTCATCAATACAAATGGGAAGTTGGCAGATGGATTTATGAAAGTAGCCAGTGCAAAAAAATTTTAGAAGCTCCAAAGAGAAGTACGAATTACAAATTAATAGAGGGTGTTAGAAAAGTAATTTGTAATTCAAAAAATAAAAAAAAATGGAAAATGAAGATTCCAAATTGTAATGGCAGTGCAGATTAGTGACAACGTGATATGAATGATTTATCATGCCAAGAATTTGAGCAAGGAAATTGTGGCCATTAAAGAGCTACGTCACCTAATTAGGAAGCATGTATCTTAAGCCCTTAGCTTGGCTACCATTAGTGTATGCTTATATATATTATAATGATAGCATAAAAGGTTAGCATAAGATAGAATTTATGAGTGAGAGAGAGAGAGAGAGAGAGAGAGAGAGAGAGAGAGATAAGAAAAAGAGTGAAAAATATTTTATAGCCAAAATTAATTCCAAAGTTGTATTGCATGAGCTTTGAAAAAATAGTGTAATGTTGCATTGTTGCATAAAATTTATCCTCCTATTTATCAATTCTTTCATATCATATATTTACACCAATGCATCACTTTAGAGAGGAAGAAAAACTTTCGAGTGAAGAAGAAATGAGAGATATTTTAAGTGAGAAATGGGGCAAGACTCAGGTAGCTTGTAGGTTTCTTGCACGAGGTAGGGCTCCTACAACTAGTTAAGAACGTTATCATGCCTCTCTTCATAGGTCAGCTACCTTAAGGTTGGTCAGCTTAGTGATCGGCCTTCAATTGGTGTTGCCACCTAGAGGGTGACCATCTCTAAAAGCGACTGCATAGACCATCACATCTCTAGGTTGTTTATATTCTTAGTTGGCCATGCAAGGTTCTTTTCCCTTTGTATGCGTAGTGCCTACTATTCTGTTGGGGTGGTCGTGTCCTTTTGGGACTTGGAGTTTGGGAGATCTTTGTTAGGTAGCACATATCGTCTCATGATGCACTATGTGGCTTGGAACATGGAACAATTGCATCCTTTGCTTAAGAGTCGATATGTAGTAAGTCATCTAAGTTATAGTTTGGGAATAAGGATCAATTTAGTGACGAGTCTAAGGTTGAGGACCTATCGAGTAAGGAGTCCCATGACATGCTATTCTTGATGAGTGTTTTCCTAATATTAGCAATTTTCCCTATTCACACACAATCGAGGAATTAGAGATTTTGAGTTGTATGGGTATGGCCTATTAATTAAGTGTAGAGGAACATTGATTTACTATTTCAAACTAGCATAATCTTAGCAAGCTTAATGATGTTTGACAAAACTTTGGGCATCTTTAACCATTGTAAGCCCAAAATAACTAGTTTGAGGACCTTTGTTGCCAAGGATATAGCTCTTGAGTGTTTTCCACAAATACCCTCATTGATTTAGCGCATCATGCATTTTACTTTCTCCTGTGCCAAATATTTCAAATACAGAAGGGAGAAACCCAACTTCTATAGGTCCTCATTTATCAGCATAAATCTTAAGGTTTTGACTTTCAATTATTTTCTACCTTCTTCAAGTCGTTAGGAAGGATGTCATCTAGAATGCTTTTTACTACAGGATCCATCGATGTCTTTGGGTTGCCTGCAATAGCCTCAATATTTATGTATAGTTGAAGAATTGGAAAGGAAAAAATAATAAATTTAAAAAGGTAGCAATATATATTGAAAAAAAATCAAAGGATCAATGTATGAATTAAAAGATTAATCAACATAAAGTTATTGTTGGTTGACTTTATAATTGATATACTTAGTTGTCATTATTAATATAATAGTGCTAAAATACTAATTAATTATAAAGTAATTAAAATTAGAAAAAATAACTAAATCAAATACAATTAATCTTTTAATTTTAAAATAATATTAACTAACTAGAGGAACATTATTTGTTTAAATACCTAGATATATATAATATATAATGTGAAATTTGTTAATTCATAATTTTATTATGCAGTATTATTAATTCAAAAATTAATTAAATTCTATCCTTTTCTTTTTTTTTCATATCGAGAAATAATGTATTGCATTGTAGATTAATGGATTTGGGTATTTGGAACATTCGGATATTCAAATAATTATAATTGAATATGAATATTAAAAAATTATATTCAAATTCGAATATAGATAATTATAATTGAATGTGTACATATATATGGATAATTTAATCGAATAAAATTTATGTTTGAATTTGTTTAATAACCATAGGTCACATATTTGATATTATTAGCTAAATATCCACCGGATATGGGTACACGTATAACAAAATTAATCAAATACAAGTATGGTTATAGTACCCTATCCATTTAGTAGCCATAACAATTGGATTTTCCCCACATGGTGGCCATTACCTTGGGTTTGGCTTGCTTTGTATTTTTCTTTAATCAAGGACAATTAGGCTTTCTGTGACCAACTTTATTGCATCCATAACAATGAGATTGTTCGAAACTTTGTGATTCTAGACTAGTTTTCTTTTATTTGGATCTTTTGTTCTAAAATTTCTTTTTAAGGCTTGCCATCTATCTTAACTTTTGAGAAATCAACATGATTTCATCCTCAATTTGATCTTAATTAAGATCTTATTGCATTTTAATATCGAAATTGAAGGCATCATCTTTGTTCAACAATACCACATCGTGGGATGTAAGACATTTAATTATCTCACCTATGATCATCCTGTTGTATCACAAGCTTCCTGGATTGTCATTACCTTTAAGGTCCATTCTCTAGGAAATTATCTAAAATTTTTTCGAACTTGCTTATCTTCATTTATTGTTCTACCAAGAGCAATAATGGGAATTATTATTTTCATAAATTGCACATACATCTTGTTGTTTCATCAAGCTCTGTTTGAAATATCTTGTATTTATGAATAAGAAGTGCAATTCGTTCCTATCCAACCTAGCTAGTACATTTTTAGGTCACTTGCAGCATGTCTTACATTTTTGTTGCTCTAATGCATGTGTTAACTCTATCATATTCCTCTTTCATGAAAGTACATGATAGAATATTTTGCCCTTTGCATTCATCAAGTTGGCCTTCTTGTCATCATTGATTAATTCTTGTAGCTCCTTTAGAATCATCTATCAGTCTACAATTATAATTAAAACTTTTGGTCCTTCAATGACCACATCCAACAAATCAAAATCAAATGCGATGGTGTACTCTTACAACTAGTTCTTCGATGTAGCATAATTGTTTTATTAAGCATTGAAACCCTTTAAAAAAACATCAAATGTGTTAGTGGCCATCAGAATCTTTTACTTAGGTAGTTACACCATCCTATAAAGCACATGACTTTGATGCTAGTTGAAAGTGATTTTATGCCTAAGAGGGAAGGGAATTATGCCTTTTCAAATTTTTATGCAGCGAAAGTATGTCACCCAAAAACTTCTACTTTTGAACAAAGTTTTGAGTATTATGCAAAAGGTGTTTTGAGATGCTAGCTGGAGCTTGTAGAATTAGTTAAGCTACTAGTTCAAATGATAAAGATACAAATAGTAAAGTGCAAGCAAATAGACACTAGTATTTATAGCGGTTTGGTAAAGCTTACGTACATTACTTGAGCTTTTACTTAAGATTTGAAATTTGTCAAATTAATATGAGATAATAATGTTTGTACAAGATAAGCACTTTACTTTGATAATAAGAAAGGTAAGGATAGAGATACCTTAAAAGGGTGATAAACATGCTATCAACAAAGAGCAAAAATTGAATCCTAGATGGGATGAAGTAAATTTCAAAATGTTGTGACATCAGCTGCATTGTGATCAAACTTGAGGAAACTTTTGCTAATCTCATTTGCACAACCTTTGCAGATTGATGCACAAGTTGGTGTCACTCTATATGACAAGCTCTAGACTTTCCTTTTAAATCAAAACTAGATCATGATAAATAATCCTAGCAACACTGCCTCAACTATCTCTCTTTACCCAAAGGTCTATTAAGAAACTAGAGGTCTGATTTGCTTTCTTCTGGGGTCATTCAAGATAAGTACATCTCTCATCTTTCTTCACCACTAGGTTTTTTGAGATACAAGCATGTAGACGTCTTCTTCACCACAAGGTCCTTTGAAGTCAAGTATACTTCATGTCCCTCTTCACCATAAGACCCATTGAGACACACTATAGAAAAGCAAGGAATGAAACAATTTAGTACAAAGCATGTAATAGAGTAAATCCAACTCTACAATTACACATAAGCCCAATTTTTTCCATCTTAGAATTTCTTTGGATGTTGTTTATATTTTTATAGATGTATCATTGACATCTATAAAGAACTAGCATGAAAAGTATCCATTAGTATAAGTAAGGAAAGATTCTTTTAAGTAATTCCATCAATTTAAATTCGTAAACTTACAAACTATATTTAGCATAGATGTAATATTACAGGATCTACATTCTAATATAAAAGACATGAATATCAACTAGATAATGTTTTTAAACAAGGAAAAATAAATTCCAACTATTTATGAATAGATTCTAGTAGATTTTTTTATTTATACATACACACATTAGGAGCTCATTAGGTTTGAAATATTATCTTATATTTTATGTGTGAGACTAATGATATGGGACCAAATAACCACTCGACTTCCAACAAATTCTTGGAAAGAATGATTTTCAATAATTATGTAGTGAATATTATGTTATCAAAACTATAATCTTATGTAAAGTTATCAAAGGATTAACACACTAGGTCTATATTATGGCAAATTCCCTATGGTACTTGAAGATATTGTGATACAAGATGGATAGCCAAAAACTCCAATAGCAATGGACAAAAAGAGTATGTATCTACATTTGGTGAGGGCCCCGTCTCATGGAAGTTTACAAAATAGACTTTGGTAACTAGATCTACTTTAAGGCAGCTTGTGTGCTTGGGATGCAACTAGGATAGAGGTTGAATGGCAACATAGACTAATAATCAAATTTCCTATGGTTAGCAAACCTCTTCTTCGATCGTAGTATATTATAATAGTCAAACATTAACTACAAAGATCAAAAGTCCAAAGTTTAATCAAAAGAACAAGAGACACATATAAGTTATAATAAAGTCTAAAAGGAAACTTGTGCTTGATAGCACTATGATCATAGATCTTGTTGGTACTGAAGACAATATGGAAGAACCCTTAACTAAAGGATTTAAGGTATCATTTATCCAGGAAACCAGGCTAGGATAACATTGAAACATCAATGGTACAATGCAGTAGCAACTCAACCTACCAAGTAGAGATCCTACAAGGAAGATTTTGTACTGTATAAACAAGTTGTTGCATGTATAGAGTTGCAGTTAATATTAACTAAGATTTTATATATGAAAGGATAAGTGTATGATTCTATCCCCTAGTATCCTTGGTAAGTGCGCTCAACTGCTAATAGAGTACCAGTATTAGCCTTAAATAGGATCAAGTCATTTTAGATGAGATGCTAGTAGTGCATCCTTAGAGATTCCCAAGTAAGTGAATATTATTGTTTGTCCACAACTAGGGGAAATGGTTTATTCCGTGAAAAAATTTCATGATACAAGATGACCTCAGCATTTCAACCAACCTAAAGATTACTATAGCAACTTGTGACTTCTTGTTTCCAATGAACGCCATTACACACAAAGGTCAAATTCAATGTTTAAGTCCATTTATCCATTTAGTGGCATAAATTGAATATCTAAAGTAGTGGTTCAAATTAGAAGGCACCATTGCTGAAAGCAAGATATAATAAGCCAGGAGTCTTTATAATATGATTTGTAGAGGATTGTAGTAAATGACACTAAATCCAAAAGAGTTTTCGCTAAATCACATGTTGAGAGATGAATTATATGCATATTTGTGTGTGAGTAATTTTAGTCGATAGTTGGGTGCCATTTTTTGGTTGGAATCCATAGAATAAATGTGTAACTTGGGGAACAAAAAAACATAAAGATTGAGGATCTATACATAAGACTACTTGTCCTACATTGGTTTTTAGACAAATAAAAGTGTGGTGTATATATGTATTTAAGTATGATGCCTGGTAAGTAACAATTAAGGAACACATGGGGTGTGCATCACATACACGTGTGCGCTATTGCTGCCACCTGCTTGCTAGTCACGACCTAATTTGGCTCCAGCTCCACTCAGGCATTTGAGCGAATTGTCTTGGGTTGATTTCTCTGCCAAAAATGTGTTATTTTCTATAACAAATTTGTAGTAGAAACATTTTAGATTTTTGTAACAAAAACATTTTTCATGTTACAAAAACATGCAAAACATTTTGCATACTGCAAATGTTTTAGATATTACATGTCTCCCATCCTACAATTAGAAATAAGTCTAGTTCTTGGTAGAACAACACATAACATAAAGAATCAAAGTCTAGTTCTTGGCAGAACATCACACAACATAGGAAATCGAATTTTCTCTTCTCTCAAAATCTCTTTGCTTTCTCTTTGTAGTTCTTAGACTAAGAGTTCTAATAAAACTGATTGGTGGAGCTTTACTCTTTTGTGCAACAAAATGCTTCTAGATTGTCTTATCATAGAAGGAGATATCATAGTGCCTAATGCATCAATGAGAGAAATCATTATTTCTTCAAGACAAACCAACTTGCTTGTGAGTTATCTGTAGTTCTATACTTACATAAAATTTAGTTAAGTAATTTTGTCCCAACTTACTTCTATTGTTTGCTAATCCAAAAGTGGTTTGTTGTTTTGGTTTTTGCATTTGTATGTACATTTTGTTAAACACCAACTATGGTTATATTATACAAAAACTAATGATTTTTCAAGTTTGGATCATCCAAAAAATGCAATTTTCTAAAATACAAAAGCTAATGTTTGTTAAATGCAATTTTAGATAATCCAAAGGAATGAATGTACACATTTTAGAGTACGGCCTCATTGCCATACTTGGTATCGTTCTCCTTGAAAAACGTAATGAGGAAAAAATACCAAACAAAACACAACTTTTATGCTGAACCATTATTTCATTACATGCTTATAACACAAACATTTAATTCACATTACAGTATTCTGAAAGAATCTCTAGTTGCATAATATCCTTAGTATCCTACGCTCTAAAAATGTATTAGATATCAAACACACATCTTGATCAAAAGGAAATTCATCATGGTGAACACATTCCTGTTTATTTAAAGGGGTTAAAAATATGAGTTTGTTAGCTTTGAGTGGGCTATAAGGCCCATAGGGAAGGGTACAGTTTCTGTCTTTAAGTCTTAGGAATTTCTACGACATATCATAAAAGTTGTTGTGGGCATGGGGAAATATATGTACTTTAAGCAGTCTTAGCAACACTGATCACATATGTACAGTAAATCGTAATCTGAAAATGGAGGGTGAAAAGCTCAATCAATTTGGACAACCCATCCCCTATTGTCCTCGATAATGCCTCTTTGGATCCCCATAAGTTGAGAATAAAGTTTCTTCGACACAAGTTCAGTACTCATCTTATATTTTATCCTGTCACAAAAATTGCATAATGCATCAACAGGAAGGGATATGATATTTATATATGCATTATTATGGTAAAAATCAGTGATAATATCAGGAAGATAGACAGATACCAGAGTCTTACAAGGATGGGCAATATGACTACATAACAATACAAATAGGATTTGAAATAAAAGTAGGTGTTATATACTAAGGAAAACCAACTAGGAAGGCAATTCAAGAATTCAGAAACTGATCCAACCCTGACTATACTGAACTCATCTACCTTCATAGCAGGCTTAAATCATATGATATTCAGCTTCCATCATATTGCTATGAGCGTGGTTATTATTACTGCTTTTGTAACAACATTGCCAACTGGAAATTGAATAATTTACAATGCTAGAGGATTACTGTTGCTTACCTGTTAGCCTTGTAGGCAACACTTCCTACAGGAGCAACACCAACTGCAGTTCCAGTGCAGAATACCTCATCAGCATCAATTAAATCTTCAATTGGAATACAACGCTCCTCAACCTGGTTGGTCCAATTCAGAAAATTTCTTTAAGCCTTCTCCAAATAGATGTGAGGTGTCAATCAAATACTTTAGATGGACAGAACCAATGAAGAGGATAAAAAATTGTTATAATCCATCCAGATGATCAATTCACAAAGGAAAAATAATGTTTATTGATGATTGTAAAAATTCTCAATGTTGAATCATGTTGTAGTAAGGCAGAAAAGCTGCCCTCCACAAGCATAAATGCATTGAAAACATTAATTATTTCTTATTGTATAAAAGAAGGTGAATAAGGCATGATGACTGTGATATTAAGAATTATCAATCATTCCTTAAGTAATTATATACGTACAGACAATTATAGCGTGCATGTGGTGTCAATTGCTATTGTAATAACTGTTCTCTGGTTTAAAATCAGTGTTTTAATAGAAGGCATCTGGAGTCAGTCACCGAGAAAAAAGGCTTCTTGCTTTCCCCTAGTAGAAGTTACACACTAACATTGAGAAGGGAGTTTGTTCATATGTCCTAGGAGGATTAGGATGTGTTTGAGAATATCAGGGGTTTGGATGAAATTTTGGCACGGGAAAGGGGAGAGCATGTTCGGCTCAGCTTTATAAGATTCTTAATTTCCTTGTCTAGTTCTTTCTCCCTCCTATGTAAATCCCCTTAGTGATAAGGACCTTGTTCAAGAATACTTTCATACAAATAATATGGTGAAGGAATGCCAAAAGCTTACTGCAATTGCATTAAAATTCCATCCATGAATCTTTACATGTTGGGACGATTACACACTCAACAGCCAAAATACAAGAATAACCATGAACAGTTACCGTAAAACATCACTATAAAAACACATCAAATGATTCTAATGCACATTGATGCTTGGTGCTACATTGTATAAATTGGAGTTCTATAAAGATTTTGAAGATCAAACAAATTTTCCTATTTTTCTTCAGTGTTTTGGAGTTCATTCTTCATCCTGACATGTAAAGATCCACAGAGGAATCTGAAGCAACCAGTCATGACTAGTTTTGTATTTTGGATTGGAGTTTGTAATCGTCCAGATGTGTAAAGATTCTTGGATGGATTTTTAAAGCAATTGTGATAAACTTCAGGTATTCTTCATAACACTATTTGTATGAAATCTCTCTTTAACAATTAATCATTATAATTTATTGAAACTGCATATTCATGTTCTCTTGAAACTTCATTGCATCCAATTATACCACTAATTGCTAAATGATAACACAGCCTGCCATGATGAGTTAAGCTCGTATTTCTGTTATGAGATGAGACTTAAGTAGCAGAAAGCCAAGGATTACCTGGTAACCAAGATCACCGGCAATATCCATGATGCTTTTACGTGTGACTCCTTCAAGAATAGTACCGTTGGCTGCTGGAGTGGAAACAACATTGCCCTGCACAGAAAAAAGCATTCATCAGTCAGCAGTCCATACTGTTTTGCAGATTTATACAGTGCTATGATTTTCTGAAATTATCTTTCCCTACAAATTTAATAGAGGACCTTCCAATGATTGTTGGCAATCTAAAAAATGTCAAACCTCTTGATATACTTGAGCTTCTCATGCAACATATCCAAATATATGTGCCTTGAGTGATCCTTTTAACGGAACCAACTTATTAGATTTTCTTCCAAGAACTTAAGAGTCATGGGACTAATTTGACCTAAAAGTTCAGATGAGGCATATATACAGTCCAGAAAAAGAAAAGAAGAAGAAAAAAATAATAGAAAAGAAAACCTTAAAGGATTGTCCGACGAATTTTCCCATTCGCCTTTGAAACATCAGAAAATATCTCAAAATTTTATTAAAATACTTTAATATTTTTATCTAGCAAATAACAACTACAGCCAAAGCCAATGCCCATCAAATTTATCGTAACCCAACATAGAACCACGAAAATGATCCTGATTTCGTTATATCTCTCTCTTATTCTAAAAGAAAACAGAGATATAGTTATCATTGTTGTGGCTGTTTGAAACTCAAAACACTACCCCAATCCTATATATTTATATATTACACGTGTTCAACTGTCAGTATAACCTTAAAATTGTCACCTGAACATGTTTCCGTCACACTCTAGCAGGCTTGTGTCAAGTTAATGGCTTTTTTTCACAAAATAACGTATCAATCATGACAACAATGTAAAAGTCAACATATATATATTTTGAGTACCCTTATAGAACTTCGTTCATGCTTCATTACAGTTGTCTAATTTCCTATAACAAATATATGAAAATGTCACTCAACAGTGTGTGCGGGAGTAAAATCACATTGACGTGTTAGCCAAAGAAGTTACATAAGAACTAAAGAAATTATAATGAATTAAATTAAATACCTTCAGTATGAAGACGTTACAAGATGAGACCTCTTCAATGTTTCTTTTATTCACTGAATCAAGGTACAAGACATCGGAGAACCCTCTGTCCCTTGCTCTACTTATGGCTTTCAAAACCTACATGACACGAGGTCCATATCTGTCAAACGTATACCCAAAACTAAAGAATATGCAGTAGATTCTTTAGTCTTTACTCCTGTGGACAGTGACTAAAAGGTGCTCCAGAGATTAATTCCCCTTTCCCATAATCTTATAGTTTGCGAAACATGAACAGCTAATTAACATTTTAGAGACAATTGAACCCGAGTAGACAGAGGACTAAGTTTCCAAGCCTCAATCAAATTGCCTCTTCTCTTACCTATATTCTTCTTTTTTATCGGAGGGTTAGCATACTTTTAGGCTGGTGAAACGATGACGTTGTCGTGTTCACGGAGGATTTTCATCAAACATTTGAAAAATGAGATATTTACCGGTGCATAATTAGTTATGCTCTTGACACCTCCCGCACCACCGCGAGTAGCGCGATGAAATTCATCTTCAACACACAAGTTCAGGGGTGCCGTACCTTCCTGCAACAACAACCAGTACAAGAAAATTCATGCATCTGCACGCACTTGTTCTATCTCCAATTCAATCAGATAATGTGCAAAAGGGAGGCAACCTTAAAATAGTTTCCAACAGGGGAAGCATACACTAAAAATGTGTATTCAGAAGCAGGGGCCAGACCCAATATAGGTCCACTTCCTATGAGCAGAGGCCTAATATACAAAGACCCTTTTCCCGGGGGAGGAATCTGCTCTAATTTCAAGATAGAAAAAAGTGAAATTCCTAAAGCAATGAACAAGAAAAAAGAGAAAGTAGAAAACTTGAGTACCCAACGCCTGTTGGCTAGAGCAGTTTGTTTGACAGCATCAACGAATTGGTGCACAGAAGGAGAAGGCATGCACATTCTCTGGGCCCCAATTTGCATGCGAAATGCATTTTCTTGTGGACGGAATAGAAAGAGTCCCCCATCTCCTCTTCTGTAAGCTTTTGTGCCCTCAAATAGCCCCTGTTGAAAATATGGTGGCAACTGTTTTACCAGCTAGATTCTATAGTTTTTCGACGATCAGAATGCCTTTCATTTCTGTACTTTTTCAAGTTGTTGTGTTAGAAGACCTGACCTTAACTAACTAGCTTCTTGTTCCGATTCTGTTAATTCTTACACTTTTTCTTGAGAGTTTATAACCTCATGCTATATGACCCAACTCTTCCACACTTTTGCACCATACATCTTTATATTTCTCTAAGTTTTAATGTGATACATATATATATATATATATTTGAATTTAGAAATTGAAAATTAAGACCTACTATAGTATTTATTTATATTTATAGTTTCAAAACCCGTTTAAAAATGGACAAATTTAAATTTATGGTTTCCATTTTATGAATGATCCTAATTTAGATAGAGTTTGATAACTCACAAGATGTTTTAGGATGTTAAATTATTAATTAATTAAATTTGAGCACGACTTAACTATAATGAACCTAATAGACTGAAAGCTTGGCCGGAATATTATGAACTATGTGATTTTATCCGGTCATTTTACATTTCATCTGATATTTTAAAGTGATGAATATATGTTAAGCATATTTAATTTTTAATAAATTATTTTTTAAGTAAATATTCAATACATTTAATATATATGAATAAAATAAAATAAAAATAGGGACGAAATACAGGATCAAATTGAATTTTATCTTAACAAGAAGCTTTTAAGAAAATAATATTGGGATGGGAAGTTGAATTTGTCCTGGTAGAGTCTGAGTTATGGAGGAGAGTGAACTATATAGCACTGATTCATTGATTTATGTTTTTTATTTTTTTTATTGCTTGTTTAAATAATTAATCTACGTGAATGCATGCGAAAAGAGGTTTTGATGCGAAGAATAAATGTAACTGCGATTAAAGTAAGAAGCGATCTAATATAAAGAATAAGTGGAAACATTTATTCTAACAATGATTAATTGTTAGAAAGTCATTGAGGTAACTAAATTATGTGATTGTCATAGGTCAATATAATTTGCTGTGATGAAATTTGATTCTCTAAAAACTAAAGCGTCGAACAAATTAGCATACGAGGATATTTGTGTCATTTACTTCTAGAGATGTGGGGCACGGTGTGCTGTCAGGATAAGTTTGGGGTCCACAAATAAAACACCTTGAGAAAATAAAAATAAACAAATCAAAATTTGGGGCCGCATCAATATGTCCACACTTGTGCTTCCAGTTACTAGAAGGTAGAAAGGACACAGTTAACATATCGGGTTAGAATGGACCAAAGCAGGCTGGCTGTAAATAAGTAGGGTGATATTCTATTTGTGATCATATTTTAAAATATTTAAATAAAAATGCTCTATATTTTATTTTATCTTAAAATATTTAAAAGGATAAGACCATATTCCTATTCTATCCTGTTTAACCTAAGACTCATTGGGTCTAGTATATTGAATTTATATTTTTAATGTATATACTAATTTTTTTCAATATATAATAAAAATATTATTTGGCATACGATAATAAAAAAATAAAAAATTTTATATTTAATTTAATTTAATTAGTTAATCTTTATTTTCAATTTTTCGTTCATTAATAAAAATTTTATTAACAAGGTTTATTTATTGGCAAAATTAATTTTATTAACTGTTTTTATAAAAAATATTTATTCCACTATTAATTTTATTAATAAAAAATGTTCAACTATTACTATTGCTATTTCAATTTTTTTAAAAAAAATTATTATCCCAATATAATTACTTTATTAATTTTATTAATTTAATTTAATTTTTAATGAAAAAAATTATTTAGTTGTTACTGTTTATTCACATATTTATGATTTTTATATATAAAAATTTTATCATTAATATAAATTTGATTTCAGTATAAATAATTTGTAGGTTCATATATTAAATTTAAGTATAAAGTAATGAATAATTTATGAGTATAGGTATATGAGTAATTTATGGGTATAAACTCTACCTATATTCATTAAATTATCTTTAATAAGTATGAAGATGTGTACAGACATATATATATATATATATATATATATAATATTTTGAATTTGAGTAGATAATACCTTATTTATTTACAGGCTTAGACCAAAGATTCAACCTATACGTCCGACTCTTTTTATAATTATTATTATTTAACACATGGATGGTTATAGAAACCGAGTTGACCCTGTCCCAACAAAAGTGACACCGTTGTACAAAAATGTCCCTTCTGACATAAATACAATTGTATGATATTTATGTGACCCAAATTTAGAGGATGTCCGGCTAAGATTATTTAAAAGATTTTAGAAGTTCATATATTTTACAAAATTTTAGATTTTATTTTTTAAATAAGTTATAAGATATTTGAATAAATAAAATTTTGAAGTTTATAAGATGCTAGTAATGATAATTTTGTAATTAAAACAGTTAAAATTAAAAGAATTTGTTAAAATTTTAAAAATAAATTAAAATCTCCTTTTTTAAAAAAGAAAAAAAAGTTCACAAGACCTTTATAAATTCTTTTTTTGAAAAAAATTATTAAAAAATTTTTAACATCTTATAAATATTTAAACGTCTTATAAAATATTTTAAATAATTTATAAGTTCAACCAAACACCCTCTTAAAATAACTCCATCTTAAATACTAATATCTCTTAAGGGTCTCTAGGTTAACTTGAATCTAAAATCTTTTGATTGAAATTTATTTACCAATTAAGCCCATCTTTAGCCATAGTCTAAAAGAATCCCACGTCTAAAGCATATGAAGACTTGAAAGACCAAAACTTTGAGACAGTAAGAATATGAAGATCCACATATACCTGGCCATAGTTCAACACTGCAGCAGAAGGGCTCAACTCTATGTTCCCATAACGGCTAAGTTGGCCCTGCTTGAACTCCTCATCTTTTCCGCACTTCATTGTATACATATAATCAGTCTGCATCAAACCGAAGCCCAGAGTGTTCCAGTCTATAGCAGCACATTCATCGTCAATGCGACTGCGCAATTACCACCCAAACACCAAAACAAAATAACTCAATCTGCAACATAGTTCATAGTAGAGTGGCCTTTGGTGTAATAATAGTAATTTCACACGGAAAGTGTGAGGTAGGTAGTTCAAATCTGGCAAGCTCTCAACGTGAGTGCGTATAAATAAAACTTCAAAAAATAAAAAAACTCAATCTGCGATATAAATAGTTATAAATATAAAAAGGTACTAACTAGTACATGTGGAGAAAATTATCAGTCGTGATAAATTGAACTTAAGCATCCTTACAAATTAGATGTTAGTAAAAACCCAGAAGCTGGATAGATTTATCGTAAAAACTTAAATCTTAATTTGTCTGGTTAAGAAGCTCCAAGAGCTTAAAATATGTTTTTGATAAGTAAAAATGACTTGTGTGCATTATTCACTACCTGTAGTTGGATGATTCAAAGGTCTCCTGCAGAGTTGATGCAGCTTGGGTCCCAAAATAGCCAGCTCCAATCTATATTACACAGACAAAAATAAAGATGCAATTAAAATCAGTTATTCCCTTTTAAGACATAAGCTCATTCAAGCCCAAAAATTTAATCATTCAATATTCATGTCCAAAATATTCCAACTCTTGCAGAGTGCCCTGCTTCTTAATTTCCTCTGTTTGGCACTAATATTACAGAACTTCATTCACAAAGTTGAGCTGCTTTTTCGTTTAAATTGAGAAGACACAAAAGAAATTCAGGTAGATATGTAATATTTTGACAAGATTTATGTAGCGGGATTAATTCAGGAACTAACTAGGTAGGCGGTACGCTAACGGCTAACCTTCGATATATAAGAAGCAGCTGAGGTTGAACCCCGACCGAGAATTCGGAGACACAAGCTCCTCTGAATCATACTTTTGCTTCTAATTATAGCAGCGGTGTTTTTTAAGTTAATTCTGAGGTGTTTGAATACAGCTTACTAGTTTTCAGAAGTGAAAGGTAAGGAAAGATGGAAGCTGATCGACATGCAGATATGCCACTTAATTGCGCAAGTTTCTCTGTCTCTTCCGTTAGTTTAATAATATTGTAGAAGTGCTTTTTAGATGAACATTCCAGTTATGACAATTTTTCACATTTTCCTAATTTTTCATGCTTGATTCTTGCTAGGGTTGGTCCCACCAGCTTCTATGATTTTTTGGTGAGTAAGCCTAAGATAGGGTGGGTTTTCGATCACTAGGTAGGTATTGTATTTACTCGACAATTATAAACCATTAAATTATTATGAACAAAAAAATAAATCACTAGTTTAATTAGTCATTACTTTATCATTGTCTTATTTAAAATTCTGTAATTACATTTTAGTAATAAACGCTTTTATTTAAATATATTATTTTTTAATATTATGAAAAACATTAAAAATTAAATGTAATTACTAAAATATTATTTAAATAATGAAAATCAAATAGTCTCTGTTTGATATGACTACTAGTTAAAATTTCTTACTATTATGAAACACATTAATAAATAAAATATAATGAATATAATAATATTTAAATAATAGAGAAAAACTCGTAAGCGCTCTCTAAAATAGCAATTAGTTGTAGTAGGAAACACAAGTATATAATAATATTATTTCTTATTATTATGAAACACGTTCATAATTAAAATGCAATGAATAAAATAATATTTAAATGAAAGAAATAAAACCAAGTAATAGTTATCTTATACAGTGACTAGTTTTATTAAGAAACCCATATATTTAAATATGTTACATGGGAATCGCTAATTATAGTAGCAATTTTTTTGTTTGAGTGGCTACTTATAGTAGTGATTTTTGTTCTGCAAACATATTTTTATATTAAAAAATACATAAAATATGTTTTCGTAGTATTTTGGGGTAAATTTATCAAATTCTTTCTTCATGTGATGTCCGCTTCAACATGTCAGTCGTACCAATATTTGAATGGCATATTTTCATTGGTTGGGAAGCTTCAAGGAGGTACGAGGGTACCTGATGGTAAAACCCGAAGATAGATGGGAACTCATCCAATGTAATTCATGCATTGGATCATATAATATAATTTTCAAATGATATTTCATCTTATGATGTATCAATTAATGAATGTCACATGTATAATTAATCGATGTCTTTAGTAATGAATCTAAAACACCATTTGTTAGTACCAAAAGGAAACTCTCCATTTGCAGCAAAATTGAAAAAAAAAAAAATCAGCCGAGAAAGGAAACAAATGGAGAAGGAAATTTCCTATCTATATATAAATCGAAGAAGATAGGAAAAAAGAAAAATAGAGAAAGAGAGAGAAAAGCTTTGCTGACGCTGGTTGGCAGCATTTTAACGTCCCAGAAAATTTTAGTTCTATGTAAATTTGAATTTTTGGATTTCGAGGAGTTATTTTTTTTGGCCCTTTCCTCTAAATATATTTTTTCTTTTTTATTTGTTTAGTTCTGTAAAAACTCCCTCATATTAATTGTGATTCTCATGAATTTATTTACAAAAATCTATGTAAATTGAAGGTGAATAAACTTGATGTTGGGTTTGTTGTGTTGAGGATATTCTTGCTTTCATTAATTGAGTCATCATTTGTGAAAATTCCTTTATTTCTTTTAGAGTTATCAATGAATCAAATTTAAATTACATCAGTCATATTTAAATTTAAATTTAATTATCAAAATTTATATTCAAATTCAACTCGAGATCTTACAAGATTTTTGTCAGTCAATACCATATATGAATCCAATAAAAAAGTTCGACCCAATTTAATATTTTTTTTCTTTTAGATTGTATAAAAATATTGTATTTATAAAGTAAATTTACATCATATTTAAATTTTTAGCAAATTTTTATTATATATTAGTCCAAAAGTAAAATATATGAACTAAACTCCTATTTGACTTTATATTAATGTATAGATGAAATATTATACATTATTATATTCGATATTTTATCAATATCCATCTTTTCTATAGGTTAAAAACCCAATATTAATAGCATAATATAGATGTTAATATAGATATTATGTCTATATAATATATATAGATTTTATTTTAAAATTTTTATTAATATTATATATAAGAAATTCAATTAAAAATTATTAAAGTTCGAATTTGAATATTTAATGAATTGAATTGTTTAATTCCATATTCAATGCATTTATTTCGAATTATAGATGTTTATAATTGGATCTGATTTATCGAATATTTTAATTAAATAGACATCCTTAAATTCAAATCTAATTTAAATTAAAATTTAATCCATTGAAAGTCATAATTTCTTTATTGCTCCAAGCACTTTTAAATTATTAGTGGTATTGCCAGGGAACTAATGTATCTTCATCAAGATTCATATTATTGATCCAAGCCAGGGACTTGTGTATCTTTATCTTTTATATCAATTATTGATACAATGTTCATGATGATATTAAGAACAACAATTGAAATAGTATTACTAATGTTAAGATCTAAATTATTAGATTAAGGGCACTCTTGATTATGAATGTAAATAGTAGTGGAGATATGAATAGAAGGAAATAAGATGGGACTAAATAATATTTTAGTCTGTTTGATATTGAAAATTGACTTTACATTAGATGCTACTAGTATCTACCCTAATCTCTTATGCTTATTTGATATGTAAGATTAGCTAGATAAATGACAAAATCATCCATGAATTGGAGATTCTCATGTATTAAAAGCAGAGGCAGAATTGAAATAAGATGAACATTAAACAGATAAATATGGAAGTGAAATTGTAATAAAGGTAATCAACCCTAGCCCTCAAGCTACTACTACAATCGCCCCTATCTCTGCTATACATCTATACTAGTAGACTGAGCCGAAAAAATAGGCCATCCCACTTTTGTAGTAGTGAATATCAAACAACATATTAGGCTAGATTAGAGCCCTTATCCTACCTATTAACTCCAATCAAATACGCCCTAAGAGCACGTTTGATTGGGATTGTAAATAGCAAAGGAAATTTGAACATAAAGAGTTAAAATTAAATTAAATAATATATTAGTTTGTTTGATATTTGATGAGGTTGAAAGTTGTTTTTACTGATTTGGGTAGTGTTTGGGCTAGTTCAATCAAAGAGGTCGAATGATCCAACAGTGATGTTCTTCTTGGATTGAGATCTACAACTAATAGCAAACATCAAAATAGCCGTGGTGCTCTCAGTTAAGACACTCCGACACTCAAGTTAGTATTAGTCGAGTAAGATAATCTAGTAGTAGAGGAAGAGCGTATAGTGTATATGGCATACCTGGAGGGTGGTTGGCAATGAAATATTTATAGCCTTCTCCTAGTGAACAATATGTTTAAGATGCCCCTATCAAGTATAGAGGGCTCTTGTCCTTGAGAGTTGTTGGTCATTTTCAATCCCGATACTATTCTAGACAGCATCATCTCCTGCTTTTTAGGGTGAATAGTACTTTAGGATACGCCTCCCTAATAGAGTTGGTGGCAGATGCTATACTGGGGTGGCACATGCTATTAATGCGGAGGCACACTGCCTGTCAAAGCATTAAATGCAGCAAAAATATGAGTCAATGCTGGAGTAAGCACTCTGGTCGACTAGAGGGAAGACTGAACAAACTAGGTGGTTTTAAACCTCTCATCGGGTACGATTGAGAACTATTCGCTTGATCAGGCGGTTGTGGTCGAGTGACCCAGCCCTGCTAGGTTTGGAAATACTGTTGGGCTTCAAATGTCAAGTTGGCCTGGAAACCCTATTTGGAGTCGATAGCTTGTTGGGATTGGCTTATTGGGCTATCCCATACATGAGTCACCCCCACTCGCGGTCTTAATCAAGCTTGTTGATGGGAAGGAGCGGGGAGTAGATAACTGAATGATGGTTATGTAGATTCGACCAAGGTTTTTGAATTCTCGACTAGAGTTTTGTACATTTGATGCATCAGTTACATTATGGTATACGAAGCACCAAGAGGCAGCTATATAATTATTACTGTCACTTGGGTTCCCGTGTCCAAATGCCTATAAATAGACGGGGTAGAAACATTCATTTTTCACTTTTATTGAATTTGGTCTAGTCTAATTCTTGTCTTCAGAGCCCCTTAACCCTTTTTAAATTTCAGAGTTTTTAAGCGATCAACTATAAGTTCTTCTCCAAGTTTCTATTTTTCTTCGTTAACTTTGTAAAGATGTCAAGTGCATTAAATTGCGAGGACATTAGGTCCTAAAGTGTACACTTCCAAAGGGAGGTTAGGGGTGAGAATGTGCCTAAGAGCATGTCTGAGAGTACCTCTAATAGTTCATTAAGCAATAGCCTGACCTCCAGCAATTTGAGTGCTAAGAGGGCTGATTCTGGGGGCGATGCTGGCCCATGTGAAGTGCCAGTGTCATGTGGTCAATTGTTTTCTCCAGACCACTATAGTTAGATAGTCTCCAAAATCTCTCCTGCTGACCTAGTTCGAATTAGGAAAATATATCATATTCTAGAGGAATATGACTTCCTAGTGCCTGGACCCTAGGATAGGATGCATCGACCTCTGAGGGGGTGTATAATGGTGATCGATGAGGGATTTAGGTATGGCCTTAGATTTCCTCTAGCACTTGCCATAGTCGACCTCCTGGGAGGCCTCGAGGTCTGTATAACACAGCTGCTACCTAACTGCCTCACCACCTATATAGTTTTGTTGTGCTGATGTATTTATTTGGCTAACCAACTTCTTTTGCCAATTTTTCTAACCTGTTCCATCTACCCATGTCCCAAAAGTCAGGCAGCACCAAATAGTTTGGGTTCTATTACCTGATGGCACGCCCACATCAAAAATTCCTAATAACTCGCTCCTCATCATATGGCCAAGAGTGAAAAAAATATTATCTATATGTTCGAAGGCTTAGTGAGTTTAACATTCCTAGAAGGTGGTGCAGGGGGCACATTGAAATGCTGGGGAACCAAATGCCGAGTTGAGCCAACATTTTTGTTTGGGACTTGGTCGAGTTTAGGCAAATTGAGGCCTTAATTCTGATCGAGGAGAGATGTCTGGTGTTGGCTGGCCTATTGTCGGCTGAGCTCAACTTACTTGTAGGTGATCGACTAGGTAGAAATCTTTGTTGACTGTGATAATTTTAAATTTTAGTCTTTCTACTCGATTTTAATCATTTTTTGTTGTTCCTTTATTGACAGATCGAGAAGAAGTTATGGCTCGCAATCGACGAACGGCTTTGGCTTGGGCCTAAAGAAATGATGAACGTCATCGAGTGATTGCTCGATGAGATGCAGCTATAGTGGAGCTGGCACCCTCGATCACTACCCCAGCTATGCCACAAATTGAGCAGGTGCCTTAACCTATTCGATCAGTAGAGGATGTCTATAGCGGCCTCACGGGTTAGGGCAAAAGACAAATGATCAAGTAAAACAGCTCAATGCTTAAGAGGACAGCAGGTGGGAAGGGTAAGTAAAAAGCAATCACCGGCTATGACTTGTTTAGCAAGTGTAGTGACATGATTTTATTTTAAATTACCAAGCAGCCATCACCCCAATTCGAACTTGACCCTACCATGGAGATGATAAATTCCAGCTCCATTATAGCATCGGGGACGATGGGTGCTGATGCGCTCAAGTGTATGGTGGCTAGGCATTTTGCCATCGAGTAGCAAAGATTCATGGGCTTGAGTCAGGTCGGCGCACTCAGGGCTCTAGCCTACCATTGCAACATGGTGAGCGTGAGATCAATTGTTTTCTCATTAAGTTCTACTTTTAGCCAATTATATTATTTACTAATAATCTCTATTTCAGGTGAGCTAACTTAGGTACTACTTTTATCGTTGGACGGAGTTGGCTCTAGCAGATTGCGAGGAGTTACAAAAGGGAGGGGAGTTAGAGACTCTCAAGGTTCAGCTCGAGTCCTCCCAACTCTAAGTCAACCAGCTGACTAAAGAGATTGCTAACCTCTGAGAACAGCTCAATCTGAAAGACCAACAGCTGGTTGAGGCTGTGGAAGAGAGGAGTCGAATGGACTCTGTACTGAAGAAAGCTCATTTGGATATGCAAGTAAGCTACTTCTCTAGTTAATCAGCTAGCCTTGCTATTGTGCTCAAGAAAGCTCGATCAATATTTTCTCGATAGCTCCTCATGATGCAGCGAGAGGTGGTGGAACAATTTATGCTGAACTTGGCTTTCTAAGATACGAGCATAGTTCTGTCGATCAATGATGCTCATGGTGCATTTGAGAAGACAATAAAGCAGCTTAAGTACCTGGGCTATGCTTTTTGGGCAAAAGATAAAGATAGAATAAACCCTGCCCTACATGAGCATATAGTGTATATGGCATACCTAGAGGGTGGTTGGTAATGGGGTATTTATAGCCTTCTCCTAATGGATAATATGTCTGAGATGCCCCTATTAAATGTAAAGGACTCTTGTCCTTGCTTGAAAGTTGTTGGTCATTTCTAATCCAGTACTATTCTAAGCGGCATCATCTTCTACTTTCTAGAGTGAATAGTACTTTGGGAGGTGCGCCTCCTTGACAGAGTTGGTGGCAAAGGTTGTATTAGGGTGGCACGCGCCATTAATACAGAGGCACGCTGCCTGTCAAAGCATTGAATAGGGCAAGGATATAAATCTATGCCAGAGTGAGTACTCTGGTCGACTAGAGGGATGGTTGAATAGACTAGGTGGTTTTAAGCCTCCTGTCGAGTATAGTTGAGAACTATTCGCTTAACTAGGCAGTTATGGTCAAGTGACCCAGTCCTGCTGGGTCCGAAAATGTTGTTGGGCTTGAATGTCAAGTGGGCTTCGAAACTCTTTCTAGAGTCGATAGCTCGTTGGGCTGGGCATGTTGAGTTATCCCATATCAATATTGAAGATTTATCTTACATTAATAGGGGTGTTCAAATATAATCCAATCCAAAAAAAATCGATGAATCGATCTAAAAAATAGAAAATTGATCAAAATCGAACTTTATTCGATTGAGTTGGATTTATTTTCTACAAATCAATTAGATCGGATTGATTTTTGATTTTAATCTCAAAAATCGATCTAATTCAAACCGAATCGAAATTTATATACTAATAATATAATATATATCATAATTATAAAATACATAAATAATTAAAATAAAGTAAACCTAGGATTTTTTCACTTTTAAAAATCAAATATATAGGGATATTATTGTGGGCTTGTAAATTTATAGTTGCGTGTTCTTATATAATTTAACTTAATTCCACAAGATTAGTGTGATATGATAGCTAAATGAAATTTATAAATGGATTGATTAAATTAGTTTAAATATCAATAGTAACTTGTCAAATATTTCAATTAAAAATTTAAGTTAAAAAACTGAATTAACCAATCCAAATCAATTTAAAATGGATTAGATTAAATTGGATTTACAATAAAAACCTAATCGATCCAAACCAATCTAATATACATTATATAGTTTGAATCGATTAGTTTTTTGTCCCAAAACCTATCCAATTTGAACATGAATACCCCTACCTTACAATTAGCTACTATTATAACTTACCCTAATTTCTTATATTTGTTTGATTTCTTGGATTAGCGAAGTAAATGACAAAATTGACATTGAATAAATGTTGGGCGAGAAAGGGAGTTTCTATTTTAGATTTAGGAATTTACCTCTTTTGACATCAAAGGGTACAATTGGAATTAAAAGAAGGAGAGCAATTATGGAACGAATTTGTAATGTGGGAGGGGGACTGACACCAAAAAACGAGCTGGCCCACTAGTATAGTTAATGATATCAAACGATAGATTAATCTATCTTATAGTGGCTATTAGCTACTATCAAATGTGCCCAAGAGTATTATCCATACGACCGTTTCCTTTGGCTTTATTTCTTGCTTTACGAGTGAAGTGATGAAAACTTTAATCTCATGGTATTCAGCAAGTTGGTAGCAAATGTATTAATAAAACTTTAATCTCATGGTATTCAGCAAGTTGGTAGCAAATGTATTAATTCCATTGGAAGCCCCACGCATCCGAAGCAGCATGTGAATTCTCAGTGAATAAGATATAATGGATTATAGAGCAACTGTGCCAACTAGGTACTCAGTACTAAAGTCTTCTGAAAGATCTTATATTATCAATAAATTTGTACCTTGATGGGTATCTAATTCCACGTCGGTACTAGATAAGTTCCTAGATCATTTCATCTGCTTTACTGCTTTACATGCTTTAACTTAATACATAATAATATTTGATTTACCATCAATTGAATATTTAATTTAATTTTAAAATTTAATTTAAAATTTTCAAAATATAAATTATGAAATGAAGATTTGGGCAGCAAATTTTTGGGCGTAATACTAAATGGCCAATAGCTGTTCCCCTTTTTGGCCTACGAGTTATTTAATTATTAGAGCAAAACGACTCTTCTGGTCTAGCTTTAAATATGGGCACATTGAGTATTTGGAAGAAATGTTTTTTAAAAATATGTATTTAGATATGAAAGTGAATACGTAGGGTGAACATTTATTTAAAACAAGAATATGTGAAGGAAACAAGTTAATGATTAAGGCCACGAAGATGCAGAAATGAAGACGGAATCATGGTAGTTCAAAGACAAAAAGAATGATGAAGATAGACGCAGAAATGTAGGTTGCCTTTCTCCTTTTAAATGGATAGGATTGAGTTGCCGATGCACGTCCACGACATCACCACGGGCTAAGCTGTCCACGCCAGACAACCTCTGGAAAGCGTATAAATTGACTCTTTTGTTGGCATTTGTCATCATCACTGTCACGGGCTCGGTCTGTAATTAGCAAACCCTGAAACGGTGACACATTGCATTTACACTCCTTGTAATTCGGATTCAAAACGGAATCAAACAGGTTGTATCAAAATATTTGAGTTTGGTCAACGCAAGAAAATTTAGATTTATTTGTTTCCTAATACGCTGCCAAAAAAACGTTGGAGGTACTATCATTTCGTGAACGAAAAAAGAAACGAAAAACATAACATGGAAATCTTTAAATTAATAAAAGTTCAGTTTGATTTATGGATTGGAATGCAACGTAAGCATAAACCTCCGGTATCCAATTTAATAGAGTTTTATGCTATTTGAAAATGGAGTAAAGTTCCTTTCAAAGAACAATAGAGTATCGGTTCGTTTTCTTTGAAATATGCATAAAGAGATCTTTGTTTTCTCAAAGTCCTTCGATTTTGAGAGTTTTTGTAAATTATTTCTTATGCCCAAACACTCTTTGAAACTTGATATTTATAGATTTTAATCTTGATGGGTTTATATCCATTAAGGCTTTTATGCCCTTTATAAGCTTGGCTTGTGTTTTGGGTTGCTAGCCCTTTTACTTAATTAATTAATTTAAGGTCCATTTTTAGTCAATTTACCAAAATATCCTTATATTTAATTTTGACCATATCATCAAGCCTCTTATTTTCAATGGGAAGTTTTTAGTTTTACATCAACAATACATTATAACTTTGATTTATTAAATTTTCTTTATTTTAAGTTGAGCAATTATCCTTGAATTAAGTGTTTGCAAATTCTTAATTGCTATCCAAATTGAGGTTGAGCAGGTTTCAAAGTTTTCAAGTCATATAAGAGGTGTTCCATAAGAGTGGCCTTGTTGGCACATATGGAGTTAGCAAAAAGAGAAAGCCCCATCTTTAATAGAGAGAGGAGGAATGAAAATTCCATCGGAGAGTGTTCAGATGAGTCCTCAAGGTAATGTCTTCCATAATCTTTGGACTCCTTGACATGTTTCTTAGGTATCCCTCCTTTTGCTCTTCGAGCGTGAATCCTAGCGAAGTTAATCTTATTTCCTATTAACAAATGGAAAAGAACCAAGTCAATGTACAAATAATGAGTAACAACATATAAAAACACGCATAGAAGCACAAGCAAGACCCATAAGTCAAAAGACAAAACATGCTAAGTATCAGCTAGAAACATGAGGGTATCATCGAAAGGATAACTAAACAGCCCCACTCCAGCAAAATTTACTCGAAGGTTGTGATGAAATTGACTAGGACCAATCAAAGAAGGAGAAGTACTCCATTTATAAGGAATGGTCCAAGCTTCATCTCCAACAAAGAAAAATCTATCATTCTAAGGACCTTTGAATGAAGATAACCCACACCAAAATTTATTGTTTGACTTAGCGAAGGAATGGAAAGAAGGGTTCATTTGGTACCTTGTGCATCTCAAACAAGGTGTGACAGTTCTCTAAAGATATTAGCAAATTCAACTTACTCACATGCTGTTTAAACTCACAAAAGATGTAAAGAATTTAGGCATGAATTGACTTAAAGACACACCGTAGATGTGCATTATATCTAACAAAGAAGGGTTAGGAGTAAGAGAGAACTCATAAGTGAAGTAATTATTAAAAACCGTGAAGTACCCTCTAAGAGGCGGCATTATATTTTCTTGAGGAGAACAAATCCTACACCTCAGAATATCTAACTCCGTAAACACCTAATACCTACTGCCTTTGAGAAATTATCATTTCTAGTAGGAAAACCCTCATACTCCTCATCTGAAGAATCCTCTTCTTTGAAATCAAAATTAGATAATAAAGACGATTCCAATTTGTGGATAAATTCACCAGTGTTGACCACATAGAACCCTTAGCCTTCACATGATAATTGTGGTTTGATGAATGTATAAACCAAAATGTGACCGTAGTTGTTGCTTAGAGAGGGTTGGGGTTCACTTGTTTGTACTTTAGCAGATTAATATCCATTGTAGGGCTGTTCGTCTCATGGTATTCACCTAATACCATATCTAATTTTGATTAGATTTGAAACATACACAAGCTTATGATGATGTGGCATGATTAGAACTAATCCATTGGTTTCTTCTGTGCAATACATGAAGATACCAAACAACTTGAGAAAAAGCATTCCTGCTGCAATATGAGTTCCTTTCTTAGAATATGTAGCAAATATAGCTTGGACTGCAACTTGCGGGCTTCACTTGTGCTGTTATTTTAGTTGCAATCGAATATATAATCATATGATATATAAAAAGCTTTAATCTTTTACTATTTTCTTACTATTATTTTTATTAGGAGGCTGGAAGAAATACTGGATGCTTTCACTGATAGAGTCTCCAAACCTCGCATCTTTATTACTGATAAGATGCAAATTGCTCATGGTAAGTTTTGTCGGTATGTATTCATATTTGAGTATGTACAAGTGCTGCCGCATGCCCTTTACCCCATCATCATTCATGTGAAAAGTCTTTTAACGAGTCCAAACTCTATATGGTTGTCCTAAATCCTTTTTAGGAAAATGTGTTGCAGTCCACACCTTCAAAATTCAGGTGTAGCTTGTGCCCTTGGACCCTGTGTAGTTAGAACTAATGCTGTAGAGTTTGCGATATATTGTTCTACTTGTTAGTAATGCGTATTTTATATGTAGTCACTATGATTTGCCTCTTTCTTGTCCTGATTGTGAGATAAAAGGATTTCTTATTTTAATCTTTAATAGTCATCCCCATTATTCTTCTTGTCCTCTGTCACTAATTACATGGGCCCAGATCTTTGTCAACTAGTATTCATGCTAACATTAGTGTTATGGACTCAGCTCTTTGCCGTTAGTACCATGTTGATACAACATGATACAGACTTAGAAAACAGTGTTTAGGTTCACATGAAGGTAGTAAAAGAAAAACAGAGGCACGTAAGGAGAAGGTCAACTTATAATTTGTGTGCAAGTGCAATTACCTTTAAAAAGTTGTTTTAGATGAAAAATCACAATGGGATTTGACCAGAGAGTAGAAGGTATATTCAAATATTCAATATAATTATACGAAGCAAGAATGGATTGCTCCAATTGAATTAAGCTCCTAGTATTTCCCGGAAAAAGTGTCCTCGTAGGAGGAGATTGTTCATGGTAGCAGTTGTATAATCCCAGAAAGTAAATGACCTTTTTTATCAAATCTATTCTTCTGGTGTTGAATATTAGACAATAACATGTTGAATGGAGCTTTTACTATTATCATCATGATAACAATTTTGCCACATTATCTCAACCAAATAAAAACTCAACTTTTGGCTTAGATTAACTTTTCGAAGCATCACTGAAAGTCACCTGTCCATAATCAAAGAAATGCTTAAATGAGTTACTGACTGGTAAACAATTGAAGTGAACTTAAAGATATTTAGATAAAGAATTGTGCCCTTCTAGATATATGGTTTATGGAGTTTTTTTTTGGGTCACAATATCTTCTGTTAAAAGAAGCACAAAATTTATCCAGTCTGAAGAATGGATGAGAATTTCCTTGAATGAAAGTGAAATCAGCAAATCAGTTGCTCTCTTTGATAGCTAGGAAGCAGAAAAAGATGACAGTGAGATTTAACTTTATGCGCTAATGTTTTAGGACCTTGATTTTGGAGAGATTAGAACTGCCCTTGACAATTGTGTTGATGATGTCAACTTATGAAACTTAAGTGTCTTTCGTAGCAGGAAATGCTCCCTATAAGAAAGCTGCCATTACGCCCGCAATATTAAGTATTCTTCTTTTCCAGTACTGCCAGACTGGTGCAGAAATGTGATATGAGTGCTTGTGAGTTCTTTGTCCTACTCAAATTAGCTTCTTCACAGAGTGATAAGCCATCCTATCCAACATTACAAGCCTTCTTTGCTAAACAAAGTCAATTTAATTAATAGGATAATCCTCTTTCATCAGGCCAATCTAGTCGATGACATGGGCTTGAATTTCTACATAAACTCCAGCAAGCAGTTCGTTTTCATATCTTGAAATTATAAAGGATGATAAGAGATAGATGACAAATTTGAAACGAGGGAAACTCTCCTGGAATTGTCAACATTGATTTTTGGTACTTTACTTTTAAAAACCCGAGATGCATGTTTTCTCTAAATTTTTGCTACATAATAAATTTACTTCCACTTCAGAGAAGAAACTTGACTCTTATTCTTTCTAACTAGCTGCCCTGAAACAAACATTTTAGCAGATGCAATTATACAAGTGTAGATCTTTTGTCAAAGCTACCAAACGGATGAAATTCTCACTGAACTTCTTGTTACAAAGTTTGTTATCATTTTTAGGTTCTCTTTGATTTCCTTTGCCACGTATAGCTGTAGATGGTGTCACACCTTTTTGGCTATATCTTCCTCACACATTCCATGAGCATTTTTCATAGCTGTTAATTGTACGTATATATGCATATATATATATATCTTGATCTTGTAAAGGCATACTGAGTAGAACTGTGCAATATACATCATTTTTCACTATGTCTCTACGTAAATTTCATCATGGTATCAGAGCCATCGTCTTTCCCTACCCTTCTCCCAGTACAACCCTATATTTCCATTTCATGAGGCATGGCAGCGTCTGATCCCGCCCTTAATCCCTCAAGTCCCTATTATCTTCATCCCAATGAAAATCCCTCCCCTCATCTTGGTTTCCCTAGCTCTTTCCAGCGCTAATTGTAACTCTTGGAGTAGGATTATGCGTAAGGCTAATTAATAAAAATTCTGTAAAAAAAAAATATATTCATAAAACTACCTCATTTGTGAGGGTTTTGCAAAATTATGGTAAGACGTGGCTTTCAGCCACACCTTTAACTTTTTTTTCCCACGCCTCGTAATTCAATTACCCAATTCCCTTCTGCTTCCTTTTTTTTTTATTATTTTTTATTGTTTTATTTTATTTTATAAAAAATATTACCTGAAAAAAATCAACAAATAATGAAATGAGTTTGAATGATTATGTCAAGTTTGTAGTTTATTTTTTATGTTTTATGATTTTTCTTCATATTAAACTTGATAAATAATAAATTTAGTTAAGTATTGAATGTTATATATTGCACATATCAAATTAAATACATGTACTATTATAAGCCAATACTCTCATTCTCTTAAGGCATAGTTAAAATACAAATTAGAATTTTAAAATTATAAATTAATAAAAATAGTACATGTTACTAATCATCTTTATTAGATATATGTTTTGGTCAAGGTTCTAACACTGCAAGCATCCTTTCACGAGTTAATGTATTACATTAATTGAAATAAGTACAAAGTATAGTAAATTTATAGAAACTTGCTTCAATCACTTGTATTTTATAAAATAATACACTTATTAAAAAATTAAAATTTATACTACATTTTTATGGCTCATTTTTAATATTTTAAAAAAAATTAATTAATTAAATTTTAAATATAAAATAAAATATGTTATATTAAATTACACATAATGTTAAAGCTTATTCATTAGGGCTGATATCAACCTATTAAACATCTTCCAAAAGAAAAAATTCAGCCACCACTTGGGATGTTCGTTAGGTACAAACCAAACACCGAAATTTTGATACACCAAAACATTATATGAATACTGAACCAAACTATTTAGTTTGACTCGGTTAAAACTGATTCTTTTTTATTTGGTTTGGTTAAAAACCAAAATATCAAATTTTTTAATTTTTAATATTAATATGAATATATTATATTATATATATTAATATATATATGTATATTAAACCAAAATATCAAAAATATTATATTATATATTAATTATAATATATATTAATTAACAATTCGATAATTCAATTTGGCTTGGTTAACTGGTACAAAAAACTGAAATCGAATTGAATAACAAATTTTTTTAAAAAATAATCAAATACCAAATTAAAAAATAACAATTCGGTATTTGGTACAAACCAAATTTCGATTTTAATTTGATTCGACCGATTTACCAAACTGTGAACACTCCTAGCACCACTAAAAAATTAAAAAAATTCCCAAGCCACGCCTCTTAGGACTTATTTCAATTGATGTAATATACTAACTCGTGAAAGAATACTTGTATTGTTAGAACCTTGGCCAAAACATATACCCAATAAAGATGATTAATAACATGTATTATTTTTATTGATTTGTAATTTTAAAGTTTGAATTTGCATTTCAACTATGTCTTAAGAGAATGGGAGTATTAGCTTATAATGATACATGTATTTAATTTGATATGTGCAATATATAACACTCAATACTTAACTAAATTTATTATTTATCAAGTTTAATATAAAGAAAAATCATAGAACATAAAAAATAAATTATAAACTTGACATAATTATTCAAACTCATTTAATTATTTATTAATTTTTTTTAGGTAACATTTTTTGTAAAATAAAATAAAATAATAAAAACAACAAAAAAAAAAGGAAGAAGAAGGGAATTGGATAATTGAATTAAGAGGTGTGGCCTCTTAATTTCTCAAAAAAAAAAAAAAAGGAAAAAATAGTTAAAGACGTGGCTTTCAGCCATGTCAATTTTGCAAATCTCCTTCGAATGCGGTAGTTTTATGAATTTTTTTTTTTACAATATTTTTATAAATTAGCCGCTAAAAACAAGTTGGCTTTTGTCGATGGTTCCTTGCGCCCTTCGCCGAGTACACACTATGGTTCTCTCTTGGTTGATTCAATCTATTTCTCCCTCTATCGCGCAGAGTATTCTTCGGTTGGACAAAGCTTATGATGTCCGGAGCGATCTTAAAGAGCGTTTTTCTCAGAGTAATGCCTGTCGCATCTCTGAATTCCCAATACGAAATTTATGCTTTTCGACAAGGAAACCGCACTGTCATTGATTACTTCACTGCTTTAAAGGTTCATTGGGATAAGCTTATGAACTTTCGTCCTATCCCTTCTTGATCTTGCGCTACTGCGTGTTGTTGTGGTCCTATTGACACTGCGAAATGCTATTACAATAGCAACTATGTTCTTTGGTTTTTACACAGTGTTGGAGACCTTTTTCCACATTTCGCTCCCAGATTTTACTTATGGATCCCCTTTCTCCAATCAATTTGGTTTTTTCTATGGTAATACAGCAAGATCGTCAACTATCCCCTATTGCATACCAGGTGTTTGTCAATCAGTCTGCTTCACCTTTGCTTCCTACTCCCCCTCAATGGTTTTCGAAGTCCTCTGTCAAACCCTGCCATGTTGATAGTGTTTGTACATTCTGTGGAAAACCTGGTCATACTGTTCAAACTTGTTATCGGAAATATTGTTTTTCGCCTTGTTATAAACCTCGTGGGTGCACCCCTCCTGCTAGCAATGTTGTTACCACTGACTCTATTTCCCAGCTTTCTTCAACTGGTGTCTCTAAGTTGCTCCCGGTCTCTGCTGGGCTCTTCCTCTCCCAAGACCAATACAACCAAGCTATTTCTCTTCTTCAGCAATCCGATCTTGGTAACTCCTCATCTCTCTCCATTAATCATGTGCTTACTCAACCCTCTACTTTACTACTTTAGGAATTATCTCATCCCCCTCTTTCTCTTTATGGATTCTTGATACGAGGGCTGCTGACCATATTACTTTTTCTCTTACTCATTTGATTTCCTATAAACAAATATCCCCCATCTGTGTCACTCTTCCTAATGGTGCACATGTCTTGGCTTTTTTATCTAGCTCTATATCACTTTCTCCCTCTCTCATCTTATATAATGTTCCATATATTCCACGATTTTCCTTTAACTTGATTTCTGTAGATAAGTTAACATCCTCTCTTTCTTGTTATCTTATCTTTCAACGTGCCCTTTGTTTCTTGTAGGATCTGAGCACATGGAGGACGATTGGTACACCTAGGATGCAAGGTGGTTTACACATCCTTAATTGTCCGCCGATTTCTGTATCAGCTCCACCTGCATGTTCTCTTCTTGCTGCCTCTGCTTCATTTGATCTTTGGCATTGTCGCCTTGGCAATGTTTCAGATTGTCGTCTCAAATTACTCAGTTCTCTTATACCAAATCTAGCTTTGCATGATTAGTCTGCCTGTGACGTGTGTCACCTTGCTAAACATAAGAAATTACCCTTTAATGTTAGCCATAGCCAATCTTCTCACTATTTTAAATTAATATATGTTGATATTTGGGGACCCCTTGCAACCCCTTCAATACATGGTTATCAATATTTGCTCACTATTATGGATGATTTTAGTAGATTTACTTGGTTATTTTTTCTCAGACACAAATCTGATACACAGGGATTATTTCAATCTTTCTTTAATTTAGTTGAAACTCAATTCTCTAGTAAAATCAAAATTGCACAAAGCAACAATGGGGTTGAATTTGGTACACCATCCTTCTGTGCTTCCAAAGGTGTTATTCTCCAAACTTCTTTTGTCAAAACTCCTCAACAAAATGGTATAGTAGAACAAAAGCATCAACATATTCTTAACATTGTCCGAGCTTTGCTTTTCCAATCAAATATCCCTAAAACATACTACACATATGCAATTTCATATGCTGTACATATAATAAACCAGTTGCCTTCTCCTTTACTCAATGATTCCATATCCTCTACCATATCTACCTTGACTACTTGTCCTTAAAGTCTTTGGTTCTTTATGTTATGCCAGTACACTCACTGTCCATGTGTCACGGACGAACTCTATCTTGCAGGGGAATGACCGTCTGTCCATGATGGCATTTCAAGTTCCACCCAACCTTCAATCCGCCAACGTCCATCTCGAGTCTTTCTCATGACCCTTTCCTCATTTCGGCCTAGTAGCTTACTAGCATAAGCATTAGAACACCTCACAGTACTGGCAAATTCGCTTATTCCAAATGCCCACAATCATTGGAGGCTCGCATTCGGCACGCCGAGTGTGTTTCCTTAACGATCCCAACTAGCTAGCATGCACGTCCTCAATTTAGGTCCCTTATGTGCACCTCTCGATGGCAAAGGAGCAATCTTGCTCCGTCTCAGCATTGAGGGTCACTTGCGTGCCCACAATGCAATCCTCATGCTTGTCATTCGCTCGGAGCGCTTAGGCTATGCCGTAGTGCTCTTCGTTTGTGCCTTGCCCGAGAAGGGCCACGTGTAAGTCCAAGGCTTATGTGATGTGTCATATCTTATGTAAGTCCCGCACGGAGCATTGGATTTGATTTTCCGCTTGCTAGCATCATGCTTCACTAGCCCACTATTCGGCATCGCCTCATGACCACATGTCTTAAGCCAACGAAGCCTCGCAGCAATGCTAGAACCCATAGCACATGCTTTGCGAGTTAGTTCATAAGACATTTGGGTGTTTGTCTCGATCACTTAATCGGCCTAGAGGTGTTGCCCCATAATTTTTGAAGCCCATGGGTCCCAATCGTTTCCACTTTACAACCTCTCGGCTCCCTCTCGGACCCAACATGGGCCCACCTAGCCCCACGCCACTCGTTCAATTCCCAACCCATCCGGGAAATCCAAAGCCGGCCTTTGAAGGCTCCCCATCACCTTCAAGGAGTTGCCCGCTTAGTGCCTAGACAGCACGGGGAGGACCGGCCAGTTGCCCACCGTTCCAACAGCCTTTAGGCACACCCATCCCCCTTATAATAGGCTTAAAAAATATTTCTATTGTGTCCACGGTAAACATTGAAATGCCGAGCACGTACACATTTTCGAAAGTCTGCCTCCCGACATTCAAAACACTCTCTGCTCGAACTGTTGGATAGCTCTCGGCTTTTCCATTAACTCTACCAAGTTCCAGCCCCGCCCGATTCTCCATGGAACAGGAATTGCCCTTGCAATACACTAGAATCACAACAATGCCACTGCACTGCCGCATTTTAAAGGTCTTCACCGTTTCCTATCCAAACAGAATCGTCTATTGGTGAAACTTGGTTTAAACATTCCCCACACTCCAAGGAATACCCCACTGAAACAGTTTCACAAAACTCCTTTTCCAAGCCACTCTGCTCCACGCATCTTTGCGCTGCCCGCATGCAGAAAGACCACTCCCGGTCACCCTTAATGTTCAGTGCCCAAATGGACACAGAATGACTTCAAACTTGGTGGGAAGCATCCTCATAACTCAGAGCGTATTCCATCGAACAGTTTTGCAATCCACACATCATAAGAGTCTCTGCTCATGGGTCATTTTCGGCCTATCGGGTGAACCGACAACGCCTTGTCGCTCCTAACACCATTCAAGTCACGGTCGTCATTCTTCTCCAATGAGCGACCCGTGACACCATGGTACAAATCTTGACCCTTGTGCTCGCAGAAGTATCTTTCTTGGTCACAAGCTTGGCACTAAAGGTTATTACCTTCTTTATTTCCATACTACAGAAATTTTCACTTCTCATAATGTCACCTTCCTTGAAACCATTTTTTCTTTCCAACCTACTGCTCATCTTTCAACACCTTCTCTTCTTCCTACATATTGCTCGAACCCTGCTCTTGATCTTGATCTTGATCCTCCTTCCTCTCCTTTCCCTTCTCATCCACCCGCTAATCCTGTGCGTCGCTCCACCAAAACCCGAAGGCACTCTGATTACCTTAATGATTTCCTCTACTATCTTGCTTCTGCTGTTGCACCACCTCCTCCATGCTCAGGTACTTCTTACCCTCTCATGTTTTATCTTATTCTCGTTTATCCCCCTCATATACAAAGTTTGCTTACTCTATTTTTGCTAACCATGAACCCAGGAACTACAAAAAGGCCATTTCACAGCGTTGTTGGGTTGAGATGATGCGGAGAGAACTTGATGCTCTTGCTTTAAATAGCACATGGGACATTATGCCTTTACCTTTGGGACAATCTATTGTAGGCTGCAAATGGGTTAACTGAATCAAATATCATACCGATGGTTCTATTGAACGGTAAAAAGCACAACTCGTTGCCAAGGGATATACACAAACTGAAGGCATCGATTACTTTGACACCTTCTCTCTTGTGGCCAAATGACCGTAGTCCGCTTTCTTCTTGCTACAGCTGCAACCAAGAGGTGGTTTCTCAAGCAACTTGATGTTGATAATGCCTTTCTCCATGGCAAACTTCATGAAGATGTTTATATGTCTCTACCACCTGCCCTCCATTCTACTGCCCCTAACATGGTTTGCAAGCTGCACAAATCCTTATATAGACCAAAATAGATCAGCCATCAATGGTTTTTAAAACTGTCCAGTGCTCTTATTTCTTTGGCTTATTGACAATCCTCGGTTGATCATTCTCTTTTTATTAAGACTTCTGATAGCTCTATCACTATTCTACTTGTTTTCGTGGATGATGTTATTCTTGCCGGCAATGATTTGGATGAAATCAATTCTGGCAAGGCGTATCTTGATGATTCATTTTGTATTAAGAATCTTGGTGATTTGCATTACATTTTGGGTTTGGAAATTGCTTGTTCCTCCAAAGGAATTGTCCTTTGCCAACGCAAATACGCACTTGACATTCTTGCTGATGCTGGTTTTCTTGGCAGTAAACCGATTTCAACACCTACGGATGCTTCTCTTCGTTTGAGCAAAAAATTCAGAGGATCCTCTTCCTGAAGCTTCTTCTTACCATCATCTCACCAGTTGTTTGCTTTATTTGACCTCTACTTAGCCAGATATTTCTTTTGCCTTTCCGCAATTAAGTTAGTTTATGGATTCGCCTATGACTTCAGATCTTCAAACTGCACATTGTGTTCTTCGTTACATCAAAGCAGGCCCTGGTTTTGGCCTTTTCTTTTCTAATCAATCATCTCTCGCTTCAAAAGCTTTCGGTGACTCTGATTGGGCTGCATGTTCGGATAGCTGCCGTTACATTACAGGATTCTTTGCTTTTCTTGGTGATTCCCTTATCAGTTGGAAAGCCGAAAAACAACCAACAGTGTCTTGATCTTCCTTCGAGGCGGAATACCGTGCCTCTACCTAAACAACTTGTGAAATTCAGTAGTTACATTTCCTTCTCCAGTATCTTCAGCTTGATACTTTGCTCCCAGCTGTCATTTTTTGTGATAGCCATTCGGCTATTCACGTTGCTGTGAACCCAACTTTCCATGAGCAAAAGAAACACATTGAAATTGATTGTCATATCGTCCGTGAGAAAGTTCAATCTGGACTCATTCAGCTTATGACATGTTCCTCTTCGGACCTACTAGCTGATATCTGCATAAAGGCTCTGCCGACATCTTCCTTCAGTCAGATCATATCCAAGCTGGGCTTGCTCAATGTGTACGCTCCAACTTGCGAGGGGGTGTCAAAGCTATCAAATGGATAAAAATGCTCACTGAACATCTTGTTACAAAGTTTTTTATCATTTTTTGAATCTCTTTGATTTCCTTTGCCATGTGTAGCTAGATGATGGTGTCACGCCTTTTTGGCTATACCTTCCTCGCACCTTCTGTGAGCATTTTTCACAGCTATCAATTGTATACATATACTCCTTGTAAAGGCACACTGAATAGAAGCAATGCAATATACATAATTTTTCACCATGTCTGCGTAAATTTCATCATCTATCGGGAAAAACGGAGACATCCTTCCCATATGTGAAAACCATTCTCATATATGGAAAGTATAGTTGTACTTATTGCAACTTTCGCTTCTATAAGGCTGGATTTTGGAGTCCTTGCACTTTTTCCAGGTTTGATAAACTATTAGGGGTTTGCGCCCCACCTAGGTACATAGGGTCCTAATCCAAAATGGAAAAATATGCATCATCTTTGGTGATACATGTCACTCTATATTTAATGCTTCTAGGATCAAGTTTAATTTGCATATCGAATCCTATGGTACTTTCATAGGATAAATAATTAAAAATCGGCCTTCTAAAGTGCTTTGCAAATGATGAAGATGAGCTTTTAGATTGTCTAGAAAAGTCCCCATTCTAGCTTTATGTACTAGAAACAGCTCGAGAACTAGATCCAATCTCAACAACGTCATTGTACATGAAATAATGAATTTCCTGCCCCTTTTTCTATCTTGTTGTCAGCTGTTTTAAATGCTATCTTATTTTGGTCTGCAGCTGGTGAAATGGGTCATGGTGTAGCACATGCGATCTTCTGTATATGCCTCTTTAACTCCTCCATTAGGGCCAGCAGCGTATTATGTAGATAAATGCTCGTAGATACCATTTTTTCTTCTCTGGTAAGTGGTTGGTTGCTTTGAAGGTCATGCAACTTAATTGATACACAGATCGGTGCTGCTGATTGGAATAGTCTCTATATTACCTACATATGACCATGGCCTATCTGATTTAAGGCATAAAATTTTGAATCATCCCTTGTTTGTTAACCAATCTGGGATTGACAATCACTTTTGCTTTTGGGAGACATATTATCTTCGTGAATCTATAGCTTTTCCTATTATTGTTCAATCTACTTAGGTTTAGAAACTGAAAATCAAGAAACATATTGTTCAACAAGTTCTAACTTAACTACTATAGAAAATGGGAGTTCTCCGTTTAAATGTCCAACTAAATTTTCTTTCCTATTTGACCTATCTTATCGACTCATTCTGATCATAACATTCATTTTGTGCTTATAATTATACTATCATACGTCCATCTAGAATTAGCCATCAGACGTTCACTGAACTATTTGTCTTTCAGCACCAAATTCTCCCAGACTTCTACAATCTCGACCTGACCCGTCATTAATCAAATCCACCTATCCACATCTTCTGATAAGAACCTGCACTCCAAATGTGCCTAAATTAATTATATGAATTTAAAGATTGAGGAAATTTGTTAAATCAATCCATTGTTCTCTTTTGCAGTAGAGAATCATGTGAGCGTACCTACACTTTCAGTATATACATGCATTATATGTATTCTCAGATGTGATGATGCTGGTATGTTGGAATGGTTTGTGGGATGGGGTGGGGGACAGGAGAGAGAAAAGAAGGGGCAATTCACATTGAGTTGCTAGCTGGTGCACTTCGCAATTGGGTAGCTATGAGCAATTCAACGATGAGTTGAGTAAATTTACTCATTTTTTATTGGGTATGAGATAATGAACTCATTACACATAAAGATGGGTTATTCGTAATAAATTTTTATTTTTTTAATATTTACCTTGCAAGTTAAATGATGTTATTAAATTATTAACTAAATAAGACTAAAAAAAAAAAGACAACAATTTTTTTACATTTGAACAAATATTTAAAGCATATTAATAATGTTGTCATTTAAAATTTGCAACTTAAGTATTCAAAATTCATCAAATTTAAGATACATTCATTTAAAAATTCAAATTTAAATTTTATTACATGCCAAAAGTTTTTTGAATTAAAAGTTTAAATGTCATTTAAACATTGTTGTCTTTGTAGAAGAAGATGTCACATCCATAAGAAAATGCACAACAAATTATTCATCACTTTACTATATAGGTGGTTGTTACTTGGGAAGGACTTTTTGTTGTACACTATTTTGTTTGTAGGTATTGCTTTACGGTACAAGTTAATTTAGTTTGTTGTAATTTTTTCATTTGTAAAATTCAGAAATTAATATTTAGATTAAAGACTTTAAAAACACACATATGGGTAATTTATGAGTATGTACGGATTGGGTTGAAAAACAGTGAGTAATTCAGATATAGGTAAAATTACCTTCATTTTAGTGGGTTAGAAATTTAATACCTATTGCTCATATATTTTTTTTTTGGATACCAAAAGGTACCTGTGGTAATGTTTTGTTAGGTCTAGCTATTGGATGGGGGAAGTAAGAGAGTTTTTTTTCTCTTTATTTATTTATTTTTTCTTTTGGGGGTGTGTGTTGTGATGGCCGACAAAGCAATTAAGGAGAAAAATAAAGAAAAAAGCCAGAAAAGATAAATATCAAAAGGATTGATGGGAAGAGGATATACTGAGTTATGCTTTAAGATGACATATATAATTTATTTTATTTAGTATGCTACATTTGATTATTTCAAACTAAATGAAATAATTGAAGAGATGATACTGAAAATTTATTCAACTTTACTCTACATGCCTCAGCACATTACTCCAGATATTGGCAATTTATTTATTAACATTGAAAATTTACACAGCTATGTTCAAGAGATTGATATTTTTTTTTTCACAATCTTTATCAACTCTAGGTTCAAATATTAATACATTTAAATATGTCAAATTCTTGTCCACCATATAATCACATGTTTAAATAGTAATTATATTATACTGTAGTGTCATTCAACCCCTACCTCCTATTTTAAACTGAAGTTCCATCCCGTCATTTGGCCTAAACAACATAGTTTTACTAATTATTTGAATTCTTGATAACTATCCAACATATTTGACTTGATTCAAGTTTCCTAAATCAACATTTATCACAAAGTTATAATTCGTTTGTTTACTTGAGAATCCTTTTAAGCTTAATCATAGGTCCACTATAGACTTGTGCTCATCAATTTTAATTTTACTCAATTATGTCTTGATCTCAATGATCGAGATATTGAATTCATACCTATTTTGTATGAGGTTAAAGCTTAATCTACATTTCAGGATTTCTCAATTACATCTAACCCAAATATTCAATTCTCATAAATATTTGAACATCTTAAATTGTATAATTTCAAATTCAATTCTTACATTTGAGTCAATTAAGTCCTAATTTTTTTTTAATTTGAGACTAAATACATGTTACTTGTATAGTTCAATCTGATTAAAATTCGAGAAATTAATCAAATAAAGATTCGATTAAAAAATATTTTACCCAAATGGGCCAAATCAAGGTCAAATTTAGGCACGAAGGTAGCTCGGGTGAATTCAAAATCAAAATCTAGACACCACTACTATACCTCATTGGACCGCTGCTAGACTAGCGTCCGACCATCGTCACAAAATTTTTCAACGCCACCACTAGATGCAAGCCTCTTTTCGATGAGCAAAACCCCTCACTCAATTTTGTTATCTGCCATTTGTAGCCCTATCAATTGAGTCAAAAAACTTATTGCGCACCCTAGCACTGCGGATCATTGCCACATCAATTACTTCGTCGCTGGTGGTCAAAAATGAAATCCAAGACCACCAAGATGCTCCTCTCAACGAGCCCTTCAAAACCCTTCCACCAATTTCAGGTTTTAGCCTCCAGAACCACCAAACTCATCACCATTGCCGCCTTACTCCGCCGACCACCAAATTTCTATTGATTCTTTGGTTTGTTTGGGGAGTTTTTGGTATGATTTTGCTCCTCTCACCTAGGAGAAGCTAATTACAACACTAGTTTTTGATTTTGCAGCCAATTTTTGGCCATTCGTGAGTAGGGTAGAGTTGAGGAAAGTTTTGAGAATTTAATAAATTTTTGTTCTAAATCTATATGTATAAAGATATTCTTTGCCTTTTCAATTTTAACCTAGATTTTTTTCCACCATCCACAAATTGCCCCCAAAACTTTCAACCATCTTACAATTCAACCCCAAACCTCAAATTAGCCCTCTCCAACTTCTTCTTTTCACATGCTAACCTATCCAGGTTTATAGTTTTTGCAATTAAGTCCAATTTTATTGATTTCCAAGTCCCCCAAAGTGCCTAATATCACACTAAGGCCCTAATTAATTTTGGATTACATATTCAAATACTAAATATTATTTTAAATTGAGAGTTCTAAAAATTGGAGTGTTACAACTCTCCCTTCTTAAAAGAATTTGGTCCCTAGATTCTTCTTCGACATTCGAGAAATTTTGGAGTAGCAGTTATGCATATCATCAGTTATATAAGATATATATATATATATATGGTACATTTTCTCAAAGGTTTAGGTACTAAAATTGCTTCAATCGAACTTGGAAAGTCTTGTTCATAACGTCAATTACCACTTCTCTATCTAGAAGGTTAAATAATGCTAAGTTCAAATCCTAGTTTAACTTCAAGGTGAAATGGGTAGATGTAAGAAGGTGAGTAGCATCGAAATAATATGTAGTTTTCTCAAAATATTATGATCACAAATCATATCTTAGACAATATCATTTGAATCCAGTGTGCTTTCTCTAGTAAGGGCATTGGTAACATAGTGATCGCTTGCTTTTCGACTAAACTTCGTAACTTATTTTTGTTTGCGTCTTTGGATATCTAGGATTGATTTCTTATTTTTAGGACAATTCCTAACATAATGTTGATCACTACCACACCGTATACTCTTTTCATGCTTTTTCCAATGTGTAGGTTCCCTATGCTAGGTGTTGCCACAAAATCCACAAGCTATTCTTGGCTTAGTTGGGATAGATGATGATCATTTTCAATTTGAAAAGGGTGGCTAATGTCACTTCTTTTTGAATCTCTTATTGTTTCTTTGCAAAGTAATTTCTTTCTCCACCTTGAGCCCTGAACCCAAAAGTTTTTCTTTGCTTAATTTTTTCTTCAATCTTACATAGCTTCTTGAGTTCTAGTTCTACCTGCATAGCCTTATTCATATCTCTGTTATAAGTGGGCAATTCACAAGCTATAAGCATTCTCCACAACTAAAGTTTTAACCCTTTAATGATCTTTCATGCTTTATGCCCCTCATTACCTAATATATGCGGTGCATACTAGATTAAGCTGTTAAATTTGGCTCTGTATTGACATAGATCCTTGCATAAGCTCCATAAACTCCCACTCCCAAGCATTCTTTATGACATCATGTATTAACTTATTCATAAATTCACTTTTGAAGTTCTCCCAAGTATGAGATGTACCCTTGTGATTCCATTTTTAGTCCAATAATCACCACCAATGGTAGGCATCCTGTCTTAGGAGAAAAGTGGCAAACTTGACTTTCTATTCGTCTAAGTAATA
>JACGDI010001921.1:167684-220952 GCA_014898725.1 Jacaranda copaia
ACCTTATTTATTATGAGCAATCTTTCCTTCTCACTAATTTGTTGTCACCTTATAATCATACTAGTGAGCTTTTTTATTATCCATAAACTAATTACTTCATATATGTGAATCACAATCATATATACACATCGTTCACTGATCATCTTAAATGATCTCTTTATGCAAAACATTGCCTTATTTCCCTGTCACATATCACCATGCAATCATATAGATCAATCTCATTATCGAGATGCCAATTCCAAAATAGCCATATCATATAGATCTTAATCTCATACATACCAAACACTTATTATCCCAAAAAACCTTTTATTTCCAAAGTTCTTATCATCACAAAAATACTTGTTCAACAAAATGATTCTAAAAATATTAGTCCACCAATATTAATAAAGTCATATGCGTGATACCTCAAAAGTAATAGATTATATACTGGCTGGCCATCCCAGTACCCATCCTTTACTCTTTGATATCAAGCATTATCCTAAAAGTTCACATCCTCACAAAATTTTTGAGTCAAATTTAATCTCCCCTATTTCAAAATTTCCATATTCTGAGGATCCTATCTTGACATAGCTCAGGTTTTCAGACCCAAGCTCTGACATCACCTCTAAAACAGCCCATCTAGGAGGTGCTTGCTCTCGACTGAGGTGATTGAAATTCCAAAAATTTCCAAAATAGAACAAGACATGTACCTCCAAAATTTTTTTGATTTAAACAATTCTATAACAACATAAATGATGAGAAAGATCAAAATCAATTAATGACATCTGCATCAACTAGTCATGCTACAAAACTTCAAGCCAGACATGAGTTCCCATAATTTACATTCACTCAAAATCTTGCGTCAAACATCTCAAGCTCCAATATATTATACTTCATTAAAAGATAAAAACATAACCTAATGATAGACACATTATTATGTCATGTCCTTACCATTTTGTAAATGCTTTGATAATATAATTTACACTATACACAATAGCCCAAGCTCCTAGTGCTTCTATTCCTTCAATCTAGGGCAAAGAATAGAAAGAACATATAAGAAGGGTATGACCAAATGATTTAGTGATATAATGATCAAAATGCATAGACAGAACAAAATGCATGGAATACAGTATACACATATAATAAATATATTTGTTTTGAGTATGAATAATTAAAGCACATGTCTAGGCAATAGGATATTGAAGAATAGATAGATTTTTGAAAATTCACAAAATAGAGTTAAAGATCATGAGCTAACTTAATGTTGTCCCATACCAGTGAATAAACCTCTCAAGTTTCAATACATTTCAGAGAAAACCTCATATTACAAGAATCATTAAAATAAGAATTGATAGGACCAATCTTTAACACCAATTTATGCCACAATCACCACACATAGTAGAACAAATCAAAAATCACCTCCTAGCTGATCAATCAAATGGTTTCCATAACCAATGTATAATTATGGGCTAGTCATGACTACGTCTATCACCATGGGCCAGCCAACATGGTTGCCTTTTATCACCAACATATAAATATGGGTTAGCTAGCATAGCTGCTTCTATTACTAATATATAAATATAGGTTAGCTAGCATGGCTACCTCTATCACCAGTATATAAATATAAGCCAGTAGAGACAGCCTCTACAACTATTATAGAATAGTTAAGGGTTGGTAGGATAGGCTCCACAACCAATATATTACGGGTCGGTTGGAACGGTCTCCACAACTAATGTATTATAAACTGGTAGAGAAGACCTCCACGACTAATGTATTATAGGCCAATAGAGACGACTTCCACAACTAATGTATTATAGGCTTGTAGAGATGGTCTCCATAATCATTATCAAATCAGTAATAGTTAGTTAACGAGATTGCCTCACAATAGTATACATTAATAACAACTAGTTAGTATGGCTGCCTTACAAATAGTATCATAAAATATAGTGGTTAGGTCAATAATGAATTAGTTAAATCGTATTCAATTGACAAATTAAAATCTAGTTCAAGTGAGAGCATTAGAAAATTCCTAATTTCAAATCATGCTTTTCAAAATTCTTTCAGAAGAAAACATTGTTATTCAAAATATATTATTTTTAAATCATTATTCAAGGGCAACCTTTGAGAAAGGAGTCAAGCAAAGTATTTAGCTAACACCTTGAGTTCAATGCAGAAGTACAAATGCAAAAGTTCAAAGATAAATATATTTGAAATAGATCAGTATGGAACAATGAATCAATTGCATAATTTCAATGTAAGAACGCATAGGTAATAATACTATATTTACAAGATTTAGGTTCTTTTCCCAGTAAGGATATCTCATACTATGGAGTATGGACCTTACCTAGCAATATTAGGTAGTGAAACCTTCCTTAATGAGCCTAATAGCTCGTCTCCTTATTACCTAGTTATTCCAAAATATAGTATTAGAAAAACTAAAATAATCTTATTTTAATCTCTTAATTTATGCAGCTATACTCAAGAGATTGGTAATTTCATAATCTTTATCAACTCTAGGTTTGAATATTATGACATTTAAATATGTCAAATTCTTGTCTACTATATAACTGAATGTCTAAATAGGAATTGTTTTATATTGTAGTGTCATTCAACCCTATCTTATATTTTAAATTGACGTTCCAATCCTTCATTTGGCATAAACAACATAATTTTACCAATTATTTCAATTCTTGATAACTATCCAACTAATTTGATTTGATTCAAGTTTCCAAAATCAACAATTATCACAAGGTTATAATTTGTTTATTATTAGAGAATCCTTTAAAGCTTAATCATAGGTCCACCATGGAATGTATTGCTGTTGATTTTAATTCTTGGCAATTATGTCTTGATCTCAATGTTGAAATATTAAATTCATGCCTATTTTGTATCAAGTCAAAGCTTAATCTACATTTTAGGATTTCTCAATTACATCTAACTCAACTTTTCAATTCTCATAAATATTTGAATATGATTTCAAGTTGAATTCTTACATCTAAGTCAATTAGGTCCTAATTTCTTTTATTTGAGATTAAATACACCATACTCGTATAATTCAATATGATTATTATTCAAGAAATTAATTGAATAAAGATTCAATTAGAAAATATTTTACCCAGTTAGGCCAAAATCAAGCTCGAATTCAAGCACGAAAGTAGCTTGGGTGAATTCAAAATCAAAATCTAGACACCAACACTTCCTCGCTGAATTGTCCCTAGATTGTTGTCGGAAAATTTTTCGAAACTACCACTAGATGTACCTCTTTCCTGTGAGCAAAACCACTCACTCAATCTTGATATCCACTATATGTAGCCCTATCAATTGAGCTAAAAACTTTGTTGGGCACCCTAGAGCCACCGCATCACCGCCACACAAATTACTCTATCAATGGTAGTTGAAAATGAAATCTAAGACCACCAAGATGCTCCTCTCAATGAGCCCATCAAAACTGCTCCACCAATTTTAGATTTTCGCTGCTAGAACTATGAAACCCATCATCACCGCCACCTTACTCTACTGACCACCAAATTTTTGTTGATCAGTAGTTGGTTTGGAGAGTTTTTGGTATGATTTTGTTCCTCTCAACTCGGAGAAGCTAACTACAACATTAGTTTCTAGTTTTGTCAATTTTTGTCCGTTTGTGGGTTGGGTAGGGTTGGGGAAAGTTTTAAGAATTTAATTAATTTTTGTCCTCAATCTATATATATAAAGATATTTTTCGTCCTTTTCAATTTGACCCCAAATTTTTTTTCCACCGCCTACAATTGCCCCCCAAAACTCTCAACCATCTTACAATTCAACCCCAAACCTCTAATTAGCTCCCTCCAAATCCTTCTTTTCATAGATTGACCCATCCAGGTTTATAGTTTTGGCAATTAAGTCAAATTTTATTGATTTTCAAGTCCCCTTAATTGCCTAATATCACACTAAGGCTCTAATTAATTTAATTTAATGATCAATCGAGGCATAATAGTTTATTCTATTGGATTACTTATTTAATTACTAAATATTAATTTAAATTGAGAGTTCTAAAAGTTGGGGTGTTACAAAATTATTTATCATCTATATTATTTTATTTACTTAGATTAAAAATTTAATGCTAATTGTACTTATCTATAACTTTTATAACATTCGACTTAATTCTTTTCTTTTTTATTTTGAATTTTATTTCTCTATTTTTTAATTTTTTAAATTTTATTTCACTTTCTTTTTCATGATTTGTTTTTTTTTTCAAGAATATGATTTCTATATATTTGTAAGCACTCAATTTCATATTTCTACAAAATAATAAAATAAAATATTTTAAAGATTATACTTACTTAATCTGGTATTCTCTTCCTTCTTTTTCCTTTTGAGTATTTTTAGTATTTCAAAAAATAATAAACTCAATATAATGAAACCAAGGAAAAAAATAAGAAACAATAGAAGCATAGTTCGTAGGGCAATCATAGCCTATTTGCGTATTTTTATATTTTAAACTACTTCACAAATTTTAATAAAAATCCTAAAACATATAGTAATATGTATAAATATTTATTAGGGTCTGTATTATACGTGTAGGGTAATGTTGAGTACAATAGATTAGATATGCTTGTTACAACAACAATAATAATGTTTCATAAATGTTTCATTCAACTAATAAAATACATAAATATTGAAAACCTATATGCAACATAATAAAAGTAAAATTGATATAAGAAAAAAAATTGTTAAAACCCAAATTGTGGGTGCAAAATTTCATTTGATTTTGAAATTTACAAAATGAATAGGAATATTAGGATTTAAAAATAATAATTATAATATTAAATTCAAAATGGGCCTTAGATAAATCATGCCTAAGTTAATTAGGGTTTTAGTGTGATGGAAAAAAATTTTGGGGATCAAAATTTAATAAGAATCAAACTTAATTGCGTAAGTTGAGAACTAAATAGGGCCAATGTGTGAAAGGGGAAAAGTTTGAGGACCAAAACGAAACACAAGGGCCAATGTGAGGCAATAGAAAGTTTAAGGATTAAATTGAAAATAGAGAGAAACATTTACGGTCAAATTACAATTCCTAAAAATTAAAAATTCTATTTAGAAACCTTTGGGGTCAAATCACATGCAACCAGTCACTCTCTTTCTCTCTTTCCCAACCACTTTCCATTGGTGCAAGCGAAACCCAGAAATAAACCCACCATCCTCTTCCTCTTTACAAGTGAGTGCAATGGTACCTATTTTCTCTAGGAAATCGTTGTGAACAAATGGCGGCAAGCAGTAGAATGGAGTGAATAGCAGTGATGATGGGTAGATCTTTTTTGGTGACAATTGGGCATAGCCAAGGGATAGAAATCGATGGGCTTGATGAGTACAAATGTTTAGTTGGTTTAATTCAGGGACTGGAATGGATGAATGAGATTCAATTGTAAGTAATACATAGGCTTAGATCAATAATGGGAGGCTAATTGTTATTAATTAAGTTAAATAATGTAATTGAAAAATCTAAATTGTATAATGTTTAGGAAGATTGATGATGATGATGATTAGGAAAATATGCTAGATTCATAGGGACTATCTGAGTCCAGTAATTATAGACTCAAGACATTAAATTAGATATTATAGATAAAAATGATATTTTGACTCCAAACTAATAAACTGCTCGACTGATATTATTGAAGTGCAATAACCATTAAAGGAAGTTAGATTATGAATTGACTTCAAAACAAAACTTTAATTGCTAGACCGAATCAAATGCGTAACGGATTTGGTAAAATAACTTAAAGTAATCAAAGGTATTAGATTACTATAGCATAATATGCCATACAAGAACTAGACCGAGAATTATAAGAGTAAAATGTTTCGCATGAAATAAGGAAATTAAAATCATTAATGTTGATTCATTCTGAACTTTGGTTATTCGAGTCTATCCATATCAATTCATGTCATCATGTAATTGGCTTCATGCTAACGTTTTTATGGGTAAATTGCTTCTTTGATTTATTTCAAAGTGTTACAGCTATCTTCTTCTTATTTGATACATTTGCATGTGAATTTGTTGCTACTTCACCTCACTAAGTCATTGGGATTTACACCTCTTCTATGTTCTTCATTAGTTTTCCCAATTAAGGTATGAAATGTGACTAAAGGTTCGAGCGTGCTTGTATCTAGCATAAAGAATTTATAAATAGCTGCTTAATGTTCAAGATTGCTAGACTTATTATGTAAAATTTTAGGTATGTAAGCTTGAGCCACATCATCTAGTGTAAATATTTTGTGTATTTATGGGTTTAAAATGCTAGAAGATGTTTATTGTACAGGGTGTTCATACTTGATAGGTAAAAAAATGAAAGCTTGCAAAATTATGTGTTGGGATGCTGAGATGTAAAAATTATGTATCAAAAGTAATGTAATGTTAGCATCTCATTTTATTGAAATGGTTTTGCACTCATGTGTAGTTTAGTCATAATATGATACTAATGAATTGATATGAGTGGCACCTCAGCCTGAAGCAGGCACCTCTCGAACAGAACGCTACAAAGGTGATATTAGAGTCTAAGTTTTTGAGGACCTAGGTAGCTGTGGGAATGATTTTTTTAAATGAAATCGATGGGTCTAATAGGTGATTAAGCTCGATTTGGGAACCCTGTATGACTTGAACATTTAGGAAAACGTTTGATGATAAGAGGCAGGAGATTGTATCTAGGCGGCTAACTAGTGTATGATCTCCACTTTTTGAGGATCGAGCATAAGGCTTTATCTCCTAAAAGTATTAATAGTTTGGGAAATATATAGATAGAAAAATTTACATAGATGTGTTATGTGATTAAATTTGAATGGATAACATTAGAGATTTGATGTGATATTAATGAACAAGACTATGTGATTTTAGGATAGCAGAGAATCGACATAAGGGTATGAGCCAATAAAGGATAGAGAGCCCAATAAGTTAAATGATGACTTCTCAGAGCAAATGATGTACTATTAGGCGATAAGGATAAATGACATAATTATAGTAGCGATGAAGAACGAGCGGGAGAAGAAAAATGAAGAGATAGCCTGGCTACAAAGAAATATGGAATGATTGGTGCAAAGATAGCATGAACTTAAGGAAGATATGAGAGTTAAAATAGAATGGATCAATGATTATTTGGTAGAAGCTTGAGGTCAAATTAATGTGGGACAACAGCGTGCAAGTGGACTGAATGCGGCTCTCATTGTACAAATACAAATATCTTGGAAACTTTAAGGGAAGTGGTGAATAGGTTGGATGAGATAAGTGGCCTCAATAGTATGGATGGAATAGTACCTTTTGGTATTTGTCAAAAACAAATTGAGGAGGAGGAAAATAGCTACGAAGAAAAAGAAAGAAATGAAAAAGTAAGAGAAGGGGAAAAAATAAAGGTGAATAGCTAGAGACTAAGGAAAAAGGTGAGGAGATGAACGTGGATCCTAAAGATGAAGATACCAAATCTAGCAATACTTACGAAGACAACTAGGAAGCAGTGTATATGTTGTGTACATATGTGTTTAGTAGCTCAATTATGAGAGCATTTTGTGTAAATACTAAACTTAATATGTGTTCAACTGTTGATTATCCTAGGCCTAGTTATTTTGTTCCTCCAATTAAGCATATATTTAGCATAGGAAATTTTGAATATGTAAATTCCAATGTAAATGAACCACTAATGCTAACTTTAATATGTAATGAAAATCTTATTACATAACCTGTCAAGTGAATAATGCCTTGTGTAAATTGGAAATTTTGTACTATTGCTTTTGTACATATGTTCACACAAAAAGGGTAAGGAAAAGGAGAAAAAAATGATTTGTTAATGTTGGGTACTATATTGTGACCTTTGTTGACTTTGTAGACCAATAAGTATTACAATAATCTAAGCAAGAACTCAAATAGGGATGGCCTCACATGAAGGTTCCCAAGTGCATTCCTAGGCCAAAGAAGTCATCAAGGAAGACCTGCAGGTAGGCAAGCATATGCCCAAAACATTCCAAAAATACAAGCCTCAAACCCCCAATAGCTAATTTTCAAAAAGGTAGATTAGCAGAACACACCAATTGTCAGTAAGCCAGCAAAGCCCATATACGCCATGTGGCAACAATTCATGCAATATTTCAACAAAAGGGGAAAATGAACCAAACTATGGCTAATAGAGAGTTCATTGAAGATCAGGCACTGGAGCAAGCGATTCCTCTGTCTCCAAGCTCTGAGGTTCATAAGGGAACTAAATGACCATATGGCAAAACCATAGGTAGAGGATCCCAAGAAAATACTTAGCATACTACACTATCCTGATGAACAAAAGGTTATATATGCCTTATCGTTTTTAGAAGGATCTGTATACAATTAGTGGAAAATGGTGGACAAAAATTAGGGACTAGAAGGAACTCCACGGACCTAAGCAAACTTTACACATAAGTTCATGGAGAAATTTATTCCTCAAGTTATTAAGAATGCTCGCGAACAAGAATTTATAGATCTAATCTTGGGGACTACATCGGTAGGCCAGTATAAAGCTACCTTTAGTAGATTGATCCAATATACACCTTACTTATTAGGAGATAAGGAGTGCCAAATGCATAAATTTGTGGAAGGACTCCAATCGAAGATCATGTGAGCCCTCATTACCTGTGACGTATTGAATTATGATCAAGCTATGCACAAGACACTTTAAGTGGAGTTAAAACTTACAAAAACCCCAAAGATAGAGAAAAAGAGCAAATGAGAGAGAGTTCCACTCAGTGGGGCAATAATCCAAGCAAAAAACATCAAAAACTCCACCTTGGGACAGTTAACTAGTACTTTTATCTAGTAGGCGAGACCATACACCCTTAGGAGGAGTGACCTAAAAGAATTATGGTTTTTGTAGAGGTACTAATCAAGATGAGATGGGATGTTGGAATAAGTAATGGAGATGCATGGCTTGTGGCAGAGACCAGCATCTTGTTAAGGATGGCCCTAAGTCTAGAGTTGTGCATCTATGAAAAAGGGGAAACAGATAGCAGGGACTAATGGGAAATTGAATGTTCACTCTCGTGCTTATGCCCTATTTGGAAATGATCCCTAAATCTAGATGACATTGCTAAAGGTATGATTTCCATCCATAGAATTATTGGTAAAATAATATCTGACCCATGTGCTACCTATCCTTTCATATTTGTACATTTCACCTCTAAATTAAATTTGCAACATAAGGGCATGCCATTTTAGTTAAGAAGTATGAATACCTCTAGGAGCAAGATGGGTAACTAACGTAGTTGTACAGAACTTGTCCAACTAAAATTGGGATGGGGGAATATGTAACCAATCTAATAGAAATGCCCCATCTAGAATTGTGACTTGATTTTAGGAATAGATTGACTATACCGACACTAAGTGCAGATAAACAAGTAAGAGATTTGGAGTTTAAAGTAGGCCATAGGGTGTTCTATGTATCGCAACTCAAGAAGAATCATCCTAATCCTTCTCAAACCATCTCATATGAGGATATACCATTAAGGAACGATTTGACATTTAAAAGAAGCGACATGGGAACATGAAGATTATGTGCGCTAATGCTATCCAAAAAGTTTCTAGTTCCTAAGTGAGAATTTGGGGAGCAAATTCTTTTGGGGAGGGGGATTGTAACACCCCAAATCGTGGGTGCAAAATTTTATTTGATTTTGAAATTTACAAAATGAATTAGAATGTTAAGACTTAAAAATAGTATTTATAATATTAAATTTGAAATGAGCCTTAGATAAATCATGCTTAAGTTAATTAAGGCTTTAGTGTGATAATGAAAAATTGTGCGGACCAAAATTTAATTAAAATCAGACTTAATTACGTAAGTTGATAACTAAAATGGGCCAATTTGCGAAATGAGAAAAGTTTGAGGACCAAAAGAAAAGATAGGATGGCCAATGTGAGCAACTAGAAAGTCCAAGGATTGAATTGAAAATTGAGAGAAACGTTTACGGTAAATCACAATTTTGGAAACATGCAACTTATATATAGATTTTCTCACCCATTTTCCTTCAATTCCCACATACAACGTATCACTCTCTTTCCCAACCACTTTCCACTAGTGTTGGTGATACCCAGAAATAAACCTAACATCTGCTTTCTCTCAACAAGACCAGCGCAATGGTACCCATTTTCCCTAGGAATTCCTAATGAACGAATGGTCGCGGACAGTTGAAGGGAGCAAATAGTAGTGACAGTGGGAAGATCATTTCCAACAATAATTGGGTGCAGCTAAGGGGTAGAAAGTGATGGGCTTGACGAGTAGAAGTGTTTGGTAACTTCAATTTGGGGTTTTAGGTGACAGTGAATGAGTAATTTGAAAAAAATACATGGCGGTGGCCTATAGCAAGCTTGTCAATTTTAGTAAAATTGACCAGTGGAGCGGCAACAAAACCAAAAATTAACAAAGGGTTTTTGTTCCACATAAGGAGGCACCCAATTTGGTGGTGTTGTGACCTAATTCCAGTGGTAAGGCAAGGTCAAGCTCCAACTACCAACGCACGGATGCTTTAATGGCTAAAGGTCAGTTTGTTCATGATGGTGATCCAAATGTGTACGGGTTGGTTTTGGGTTATGAATTGATCTCAAACGCAGTTAACTTGTAAAACCTCCATTTAATCAGTTGAATGATTTTTGATTTGGTTTGATTAAATCGTTAAGGTGATGTTCATTGTAAATTTTAGTTATTAAACCTAAAATTGTGATTATAGACTAGAATGAATGAATAAAATTCAATTGTAAGTAGTGCAAGGGCCAAAATCGATAATAGGAGGCTAATTGTTATTAGTTAAGTTAAGTGATGTAATTGGAAAATCTAAATTGTATAATGTTTATAAAGATTGATTGATTGATTGATTGTTGTTGTTGTTGTTATTATTAAGAAAAATACAAAATTCGTAGAGATGATCTAAATCTAATAATTATGGACTTAGGACATTAAATTAGATATTATGGGTAAAAATGTTATTTTGATCCAAAACAAATAAACTACTTGACTGATATTATTAAATTGCAGTAGCCTATCTAGGAAGTCAAATTGTGAACTGACTTCAGAATAAAACCATAATTACTTCATTGAACCAAATGCATAATGAATTTGGTAAAATAACTTAAAATAGTCAAAGGTATTAGATTACTATAGCATAATACACTATATAAGAACTAAATCAAGAATTAGAAAACTAAAACATTTTGCATGAAATAAAGAAATTAATATCATCAAAACACATAAGTGATTGTAATTACCCCTAAAGAAGTATTAATATCGTCAAAACACAAGTGATTGTAATTACCCCTAAAGAAGTACCATATAAACATAGTAATACTTATCCTACATTTATTGATAATAGGTAGTCAAGACCCGAACTACCCCAATTAATAGAGAACTGCTAGTTTCAACATTAAGACCTAAGGTAAGGCTATATTTCCTGTTATTACTGGAAAAAGAATTGTATTTGTTAATCATGACTTTCAACTCATTCACATATATTTTACTTGTTTGCCATCATTGTTTACACCTGTTTACCTACTTTGCAATTGTCCCAATGTTTGGGGACTTCTATTAACTTCTGATAAATTCTTATCCCTTGTATTCGATCAGCCTTGCCAACTAGTTTGGTGAATGATTTATTGATCCTTTAAAATGGTATTGATACAGTTTTGCCGGTGGATTGTCTTGTTATTTTCTTAATTCATTGTTTTAAGCTATTATTGAAATAGTCTTGTTGACCAATCATTTCATTATTTTCTTATTTCATTATTTTGATATGTTATTGTAATGATCTTGCCAATCTATTATTTCATTGTTTTCTTAATTTGTTATTCTAAACTACTATTAGAATTATCTTGTCGATCAAATAGATTTTCCTTCTTTGTACTCGTTATATTTAACTACTATTGAATTATGGTACTGTTGTCTACGTCTAAAATTTGTTGTTGGAAAATCGATCACTTATCGATGCTCCATAGGGACACCCTTAGGAGAAACTAGGCTCAGTGACTAGGATTGGAAAAACTATCAAACGTAATGGATTGACGATAACTAATCTCCCAAGTAGTACCCACTAAGATCCTAACTCATAGAAAGTTGAGATAGTTATTTGCAACTGCGAGATCAGAATGTGATTGACCATGCCACACTAACTAACTATCTAAGCTAATCACTCAAAATTTGGAGGGATAAAGGATTTATTTTATGCTGACCTATGGGAGTCATAAGGTTGGAGACCCCACCAACAACTTTGCTGTTTAACTGTATTTCTTATTACCTATTGAGCTCCATTGTTTGTATACCGTATTTCGTACTAATTAGTTCTCACTTATGGTTGATTCATTCTAAACTTTGGTCATTCAAGTCTATCTGTATCAATTCATGTCGTCGTGTAGTTGGCTTTATGATAATGTTTTTAGGAGTAACCTGCTTCTTTGATTTCTTTCAAAGCATTTGTAGACATACTAATTTGCCCAATTGGTGAGTGACAAGTATAAAATAATATTCTAGTTATTAATTTAAAATTTTTTATTTATCTTGAAATTTATTATTAAATTTAATTTTAAAAGATAAATATTTAATTTTAATTAATACTCTAGTATTTATTTAATGCTCAAATCAAATATTGATAAGTGTCAAAGACGAAATGTCTAAATTTATGGACTAGTCAAATCAAAGATATTTGATATTATCTATTGATATATGATATTATTTTATCATAGAGATAACTATCAAAAATGTTTAAGTCAATTTGGAAGTTTCCTATCAAGCATCTATATAAAAGGTCTGACCAAAACTCATTTTACACACAACACAAATCCTAGCAAGTAAGAGAAACTTTGAAGGAGTCCAACAATTCTCTTTAGCAAATTTAAGGAGATCCATAGCGTTCTAGGATTTCTTCATGGAGCTCATCATATTTTGACATTTGATTTGAGATAAAGGTATGAAACCCTCGAATTGGCATTATTTTCTTCAAATCAAATTCAAGGAGATTCATAGCATTCAAGATATTCTTCGCAAAGCTCATTAAATTTCAAGATTATATTAGGAATGGAAGAATAAGAGGATTAGATTAGAGATTGATCCACATTTGATCAATTTCAATTTTATTTTATTTGTATGACTTTTCTTGTCTTATAATTTTATTTATTGCAAATAAAGAAATTTGAGCTTACAAATTTTGGTACGCCATGTAGGATTATCTCTACCTCTCATCTATTTCCTTCATCAAGATTGAAGTATCAAATGGCCGCCAACAAGACTGTTATGTTGAAAATTACTACCTCAAATTCCTTGAGTGCTAGAGCAAAAAGTGTTCATGTCATCACAAGAAATATATCTAAGAAGTTGCAATCATCTTTAGGGGTGGCTCCTTCGTTTGCTATGGAAAAGATGTTGCCATATTTTATTGATATAAATGAAGATGGTGAAGACTCGAAGAAAGAATCTGCATCATCTATTCTCCACTCAACATCAAATTACTCAAGTATGGCGATGGTGGTCACAATGCTACAACTTTCAAGGAACAAATTGCAAATTTGACAAGAGCTATTGAAGGACTTATGAAGCATGTCCAAGAGTGAGACTTCCAAACTTTCAAATTGATGAGTAAAGTGGACAATGTTGATGTTAGCTGCATGGTGGAGAAACAAATTAAGGCTTAGGACAAAGGTGAATTATCTATAAGGAGACAACCAGCCAAAACTATAGAGATTGCAACAAAAGAACTACGAGTTTCCATTTGTGGACTCATTCCGATTGACCCATTGAAGGAGTTTATCATGGGAACTATCAATGACAAGCTTAATAAAAGTTCTAAGTTGTCTATGACATAATTCAAGCTATATACTCAAAGGATTGACAACTTGAAAATGTCAATTGGTTACCAGTCCCCAAAGTTTTAGCAATTCAATTGTAAGGGCAATCCAAAGCAACATATGACTTATTTCATTGAGACTTGTAATAATGCTGGGACATATGAAAATTATTTAGCCTAGAAATTTGTTCAATCATTAAAGGACAATGCTTTTGATTAGTATACTGACTTGGAGGCAAGCTCCATCTATAGTTAAGGGCAATTGGAACAAGAGTTCCTCAATCATTTCTACAGCACTCGAAAGACAATCAGTATGATTGAACTCATCAACTCTCACTAGTGGAAAGAAGAACCTATGATTGACTACATAAATCATAGGAGAAATTTGAGCCTTAACTGCAAAGATCAATTGTCTACGGCTTCAACAATTAAGATGTGTATCAGGGGAATGCATTGGAGTCTTTGCTACATACTTCAAGAAATTAAATCAAAAACTTTTGAAGATTTGGCCACTCGTACACATAATATTGAAATGATCATGAATTTTGATGAACAATAAAACTCAAGTGATGCAGATGATAATAAAGATATTGGGTGCAATTAATTTTCATCTTCAAATCACAAATGCTTCTTAATAAGACCCTAAACTATCAATAATGCTCTCAAATAAGAGCATAGACTATTTAAAATTTTCAAGTCTCTAGATCTTCAAGTTAAGGCTCAAGTCTCTAAGTCTCCAAGTCCAAAACTCAAGTTTCAAGTCTCTAAATCAAAGAATCAAGTCTCCAAATCTTCAATTTCAAAGTTCAAATCTCAAAATTTCATGTGCTCCTTGATAAGAGCTTAAACTATCAATAAAGCTCCTAAATACGAGTAAAAACTATTTAAATATTTGAAGTTTCCTTATGTGCTCTGCAAAATACCCTCCTAACACTTTAACTGGTGGCAATTCATAAACCGCCGCATAATACGTTTCGTGGTGGTTAAAAACACCACAAAATGTCTACCAAAACCACCTCAAAATGCATATTTTGGTGTAGTGACAATAGTATATTTTACAAATTTTAGAATTGTTGTTGCCGAGAAAGCAAAACAGATGAAAATAAAATTTTGGGAATTAGTGTGGACAAGAAAATTCTTCACATTATCTTCATCACCATTGTCACAGAGAAATAGGGAGGTAGCAAGTTTTCTTCATAGCATAAAGATAAGGGCTAGCTTTTTTAAATTAAAAAATGGAACTATTAATTATTGTTTTAATTGGCTATTTTAACTAGGGTAATTTTGTATTTTAACTAAGTAATCCTAGCTATCTCTAATATTAGGGTAAATCTATTTTTAGCCCCCTCAGAAAATTCGTTTTGGTGGTTTACCCCCTTGTGAAAAAACAAAGTTGAAATATCGTCTTATTGTTTTACAAATGGGTGAACCCCCCTCCCCCCAAGACCATAAATGGAGTGCGAGCACCCAAAAATGCGAGTGATTGTATTTTTTATATATAAAATGACTATTATGCCCTTAGTAATCAATCGTTGGATCTTTTAGTTTAAATTAATGGCCCAAATTGAATAGTGCTTAATATTTATAAAAAAATAAAAAAATTATTTATATATTTATATACATATATATACAACATATTATATATATATTATAATATATTATAATATATTTATCAATATTATATAGTATATATTATAAATATAATATAATATTATAATATATATCTATATATACACGTAAAGGAGGCTACCATGCCAACCAAACCTAGTCAAATCCAGCCGGTGGTCGCAGTACCCAGCGTCTGCCATGTATAAAAAAAAATAAATAAATAAAAGCTTGACTTCAGGCTGCCATGGCAACCGGTTGTGTGGGAGAGGGATGGGGGAAGAAAGGACGACGACTTGGCTAGCTAGATCAACCAATGACTGCCGATAGATGCTGTCCCTAGCAACCAGATAAAGAGGAAAAAAAACAAAAAACTTAGCTGCCATGGCAACAAGTTGCATGGGCGAGGGTGAGGGGAAGGAGAGATGATGGCCTAGCTAGCCAAATCAACCAGTGGCAACCAGAGGTTGCTATCCCCGGCAGCTCAAAAAAAAGGGAGAAAACAAAAATAAAAAGGTTGGCTATCATGGCAACTAGTTCCTAAGGGTGGGGGGTAGGGGTAGGGGAAAGGGTGGAAGTTATATATATTATATATGTATGAATACAAATATGTTATAAATATAAATAATTATATATAATTTTGTACATGCATATATAATTTTATATATATGCATGTATATAATTTTTTATAAATATTATATAGTATTTGGTTTATATAAATATGTTATATATTTTATAAATTTTAAAATTATTTAATTTTAGATTAAACTAAAGAAAAAGAAACATATATATTATATGCATATAGATATGTTATAAATAATTTTATATACATATATATTATGCACATACTTATTTATAAAAAAATTTTATATGTATATAAGTTTATATATATGTATGTATATATAATTTTATAAATATTAGATAGTACTTAATTTATATAAATATCTTATGTATTTTATAAATATAAAATTCTTTAATTTAGATTAAATAAAAGAGAAAGAAAAACATAAGGATATAAAGTAATTATATTTATATGTGAGTATTTTTGTCCTTTCAATGTAAAATTCAACTCAAATAGATGAAAGAGGGCAATGATCCAAATTTTAGAAACATAAGGTGGCGTTTCACCCCCTTTTTTTTTCATAGGGGATAAATCGCTCATTTCATATAATATAAGGGGGTAAAAATATTTTAACCCCTAATCTTAGGATTGCTAATCGGGCCATTGACATATGATACATAAATTAAGACAATCCTAATTAAATGTTGGACTTTTTATCAATTATGGGCTTCATGCATACTAACTAAATGTCTAATTATTTAAATTGAATTATATATCTATCCTATATAATCCTCTCAAGCAAACAAGTTCTAAAGAGTATAATATTGACTTACATTTAATTAAATTTGATTAAATATAAAAACTAAAAAGAAAAAATAACAAACAAAAAAGAAATCCCACCCTTTCCCTCACCCACGACAACCATAGCCGACCATCATGAGCAGTGGCCACAATCTCTCAGAGGAGTTGACCTACACAGCACTATGGCCAATTGGGCCATAGCTGATGCCATGACAAACAGCCGCACTCAACCATGGCAAGCCTGCACAGTCTCTTGTTCAGGTGGCCAACCATGGCCAACTGGCCAACTATAAGACCCTAAAATGTTGGATTCAGTCAATGATGTTTGGTGGTGTTTGACGGTGAACAATCAGTATATTGGGCAAGCAAAAGAGGTAATGAGTGCTAGCTAGGACTCGACAGCGTACCATGTGCCAAGGGGTGGATCGAATAAACAAACTTGACGGACCCTAACGGATGGGTGTACGCGCAAGGCTAAGCTGTGTGCAACACTTGACTATACTGTGCGCACACTTGTATGGTACTTAACAGAATGGTGCACACATTTGTGCAACACTTGACGAAATGGTATGCATACTTGCGCAAAAGAAAAGGTTGGAGCCAAAACTTGGGCACAATTGAGAGGAGTAGCGCGTAAAAGTATCGCATTAGCGTGCATAAGTAGGTAACGGCACGCGCAATAACAAGTTAGTGGAAGGGGCTAACCTGGTAGACAGTCTAGTGACACTTGGCATGTTCATGTTAATATACACGACAATTAACTAAGTATGTTGGCAAATAGTTTTTGGTAGGAAGAAAAGTAAAGTAGTGGGATGGTTATGGGCTAACTTTTTGATAACCGCCCAGTACAATTGGCATAAAGAAGCTTCACTATAGATTACCGCTTGAATGCCTGGCGGCATTTAGCATAGCTTTGCCACATGTTAGTTGTTTATAGACTAGCTTCCTAGCAGAGGGAAATGTCCACTGTAGCTTATTATTGTAGACGACATATAAGACAAACAATCTCATAGTTTGCACTAAGAATTGTGTTAGAATTGTGGTAGACAGTGTGTGAAGATATTGGCATCCTTTGTATTACATTTATTAGATTAATACAAGGTTAGGATTGGTTCTCGTAAATTCATATGTCCCTTAAGTTAATTCCACTGCATGCTTTAGTGATTATAATATTGCCTTATTTGATCATATGTTGCCTAACTCACATGTTTACACTGAACGAAGTGCACTGGCAGGCTAACTAGCCCTTGGTGGGTTGGGGTAGAGGTATGTATACATATGTGTTATATGTATTTATATGTATTTGTTTATATATACATGCTATATATGTATAGATATTGTCCTTGCGTGTGTATATATGCATACATATATGTGTGGATATATTTATCGACATGTATATATTTACTTATATGTGTATGTTAATGTAGTGTGTATATATATAACTATATATTATTTAAGGAAAAAAAAGAATATATATATAAGGATCTAGAATACATCTTTTTATTTTTTAAAATCTAGAAAATAAAATTTTATTAGTATTATAATATTTATTAGTAAATCATGTAATGATTTAGTAGAATAGGATGAAAATTTTAACTATTTATTAATATCTAAAATTTTTTGATAAAAAAGTTAATTTTTTAAGTAGAATTTCGAAATTTTTGAGGTTAATTAGATTCTTAATTTTTAATTTTATATTTAAGTTAAATATTTTGTGTTATTATTAATCTAGTATCTTTTTATTAAGAAAGAAGAGTAAGAATTTAAGAGAAAAAAGAATAGAATAATCTAGTAAATTATTAGTAAAGTATGATGACAATAGTCTTATGAGAATGGAATTAATAATTGCTTATTAACGACTCAAATTTAATTTTTTTTAATGGTTGAGATCTTTTATTGTAATGTCAGGACAGAACAAGCATAAAAAACCTTAGACAACCCCTCCCCCCTCTCCCTCCTCCTTCTCCTCCTCCTAAATTGTATTTGGACATGTCCATGTATAATACAATTTCTTCACCTCTGAACGTCAGGTGAACTTGATTTTAATTGAATACCTTTACTTTAAAATTTAATTTTTCTCAATTATTTTTTGTCAGAAATACATCACATGCATGCACGTTTACATACATTGAGTCGGGAAATTTTTCTTTGCATATGCATCAAGATATGCACCAATCCCCACTCCATATATTTATGTAGGGCTGTTAATGGATCGAATTCGGATCGAATAATATTTGATTCAAATTTAAAAGTATTATGTCATATTCAAATTCGATCCAAGATCTTATAGGATTTGTAATTGATATAATCATATCTGAATTCAGATAAATGTCGGATATGCAAAAAAATCCAAATCTAAATAGTTTTAAAATCATCATATATTTATTATTTTTCTAAAAGTTTAGTAGAATCCAAATTCAAAATAGCCATCCTTAAAAAATACACAACAGATTAATGAATAAATTTTTGAGTCTATGATCACTTAAAAGCAATAATAGAATTTAATTTAATCACGTTAAGTCACCAAGTCAGTGCATTTTAGGTTCTGTTGTTGATAATAGTATTTATTTGGCATTATAAATACATAGTTATACTTGATTATTCAATTAACTAATTATAGATTCAAAGTTTTATAAAAAAAGATACTCATTTTGATTAGATCGATATTTGCATTGCATTCTTGCCATATCATGGCATTTGGCTCACATTTATTATTCTTCCGCATTATTTTCTATTATAAAAATAGCGAAAGAAGTGATGTAATTATGATGTAAATAAACTCAAAATTTAACAATTTATATGAGAAGCATCTGATTTATTATATTGCATAGGAATTCATTACTACCTTCATCCAAACATCTATTGTGGCATTATTATAGGACCCTGTATATACATATGTATAATACTATATATGTATAATAGTAAATATATTTGGATTTGTATTATTAATGAATCGAATCAAACCATACTCATTTTCGCTTCATTTATTTTGGATGATGAACTTTTTTAATCGAATTATATATATCGAATCTTTTATCGATTGAAGATCCTAAATAATTATATCGAATTAAAATTGAATTCAGATTAAAAACCACTCCATTGAATGTTTCCATTTAATGTTTGGGATTGCAAGGAGCCAAAACTCGCATGTAGAAGTCTCTTCTAAGTCCCTTTGTCAAAACCAACAAGATGTCTGTTTTCATTGTTATTAAGAAAATAATTTTTTGGTTTTCATTTTGAAAATGTTAATTTTGATTATTACTGAAATTTTTATCAAAACATTTTCAAAATCAACTTTTTATTTCCTAAACTTACATTCAAATTTTCAATCACGGTTTTCAAACCCTACATCCTGGCTTCCAAAATCCTTTACCCAATTTTTGGGAACTAAACATTTATTTTGCATTTAACAACAAATAAACTAGGCATATTGTATCAAAATGAAATGTCATATTAAATTGTCAATTCAATTGATAAATTCTATTGTTTTTTTCTCGTTTCAATATATTTTCAAGATGTTCTTCTCAAAATATTTTCAAATGTGAAAATGAGTCCTAAAGTAACACCTTGTTCTCGCATATGTTCCTCAGTTGTTTCCCTGCATCAACTGCAATGTAATTTCTGTTGCTTTTTGGAAGAGCCAACTTCTTTTTGCAAACAGAGACGAACCTTTTGAGTTTTGACTCTTTTCGCTTAAATCAAATTACTTCATTCTGAGGTTGGTTTTATAAAGATATAGAAAGGTCTTTTGTCCATCTCTTTTACACAAATTCCACAATTGGCAGAAAGAATTTGATCCTCAATTTTGTATAGAACCAACAATACTAACGATCCAATAGACATAAAGGGCCCAAAGTTGATTATTTAGCACAAACAAAAAGTCAAAAAAACACTAGGGCCAAATTTGAAGTCTAAAGATCTTTGGACTTCCATGTTATTGTATAATTCTTCTTACAAGATCCCAGGAAAACAATGAAAGAGAAGAAGTTCACATCAGAGGATAGTACAATAGGATGGGACCTTAGAATCAGAGGAGCCGCTGGCGGTGACGGAATTCTCGGCGGGTTTGACGCCGGGCCAGGCCTTGCACTCGCAGTGTTGGCCTTCTGGGATCAGCTTGTAGACCGCCGGGACGTGGTTGCCGCACCCCTCCCAGCTTCTTTTGCTGCAATTCGGACACTTCACCTCGTAACACATCCTACGATCTTATTGTTTTCTTAGACCCAAAACAGCTCCCTTTTTTTCGTTTCTTTTTTTCCCTCTTTAATTGCGATGGATCATGGAACAAGGAGACAGGTTCTTTTATAATTACAAGTGCGAACGTTTGTGTGCCAACTTGCTTTTAATATATATATATATATATTTCTTATATACAGCCAAGGCCGTTTACTCATGAATATTCCTAGGCAATCACAAGGCCAAAGCTATCCATTTCTCCATCAGAACTATCGAACCGTCCTTGATGGGTCGGTCTTTTTGGCTTATTGTAGGAGAATGGTCGCCAGTTAACCTTGAGATCATGGACCTTACTGTTGACATTAGATCCACCCAAGCTGAAAAGAAAAAGGCCGAACAGCCCCATTTTTCTCAAGAGCCAATTTATAAACAGTTGGAGGGTCAACCCACCTTGAAGATCCATAGAAAACTCGCAATAAGAAAAAGGATCGAGAATAATTTAAAGATGTTTTTGAAGATCCAGGAGATAAGTTTCATCCTGGGCATCTGTTCGGATCAAATTATTGTGTATTGAAATTAATGTGTTCGTATACACGCACACGCACACAATTACAACAAAAAGACAAATTCACTGCACCAATTTTTGCGTTTCGTGGTCGTTTAGGTGTACATTTTACGACGATTTTGACCGCCGCTAAACATATCAAGATTGCTGCCATCTCAAATGTTAGGAGAGCGTTTTGCTGCGGTTAAAAGTAATTGCTAGAATGACCGCCGTGACAAATTTTTGCCGTGGTTTTTTTTCATTTAGCCACGGTTAATACAAATCGGCACTATTATTTTAATGTTTCTGGTTTATATTTTTTGCGACAGATTGCAAAACACCACAACAATCTTATTTATTAGCTTTATATATAGCGACCGTTTAGAACCGCCACGATTGATTTGTTTTTATTTTTGCTGTGGTTACATGACTACCGCAATGAATTTATTTTTTTAAAATTTTATTTTTGCAGCTGTTGCGTGACCACCGCAATTAATTTATTTTTAACCGTCGCAAAATTTTTCTTTTTTTTTTTTTAAATTTCAGCGCACCTATCATATTTTTTAATGTACATGCTAAAATAATGCAATTTCTTTCTATACACTCTTTATCTATAAATAACGCATCTACTAATAATTTTAAGTACTAAAATAGAATATAACAAATAACACCAATATAAACATCGAAGATTAGTTTAACAATCACAAAATAAGATAACATTTTTTGTAGTTCAACCCAAAAAAATGTCGTCAAGTGTATATCAAGTTGAATATCCATGTTATATGATTCGACTATTAGTAAATAACTTCAATAATATCAAAATAACATATCAGCTAGGCATGAGATGATAGGTCCTAGCTTTATGGATCATGACTGTCTGAGGACGAACGCCTTACAAGTGTTTGTGAGTCCAAATCTTTAGCCTGCAATTAAAATTAATATAAAATATCAATATAGATAGGATAGGCATTTTCTTGTAGTGAAATATATGCCACATTTAACCGCTTTTCTTGCAGTGAAATTAACTCAATCAATCAATTTTTTTCTTTCTATTCACTCTTCTGCCACTTCATACACTTAGATTCACATTTTATTCCTTCTCGATTTATTCATTTCAACATTTGCTGAAGTGTTTTTCTTGCAAGACTCACTCTTCTTCTTTGCATATTTTAAAAGTTAACTTGAAGACAGATAGCACTCGTATTGAATTTGATCCATTCGGAAAGTTCTACAGTCAGTTAGGAAAACCCTTAGATGTTAGTTTGTTGTATTTCACTTAATTGTTTGAAAGAGTTTAGGTTCAACAGCACTCAATTTACAAATTCACATCTTCATATACTATGTATTCACACATAGGGGTATAAATGGATATTAAACGAATTGGATACATTGTTTTCATATTTGTGTTCATTTAATTTTTCGAATATTCGGATATGGATATGTATTTGATGAATATTTAAAATGATATCCGAATTCGTATCTGTCATATATCAGTCAAATTCAAATATGTCCGTATTTGATTATAATTATTCAGATTTATTTATATTTCATTAAATTTATCGGAATTTGAATTATTTTTTTATATTCATATTCAATGATAATTATTTAAATATCTATTTGTAAATATCCAAATAAGTGAATCTATGAATATATAACAAATAAATATTTTAATTGTTAGAAGAAACTATATAATTTCATTAAAAAGAAAGTAATCAAACAAATAGCATAATTTATAATTCGTAATTGATTTTAAAATTCAATATTAGTACTTATTAATGATAACAATGGCATTGGACTATATTAATTATAAAGTCAACCAACAATAATTATGTTGATTAACTTTATTATTCAATATTTTTCTCTATATTACAATTTTTTTAAATTTATTATTTTTTCGTCCCAATTCTTCAATTATAATTTATATATACATATACGGATTAAAAGATTTTTATTAAAAAATATAAATAATATATTATTTAATATATATTCGGAGCAGATATTAAACGAATTGGATACACATTTATCATATCCGTATCCATTTATAATCGGGCATGTATTAATCGAATACAAATAATATTCACTTTAAACAAACACGAATAAATTATGTATAAACAAATACAAATACGTACGATAAATAAATTTTCAAATATCCATTCACAGTCATATTCACACACATGCATGGGCACACCCCAAAATGCTTTAGATTTCTACTTTTATGTTTTAAAGCAAACAATCTCTTTGTAGCACGCTTGGTGGGGCAACATGTTCCTATTCGACATAAGTAATATTCAGCCTATGCGGACACCAGATTTATACAAGCCACCACACAGCAGGGAGATTTGCCGAATGTCAATTTTTTCACTAGTGATCAAAGTAAATAAGTAATTTTCAAATCAAACAATATTTTTATAGAAGTTGAAGGGTCATGATCCAAGCAGCAAGTTGCACCAATCTAGTCGAATTGATTGACGCCTAAGTAGGGCCATCCTAGACCAGCGCCGATGGTGGCAAATCAAGCGTCTTTTTCAAGTAGGAGGCCGACGAGATACTACGCCAAGCATTGACTCCAATAAGCGACGCGCCTCGTCACCCAGGTATCCTCATCCTTGTCCTTCGAAATTGATGTAATCTATTTTCTATTAATTTATAGAAACCAACTTCCACATTAATCTTTAGGGCTGATTCAAAAACTACTGTTGAATACATTGCTAAGTTCACTGCTCACTGAATGGAACTTAAAGCTAAGTCTTTTTTCCTAATTCAGTAATAGGTGAAAACTTCTTTGGTTCATCAAGTTAAGGCTAAGTTCGATACGAGATTGGCAGACTATGAATATTCCTTTTTACAGCCACTTCTGTTGTGCTCCCTCGAAAGTTTAAGCCTTAGAACTGACTATCATAAAACAACTTCTAGGAGAATTGATAGAATAGTACATATGAAGGTTTGTCAAAGATAGGCACTTTAGCCCAATTAGATCAGAAGGTAGTTATATTGATCTAAGGTGGGATGTATTTTGAAATGGATAAGAAAATGTTTGGAGAAAAATTTGGTTCAATTTTTAACTTGATGAAAACAGTCGAAAAATTACACAAAATCTTGTAGGAGAAAAATAATGTAATGGGAACGAGCAAGGACCTATATCTTTGGGTTGGGAACATCGATCTACTTAGAGTGACACTCTAACTAAGTCCAATAAGATAGAACTAGTTAAAGTAGTTTGCAAAAAGAATATTATGTGTCAAGCTTTAGTTAGGTCTAAACAATACAACCTCATACTAAGGATCCTCATAGCATGATAAAGGACTTGAATTTCTATCTGATTCTGATAGGGGATTTTAATTTGATATGCCTAAAACTTAGCTACTTTCGATCAATTTATAGTGACAACAAAAATCATCTATTATCATTGACCAAAGAGATTGAAGGAAAAAATATTGCAAAATTAATAACATATGGACTCACTCAATTAACGATTGTCTTTTTTTCAACTTGGTGATCTAGAATTATCTTGACATAAGTACCCTCATGTTCCTACCTACATGGATGAATAAAGTACAAATGAGAATAGACAAGAGTCCATTAATTCCATCGGAAGCAGGAGGAGTTTAGCATGATTTGAATGGTAAACATGGATGAAAACAATGGGAAAGACAATGAGGACCCATCAACCAAAAAACAAGTGGCTCTAACAATGCAATAAGGTTCTGTGCGCATTGCAACACTGAGATGTCCCCTTTCCCATTCATGATGGCATTAGGTATATGCAACCCTTTTGTGACATAGGCTAATCAAATAGTAGAACTTTCATTTCTTCCATACCAACAAGCATCACTATTTATCTCATGGAAACGTCCAAAGGTGAAGTTTATCCTATAACAAGCTGAAGTTGGAGCATCATCTAGCTAAGTGAAGATTTAACTCAACTCGAGAATAGATAAAAGATGGCATGATAAGCAAGATACAATGGCGCAACCACTTTGTGGAGAGGGTCAGCCAGAGAATGTGAAGGTTGATTTGAAATCTGTGAAGCCACAGATCCAGGTGCTTAAAGACTATTGGTACCAATAACGAAATAGATGACTTGAATTAGTACTACCAAATAGCTAAAGCAACTAAAGGAATTGGAGTGCCTGAAAAATAAGGCCACCTCTATACATCAAACCCGTTTAAGTCATGGTTAAAGAGCTAACCACCAGAAGATGCAACTTTGTAAGAGGTAAAGATCAAGGTGCAGCTAATAAAAAGCATTTAAAGCCCAAGCAGAAGAGCAGTCAAGCACTCGCGTGAAGTTCACCATAAAATCAAGGAATACCTGAATGATGATTATATGGGTGATAAAGGTGTAAACGGATTAGAGATGTATTGGGCTAAGGTCTAATCCAATCGATAATGTGGCAAGTTGATAGAAACGCTTGATAAAGTGAAGGAGTCGAGTTCTACAATCAATAGCAAACATCAGGCTTGTTGAGGGACCCTTAGCAAGGTATTCTGACATGTTAGAGATGTGCACTAGCCAAGTGCGGCTGGACAGGTGGTACTGATAGTGGTATACGCCATTAATGCGGAGGCATGCCACCTGTCAAAGTATTTAACATGACAGAGGCATCGTCAAGCCTTCTCAACCTACCCGATCGAAGAAAATACTTCTGTATGTAGACTCTGGTCAACAAGGTGTGACTTTATTGTACTCAAGCTTCCCTGACTAAATGTTGAACTACACATCACAATGGTGCTCAACCATAACCTATTTGACAAGGTGAATGCTGTGATCGACCATAGCCCAATCAACAAGGCAAATCCTAATATTTATTTTAGTGGATAGGCCCACTGAGGTCGATACCTGGTTGCTAACATAGCTAGCTCATAATAGGTTGGGCCTCATAGGTAATTGGATGTCTAACACCATATCTATGTCAGTTTGAGTATTATTAGGTTGGGCCTATTGGGCTATTCCATATCATGAGTCCCCTCCTACTCCTAAGTCTTGATTGAGAGAATTGATGAAATGGAATGAGGAGTAGCTAATTCACAAAAATTGAATATGCTCAATGAGGGTTTAAAGATGTGGACTAAGGTTTAGTGTATTTATGCATCTGTTACATTGGGACACTTGAAGCTTTGGGCGACAACTGCATAATTATTATGTTGTTTAGGTTACTGTGCATTGATGCCTACAAATAAGTGCAGTGAAAATGTTCATTTTCACTTTTATATCATTCCATGAGGTCAAATCAACCATTTCACCACACTTACTATCTATTAGATTCTTCTTTAGACTTTCAAACTGTGTAAGTCTTTTAATCCCTTCAGGTGAGTTTTACTTTATTATTACATCTCAAGCACAAAATATTGCCAAAATATTGAGCATATTCCATGGTAATGATTGTGAGTGGAGCGATAGTGAGGCAACTAGGTCGAATGAGATCCCGACCAGGGAGAGGGCAACTTGACTATTAGGTCTAATAATTTCTCTAGTGATAGTTCAATGTCTAGCAGTTCTAGTGAAGAGGGGGTAGCCACTATGAGGGAAAGCTAGGCCGAGCAAGCCACTAGTATCCCATAGTCGACTATTCACTCCCAACCACTATAGTGAGTAGTGTCAAAAGTAACTGAGAGGGATTTCTTCCTCATCATGCAATTGTATCACATTACTTGGGAGAGTTTGAATTAATTATCCTCAGTCCCAATGATAGGATGCATTGACCTCCCGTCAATTGCATTGCTGTCTTCAAAGATGCCTTCAAGTGTGGGCTTAGGTTTCCCATTGTCTAGCCAATATCCAATCTCCACATAGGCCTCTAAATATATATCACCCAGCTACTACCAAATTATTTCTTGATAGCTTTATAGTCTTAATATATATTCATAAACAACCCCTAACCTTTACAAACTTAGCAAATTATTTCATCTCCCCATGTCTCGAAAGTTGGAGAGTTTCGAGGAGTTAGGCTTTTACTATCTCACTGTCCACCCTCATCAAAAATTCATAGTAACTCCATTCTCTTCCCTTGGCCAGAACTAGAAAACTCACTATTTCTTTGCTCGATCTCTTAGGGGGTCAATTTTAACATACCCAGGCACTAGATAAAGGGTGAAATGCTCGAGAACCAGACCCCAACCTAGCCCAACACTTTTATTAGAGATTTAGTTAAGTTTGGGTAGATGGAGGCATCAAGGTATATCAACAAAATAAACCTAGTGCTGATAGGCTTATCACATGTTTAGCTTGACCTGTCTGATGATGCTCGACTAGGTAGATGTTTATATTTGTTTTGCAATTATTTTATCTTCATCTTTATGGTAGATTCTTAAACATCTTGTTGTTGTTGTACAAATCGAGAAGAAATAATGAGTTAAATACGAGCACAAGCTCTAGCATGTGCACAGAGGAATGCCAAGTGCCGATGAAGTATGGCTACATGTTAAGAAACTCAGGTTGCTCTGTAGCTACCGACCAGCTTTCAAGACGACCTCCAGCCATTCTACTCGACAAAAATGACCTACAATCATTTAAATAGGCATATCAAAGAAGAAGACAGACGCTGACAAAGGCAAAGGCAAAGCTAAGAAACCTAGTCCCTCAATCAGCTACAACTTACATAGGCACTAAGGGGATGACGAGATGTTCCAACTGGTCGACTTGCCCTTTTCCCAATTTAGGATCGACATAGCAGTCCACAACTCGATGTCCATGATGATCGTGAGGTCGACTAGCTCCAAGCCCTTAAAAGTTGTGATAGTTGGGCTATTCACCTCTAATCGATGAAAGATTGTAGAGCTAACTTAAGGAGGTGTGCTAAGGTCCATGGCATATCACTGCAATATGGTAAGTTTCTGGTTGAGTACCAGTTACGCATCAAATACTTTGTTATTTTTATTTTTTGTTGTTATGATTATCTCGATGAAAATTGTTTATGCTGCAAATTAGCCAGCTTGGCTACTATTTGCATAGGAGATCCAAGCTAGCTCTTGATGATTGTGATAGGCTTTTCTAAAGTGAAGTGGAGATGACAAAAACTTAGCTCGAGTCCACTCAATAGTAGATCATACAACTATCCAAGCAGCTAGAGGACAAAAATATGTAGCTCAAAGTAAAAGATGCACAACTAATGGCTACGGTGGTTGGGAGGACCTCAACGGAAAAGCTACAGAAGAACATCAGAGTGAAGGGGCAATCCCACTATGATACAATAATGCATTATATTTCACTCTGGGTGAGTTTGCCAGGATGCTACCTATTATTCAACGAGAGGTAGTACAATAGTTTATATTGACCTCAGCCTTCCAAGATGCCAATGTCGTCTTCTCCATCAATGACACAAAGAACGTCTTTGAGAAGGCTATTAAGCAGCTGAAATTACTTGGTTATCAAATCTGGCCTGAGGACAAACAACCCCTAAACCCAATGATCGATGAGCAAGTCTTCATATATCTTAGACCCAATAAGATTGCTCTTATCGAGGTGCCCAAACTCTATGAGACCGTTATTGCAGAAAGGCCCAACCTCAATGAGAGTGCTTCTGCAGAGGGGCCTACTACCACACTTGTGGTGAAGGCTATAGTTGGCCATCTAGCTAAGGTCAACATGGTAACCATCGAGTTTGATTTTGACGATGACTTTGCATTTTACATCAAAGATGGCAAAATCAATGTAGCTAATTTCTTCTTTCCAATCAAGCATTCTTTTCTAGTTGATAAGGTGGGGTCCTCTTAACCAACTACTATAACCCAACCAGCATCTACAGTGGTACCTAAGGCAAAGGTCCTATGATTGTGGCGGTGCCATCAAGTGATGACTTGATAGGATGACTGATGAAGGTACACGAGTTACAAAGTGTCGAAGGTACGGAGTCAAGCTGACGGTACTTAGATAGTTGTGCATTTGTCTTTTGTTGTTGTTTTTTCTTTTCTTTTGTTTGCCCTGTGTGGCGCTTATGTATTTTCTGCTCTTTGTTGTCGAAGATATACACATTTCTTTGTTCAATGAAATGAATATTTTGCTCATCAATTTGATTCGACTTTCATTTTTCCTTTTGATGTTTGCATTTTCATCGAATACTGATTGTTAATTGGTGACAATATAAATATTTTGATTTCACATAAAAAATCATAAAACATAATCCTTTAAAAAAGAATTTCAAACAATGCTACAATCAATTTAGAAATCAATTGGTGCAAAAATGGAATTAATCCAAGACATTCGTATTGAGCTACCCATTTTAAAATAGGTGTCACAATAATGTGTGTCGTTGACTACAAGGACGATTTAAATTGTGCTCTTGATGATCAAATGAACAACTTGGTAGTCAATTTTGTGAAATTAATTTTTCGCCATATGTTGTGGTTGGAATATGTGTTATTTGAGTGATTTCATCTTCAACTTCAAGGTAGAATGCTAGTTTGGTTTATCCATCAATTTGGGCTTGAAGCTATAGTTTGTTGTTAAGGTTGATTAATTATAATATTAGCGCGGGCTAAAAAGTTTTAGATTCACAAATCGATTCCATCATTTGGTCAACTACATGGTCGACTTTAAACAGTCAATTCATTTATTAATTATAGCCAAAAGGTTGTGGCTTGGCAGCTTAAAGCCGGCACTTGGTCAAACTTTAAATGATTAATTCATTCATTAATTTAGGCTAAAAAGCTTTAGTTTGGTGGCTTGAAGCCAGTGCTTGGTCGACTATGGGATCGACTTTAAATGATTAATTCATTTATTGACTTGGGCTAAAAAACTTTAAGTTGATGGCATGAGCAGATAGTTGTAGAAATATAAGCCATTTTATTGATTTGCAATGGTACTTTAGTATAGTCGAAAAGAGACTTTAAGTCTCTTTACACATAAAACTTCTTCAAGTTTACTACATTCCATGGTCAAAGGAGTTTATTTCTGGCCATATCTGCAAGTCGATAAGCGTTGTGCTTTGCCACTTTGACCATTGAGTATGGGTTTTCCCACTTCAAATCAAGTATCCCCCTGTTCTTCAATACTTCAATCTTCTTAAGGAGTAAGTCCCTTACTTTGAAGCTTATTGGATGGACTTCCTTATTGTAATGTTGTACCATCTTCGACCTATATCTCTGCATTATTATGTACACTAAATGATGCAACTCATCAATTATCTTCAGGTCGAATTCTCTTTTAGAGTCATTCTTGATGGGGTTGTAATGGATTACTCAGGTGGTGTGTTGTATTAGTTCTATTGCAACAACTACCTCTAATCCGTAAACTAAAGTGTATGGACTGTGGCCAGTGGCTATTTGATGAGTGGTCCTGTATGCCCAAAGCACCCCCAAGAGGTCATCTGTCGAGCTTGCTCTGATTCTTTCGAGACAAGCCTTAAGGTGATCTAAGACTATTTTGTTCGTGACCACCATTTGGCCAATAGCTTGAGGGTTTCCAACTTAAATGAAATGTTGTTGAATTATAAGGCTTTCACACCAACTCTTAGTGCTCCTACTTTGGAACTACGTCTATTGTCTAATATCAACACTTTAAGCAAATTGAAATGGCAAATAATGTTCTTCTACACAAAGCTCTTAATGGCCACGTTGATTATCTTAGCGACTGCTTCTGCCTCTACCCACTCAGTAAAGTACACAATGATAATGATAATGAATTTTCTTTGACTTGTGGTTTTTAGAAAAGAGCTAACAACATCTATCCCTCACTAGTCGATCAGCCACATGATCTAAGCTGGCACTAAAGTTGTAATAGGTCGATGAGGTATGTTCGAGTGGACCTAGCAAGATGGGCATTTCGTGGAAAAGCTAACTGTGTCTTTCAACAAAGTTGGCCAAAAATACCCATATCTAATTATTTTGTGGGCTAGAGATTGCCCTCTTGAATGATTACCACATATGCCTAAGTGGACTTCATGCAGGACTTTGCGAGCTTGTTCTGGTGTCAAACACCTTAATGATGGTCCACAAATTAACTTTCTATGTAGTTGGCCATGCTCGTTAAAGGTGAACTTAGCTACCTAAACTCTGAGCCTATGTGCTTGGGCTTTGTCATTAAGAAATATCCCCTCCCTCAAGTAATCTTTTATTTCATCCTACCAAGAGAGGTGCTTCATTGATCTACTCCAATAGATTTCAATTGGGAATACCTATTGTGATTTTGTTGGTAACTAGGAAAGTGATTGTTCTATCTCTAATTCCTTTCCTTGAGCTAGCAAATTTTGACAATACATCAGCTCACTCGTTCTCTAATCGAGGAACTTGGCTAAAGGTGAAATTTTTGAACTGTTGTTGTATCTTTTTTACCTCAACCAAATACTTGCTTATTTTACCTTCTTTATCTTCGAAGTTTCCCTCCACCTGTTCTATAACCAGCTGGGAATTAGTAATAGCTATTAGCTATTCGACTCCCATACCTATCACCATCTTCATGCTAGCAAAGAGAGCCTTGTATTCTGCTACATTGTTTGTAACATGGTAGTGAAGTTTAACTATGAAGTTATATTCCTTGGCTTGCAAGGAGCGCAAAGAGATGCCAATTCCTCCTCTTAAGAAAGTTGTAGAACCATCGACATGTAAAGTCCACATGAAGGAATCCTAGTTAGGTTGATTGGGTAGGTTAAGTCTTTTGGCAACGAAATCTGCTAAACTTGGGCCCTTATGGCAATTCATGGCTAGAAGGTAATGTCAAACTTGTCTAACTCAATAGCCCACTTTATCAATCTTCCTGATGTGTTTGGTTTGGATAATACTTATTTTAATGGTTGGTTCGTCAAGACCACAATGGCGTGGGATTGGAAATAGGGTCTCAACTTCCTGGCAACAGTGACCAATGTAAGGGTAAATTTCTTGATTTCTAAATAGTTATGTTTAGGGCCCTGCAATGCTTTACTGTAATAGTACACAGGTTGATGTACGCTACTTCTAGTCAAGACTACGACTGAGCGGATTAATGCCAATGAAACCGCCAATTAGATATGCAAAACCTCTCTACCCTCTAGCTAGGCAAACATTAGGGGCACTAACAAGTATTGTTTTAGTTTGACCAAGGCCTGGTTGTATTGGTCTAACCATTGGAAGTCTGATTTCTTCACATTTCTTAGGATTTTGAAGAATGGTAAACTCTTATCGGCTAGTTGAGCAATAAATTAAACTAATGCTACAATTCTTTCGACTAGGTACTAAACATCCCTAATTGTACAAAGAGGTGTAATGTTCAAAATGGACTAAATTTTCTATGAATTTGCCTCAATGCCTCTTTAACTGACCATATAGCCCCAAAACTTGCCTTTCCTCACCTCGAATGAATGCTTGTTAGGATTAAGCTTTATACCAAATGCTCTTAATATAGAGAATGTATAGTTCATGTTAGTTAAGTGATTTTTTTATTTTTCTATTTTGACGATCATGTTATCGACATAGACTTCCATGGTCTTCCTAATCTCATCTTTAACATAAAGTTTACAAGTTGCTAGTAAGTTACTCCTATGTTTTTTAGCATGGCATGACCAAAAATAATATACAACATTAGGGATGACGAAAAATGCCTTATTCCTATCTTTAGATGCCATGAAAATTTGGTAATAGTCGTGAAATGCATCCATCATACTCGACAAACACAACTAACATTAGAATCTACTAATAAATATATAAAAGGCAATGGTAAAGATCTTTAGGGCAAGCTTTATTCAAATTAGTGAAATCATTACACATTCACCACTTTTCCTCATTTTTGGGGACAAAGACTACATTATAAAGCTAACTTGGGTGTTGAATCTCAACAATGTAACTTACCTCTAAAAGTTTGCTAAGCTTCTCCTTAATGATTTGGCATCATTCAGTGTTGAATGTTCTGGTCTTCTACTTCACTAGCTTAAATAAAGGGTTTACATTCAAGCGGCAGACAATGACACTAAGGCCGATTCCCTACACATCAGAAGCTTTCATGCAAAAATGTCAATATTGTTTTTGAGAAAATCAACCATAAGGCATTCTATATTGCTGCCCATATCAGTCCAAATTTTGGTAGTCTTGTTCCTTAGTTCCAACTCGATAGTCTTGAATTCCCTAATAGGCTCAACCCTAGTCTCCTTTAATTTGCACTCTTTCTCTACTTTCCTTCTTTAGGCTCCACTACTAGGGCATCCCCTAAAAGTTTCAATTTTCGGTGAGCTTTCTGTTCATTCACCTTAACCAAAATTGTATAACATTGCCAAGCCTCCTTCGTGTTGCAAAGAAGTTGCTAGTTCCAGCAACTATTAGAAACTTAACCTTCATGTGATAGATCGAGACTATGGCTCAAAAATTATTCTAAGCTAGTCGACCCATGATAGCATTGTAAGTAAAGGATGCATCGATGACCAGGTAGTTAACAATGAGAGTTCTCATCCAAAAGGCCTCTCCAGATGATGTGGAAAGGTTTACAGATCCTTCAGAGATGATCTTCAACCCTCTGAATCCAAATAACGGGGTATGAACTAGCTCAAATTTCAAATTGCCCATAGTCATTCTATTCAGCATTGATAGAAAAATAATGTTTGCCGAGCTCCCATTATCACTAAGACTTTTCTAACCTCAAAGTTTTCTATTTCAATAGATACTAAAAAGAGACAATCCAACTTGTTGTCAGCCCCTTGGTTCTCAATGTGGGAGAGGTCGGCATCGAAAAAAGAGATTGACTCAGCATTAGTCAAAAACTAGAATATCATTTCGATCGAGGAAGATTTGGTCAACTCCAGTCTTTGCTAGTTTTTTCTTTTAGTTGACTTCAAATCCCCCTCAATTTGGCCTCATGCAATAATGTCAATTACTCCTCTGATGGCTCGGCAAGGCTCATGGGCAAGTTTCTTTCTCTTATCTTTCTTCCTTGAGCTAATCAATATTTCTCTATGAGGAGTCTAGTCAGTTATGCCTACTTTTTATCTAGCTCTCTCATCAAAAAATTTCTTCAAGTGCCTTTGTTAAATAAGTCTTTCAATCTCATAATAAAGATTGAAGCAATCTACCGTGTTGTGGCCTTTCTTCTTGTGGAAGTGGCAGTACTTCTTGAATCTCTTCACACCTCTGTCTTGGTCAACTTCTTAGGTTTTTTAAGGAGGTTTTCATGCTAGATGTTGAACAACACCTCTTTTTTTAGAGTATTGAGGGGAGTATAATTATGGAAACATTTAATCAAAGATTGATGATCATCTTTATGCTACCTGTCATCTTTCTCCTTCCCCTTCTTCTTATTGGTGTCAGGGTTGCCATACTTTAACTTATTCACGTCTTCCTATGTCATATACCTCTCAGCAAGGTCAAACAACTTTTTCATCATACTTGGTTGCTCCCTGACTAGGGCATTGGCGCATTCCTTATGTCAAAAGCCTAAGAAGAGCACATCGATCAAAAATGCAAATAGAAAACTATCAATCTTTAGAACTTCTATGTTGAACCTAGTAACAAAATCACGAAGGGACTTGCCTTTGTTTTGTTTCACAGTGTGCAAATAGGTGTGAGGGAGCTTCGTCTTTCTATAACTAGCTAATTAAAGCAAAACTTTATCCTACAGCTAATCATATAAGCAGATCGATGCTGACTCTAGTTTCACAAACCAATCAAGCGCAATTCCTTGGAATGTAGTGACCAATATTTTAGCATAGATATACTCATTGTGCCAATGCAACTGCATAATATGTTTGAATTGTAACAAATGCTCGTTTGAGTTCGATGAGCCATCATACCTGAGCAACCTAATTGGAATTTTGGCATTAATAGCAATGCACTCATCAATTATCTCCTATACAAATGGTGATTTTTGCTCTTGACAAAATTGAGGAATACCATCATACTACGTGTTTCTCTCTATATTTCTCCTCAAAATTTCTTCTAAATGCCTGTTCAACTAATGGACATGATAGGATACTTTATCCCATTTTTCTTAATTGACATAAGGTATGTTCCTATTTGTTAGAGGCTTTGGACACTTGACCCTATCATGTTGTGGGGCTTGAAAGTGTCGAGTGTAGTGATTCACTAAATTTGTAGCCTTTCCTTAAGGATTAGGTTGGATTTTTTCCTTTGAGAACCACCCGAGGTTGTCTTCTCATCGAGCGGGTGGTCACCTGGCTTTTCATTAGCCCCTCTCTTCTCTTAGAAGCCTCTCCTCACACTAAAAATGTTAAGAAATAGCACTAGTATGTAGTCCAAGCTGATTGTTATGTCTATTGAGGGTAGCTAATAGTTAAGTAGAAATCTAAGCAAATATCTACTCGTTCATCAGTTGCATAAGCTAAAGCATGGTCAAGGTGACCACTTGCTCTAGCTATGTGCTGGGTTTTGCCATATTTGGTTCTTGTTGGGGTTGAGGAGAAAGGGTTGGGGTCTTCTGTTCTCCTTTCTTTAAGAAATGGCTCACCTAATGTTAACCATTTTTTGTAGTTATGGACTCTCATTCCCACAAATGGCACTAAATGATAAGGGTATAACTATTTAGGGATGTATTAAGCTAAGGTATAATCTGGTTGACTAAGTGGTAGGTCGATAGAAAAGCTTGATAAAGTGAAGGGGTTGAGTTCCACAATCAATAGCAAACCTTAGGCTTGCCGAAGAGCCCTCGGCTAAGGCACTCCAATACTTAAGTAAATAAAATTGACTAGAAGATAGAGCAATAGAGTGAGGGCTTTGAGTAATAATATACATACCTTGCTAAAGGTTGGGAATGGAGTATTTGTAGCCTTTCTTATGTAGTTGATATATCCATGATGCCTTTGTTGCACAGAAAGGGCTATTATCCTTGCTTGTGGACCTTTAAGTCTTCTCTAATTTCTATACTTTTCAAGTGGTATCATCTCCAGCTTCCCAAGATAAGGTGGTATATTTGGAGGCGCACACTAGCCAAGTGTAGTGGGGTAAGTGGTACTGGTGGTTGCATGCGCTATTAATGTAGAGATATGCTACCTGTCAGAGCTTTTAATGTGGCAGAGGTGCCGTCAAGCCTTCTCAACTTACCTAGTGAAGGAAGATACTTCTACAAGTAAACACTGGTCAAAAAGATGTGACTCTGTTGTACTCAGGCTTCCGTGATTGAATGCTAACTACACATTACAATGGTGCTCAACTATAACCTAGTCGACAAAGCGAATGCTATGATCTACTATAGCCTAGTCAACAAGGCAAATCCTAATATCTATTTTAGTAGATAGGCCAACTAAGGTTGATACCTGATTACTAACACAATTGGCTCATAATACGGCAGGCCTCATTGGTAATTGGGTCATCTAAAGCTATATCTATGTCGAGGTTAAGTGTTATTAGGCTAGGCCTGTTAGGCTATCCCATATCAGTTGGAGATAACCCAATAAATGAAAATTTGAAAGATGAAGGTTATGAGGGTGATGACCAACTCGGCTATGCACATGCTAAAAGATGGAAAATTTGAAGGATTTTCTTAATCTAGCTGAGAAAAAATGCAATATGGTATGGTCTATTTCTCATACTTTCAAAGCTAGAATCACTCAATTGATTTTGCATGAGAAGAATTGTGGGAGAATGTTTGATGGGAGTTTCATGATATCACTATAATGTTTAACAACCTAACTAAAATACAAGGTTAACATATGAAGGCATTATACATGGTAAGCCATCTTGATCGCAAACCAATAAGTAAGCTATTAGTTGACAATGGAGGAGTTGCTAACATCATGTTGCTTCAAAATGGATAGAATAGGAAAACTGAAGTTCAAGTCAGGGAAACTTATATTGTAGTCTAAAAATAAACGTTAGGGACTAAAAGATGAAATTTTAAAGATTGAGAATTAAAGTAATATAATATCAAAACTTGAGGGACTATTAGTAACATTTACCCAAAAATGAATAACAATAGTGTTTCAACAAAAGATCACATATTAAGTATTAGTAAGTCTAATAAAAATGTTGCACTTAGAAATTCACAAACAAGCGATCGACCACATAAGAAACTCCTAGAGCAGAGACTATAGATAAGCTTCCAAATGGGAGAAAATAGATAAACTTCCAAAGGGAGAAAAATGAACTCCTAAAGGAGAAAATGCAAATCAACTCCGATAGAAGACAAATTGATAAATTCCAAAGGGGAGACAAATAAATTTCCAAAGAAAGAAAAGATAAACTCTTAGAGGGAAGAAAAACATAAGAGCATTTAGTTCAAATAGGTCCACAAAGACCTATATGTTAGCACTTGTCCATTTGTACTGCAACCTTCTTTTACCAAAAGGTACCTCGAGAAGACAGCAAAAAAGTCAATCGAAGTATTTTTAATAGTATAAGCACAAAATATGTCAAAAGAGTGCCTTTAAGATTTCACTTGGCGTAAAGCACTTGTTTTTCTTTTTCTTTTTCTTTTTTGTTTAAACTTCTTTTTTATTGTACGCAATGAATTGTATAATGAAATAGCCATTGATGCAAGATTGTTTCCATATCCAAAACTTAGGTATTGGAATAGGTTAAGGTAATTGGTTTAAATAGATTAGGCCTGTTATGCAAATAACAAGCTTAAGCTTAGCCTATTATCTATGATAAACTTTTTTTAAAGTTAGACCTAATATTTTAATAAATTTTAAAGCCTTAAGGTTAAATTGGGCTAATATCCAATCCAATTAACCAAGAATAGGATTGAGCAAGATGCTTGATGAGATTACGAGATTGAGTCCTATAACTAATAGCACACGTCAAACTTGTCAATGTGCCTCCAGTTAAGGCACTATGTTGCTCAAGTTAGTATTTAATCGACTAGAAGCTAGGACAACAAAGTGAGAACTTTGAATGATAATGAGTATACCTTATTAAAAGTTAGTAATATGGTATTTATAGCCTTCTTGTGATGTTGATATGTTAATGGTGCCTTTGCTATATAGAAAGGACTTTTGTCCTTACTTGAGGACCTTTGAGTCTTCTCCGACCTTTGTACTATTCTAGGTGGAGCCATTTTCAACTCCCCAAGATAGGGTGATACACCAGAGGCATACATTACTTTGGCACAATAGAAGAAGTGGTACTAATGGTGGCACATGTCATTAATGCAAGGGCATGTCACCTGTCAAAGCATTCAATACAACAGAGAGGTTGTTGTGTCCGTTCAACCTCTTAAGTCGAGAAGAAAATTCACCAGTGAGTCATTTGAGTATAGTTTGGTTGACACGATAAAACTCTATTAGATTCTAATATCTCCCAAGTTAGGCACTGACTAAGTATCCTCAATCTTGTCAACTATACTCTAGTCGACTGGGTAAGATGTTGATACTTATGCCTAAGGAATGGCCCAATGGGATTGGGTTTGGTCAATCACCACTAGGCTGAGCTTGGCAGCTAATTAGGCTGCTCTAAATTATATCTTTAGTCTGGTCAAATATCATTAGGTTAGGTCTATTAGGCTATCCCATATCATGAGGCCCCCACTTTCAAGTCCTGATTGAGCTATCAATGATAAGAAATAATGAGTAACTAACTTTGCAAAAATTGGATATGCTCAATAAGGAATTTAACGTGTTAGTAACACTTATATTCCAAGAGTCCACCAGCATTTCAGCCCATTCCATGCGACTATTGCCTTGGGTAGTGCAAAAATGGCAACCAACGAATGCATAATAATGAGTCAATAGCCGACCAGATTAACCAATTGGCTTGCCTGCAGACTAAAGGCTATAATTAGGTGTGGTGAAAATCTTTATTTACACTTTTATAGCATCTTGAGAGGTCAAACTTTGAGATTTTACTACTTTTCAGTTAGTCAAGTTTGATTTTAATTCTGCTAACTATACGTTTTCTGCCATTTTGAGCAAGTTCATTACTTCATTATTTCAATCACATCTTATACTTCCAACATGTTGAGTGTATTTCTGACAGCAATCATAGTAGGATTGGTAGTGAGGAGACCACATCGAATGCAAGTTCAACCCGAATGGGAGATGGCTCAACCAGTAAGTTAAGTGATTTTTTAAGTGACAATTCAACATCATTAAGCAACTCGAGTGATGTTCAAGGTGAGGTTAGGGGTGAAGCTGGACCGAGTGAGCTCCTTGTATCTCATATTCAATTATTCACACCTGATCACTATAGTGAAATCATCTCTAAGCCTATATTTAGCAACCTCGAGTTGCTTAGGAGGTTGTATCATATTTTGTTAGGGTTCAAGTTGATCACCTCAAGTCCTAATGATATGATGCACCGACCTCCCATTGGGTGCATAATAGTGTTTGAAAAGGCCCTAAAGTGTGCGCTTATGTTTCCTTTAACATAGCTAATGGTCAACCAATTGAATGGTCTGCAAGTTTGCATCATCCAGTTGTTTCCTAACTACTTCACGACCATATGTAGTTTTATTGTTCTTATGCATATACATAACCAACCTCCAATTTTTGCCAACTTTTCAAACCTCTTCCATCTTTTAATGTCTTGTAACTTGGGTAATACTGAGGAGTTGGTCTTTTATTATATCATAGTCCACCCTCATTGAAAGTTTTTGGTGACCTCATCCTCTTTGCATAGTGAGGAGTGGAAAAAATGTTACTTCTTTGTTTGAACTCCCAGAGAGGTCATGTCGAAATGCTAATGCATGAGAACCCCACTTGGCCTAATACTTTCATCTATGATCTAGTTCAGTTTGAGAAAATGGAGACATTGGGGTATATTGAGGAGAGAAACCTGGTGCTGGCAGGTTTGTCGATTACTCAGCTAGGTCTTTCTATAGATGCTCGACTAGGTAGACACCACAATCGACTAGCTTTGCTCAAAAGTTTATTTATTGAACTCTCTGGTTGATTTTAACTTGTTTCCTCTGTTGTCTATTTAGGTCAAGTTGAGATAATGAACTACACCTGAGCACAAGTGATGGCCCATCAACAAAGGATATAGGAGCGGTGCTAGAGAGGTGCTCGTTGAGATAGCACTAGTCCAACTGCTCTGCAAACACAAGTACCATTGCTCCTGCTCCTAAACCAAAGAGAGCCATCGCCGTAGACAAAGGAAAAAAAAAGATGCTACTTTCCCCTACCCAACTAGGGTTGACCTAGTTGGTCCCCAACTTGATGGCAATAGGTTTTCGCTGCTCAAATTCTCTTCGCAATTTAGGACTAAGATCAAGGTTCAAAATTCTCTATCAATGATGACAACAAAAATGACGGGAGCAACACCCTTGAAGGTAATGATAGCTGGATTCTTTGTGTTCAACCAGAAGAAAATACTTAAGATGGGCCAGTTAGAAGCTTTAAAGGCCCTTACTTGTCACTCTAACATGGTAAGAATTTCATTGACTTTAATTCTCCATTTCTTGATTATGATTCTAAACTCCTTGATTAAACTCATCATCGATGCAGGTGAACCAATTGGGGTATCATTTCTACTAAAGGTCAGAGATGGACCTCAGTGATTAAGAAAAGCTCCAAAATGAGCAAAGAAAGATGAAAGTGGCCAAAAGCCAACTCACTTCCGCATAATCAACGACGAGTAATTGACAAAGCAACTTAAGGAGAGAAATAATTGCTTGTCGAGGCTGTGTCTAAAAAAATACGATGGATAAGTAGCTGCGAAAGCTCAAGTTGAAGATAAAGGCCTCATACAATGTCAGTCGAGCGCACAAGTATAATAGCACGATCAGATATGCTTGGGATCAATTTTGTAAGATGCTCCCGAGCATTTTAGAAAAGGCCATGCTACAATTCATGCTATGCTCAGCATTCCAAGACGCCAACACCATTTTTGCAATCAATGATGTGAATGATGCATTTGATAATGCTGTGAAATAGCTGAAGTATTTAGGGTATCAATTTTGCCTCAAGGATATATTAAGCTTGTACCATCTTCAAAAGAAGCAACTCATGAACTACCTCAAGCCTCCACTTGTCGATGAGAATGCACTTCCTAAAGGAGCTAGGATTATTGTCAATCTAAGGCTAGTAATGGTGGCAGATGAATTCAAGTTTGCATATGACATTAAGGACGGCATGGTTGACATTATTGGATATTTCTCTCCTGTTGAATGTATGTTTCTAAATTATGAGATAGGCCCCTCTGGACCTGCTATCGCAGCACAGCCTTTGCTAGCACCAGTTCCCAAGTAAAAGGTCAAGTGTCCTGCTGCCATTGGTCGAGTGCTATCATTAGATGAGCTCAATCGTGTGATCATCAAAGCGGCAGCCAAAAGAGTCAGAAGGGAAAAAGATGGCTCAAGCTAAAGCTACAGCTACTTTTACTATTTTAATTATCTAAATTTTGTTTGCCTTGGGAGGCGTCTCTTCTCATTACTATTGTAATCTTTGTAACTTTTTGCAAACTTTGTAATCAGATGCTTAAATGTAATTAATGGCATTTTCTGCTCATTCATGTGCACTCAATTCTCTTTTTCTTTTTAATACTTTCATTTTCATTGATTGCTTGCACTAATAATGATAAAAATAAGCAATTTGATTATCGCTAAGTAGCCGTACAATATAGTCTACTAATAAAAGGATAAACAATGCTTAATTAATATAAAACCAAGTTAATGGTCAATTGCGAGATCGACTTTCAAATGAGTAATTACATCAACCCAATGATAGTTACTCGAGCTTAACCTATCTAAAATAGGTTATGAAATAATCTTTATTGTCAACTATTTGGTCGACTTGAGTTGTTGTCTTTGCAATTAAATGAACAGGCTTGGCGCCATGGTTGATTATGATTGACTTTATTAAATTAACTTCAAGTTCTCAATCAATGTCATCACTGTGATACATATACTAGTAGAGTGACTTGATTATTGACCATGAGATCAATTTCAGGTTGTGCTTGGTGAAATAGTTGATTTTAAATAAGTTGCTCTTTTATCAATTTTGGCATCATCAAGTTTAGACAAAGAACTTGTTATGTTTAGGCTTAGAGTTGCAACCTGCTGTATGAAATAGATTTTTGGAGTCGACTTCAGGTTTGACTTTAAATGATTAACTCATTTATCAATTTAGGGCTAGAAGCCTTAGTTTGCTGTTTGAAATCAATGTTAGATCAATTACAGGGTTGACTTTAAACAATCAAGTCATTTATCAGTTTGGGGTTAGAAAACTTAGTTTGTGGTTTGAAATTGATATAAGGTTGGCTATTAGGTCAATTTTAAACAATTGAGCTTATTTATCAATCTGGGTCCAAAAGCCTTAGTTTGCGGTTTGAAACTAATGTGAGGTCGACTATGGGGTTAGTCGACTTTAAAAGATCAACTCATTTATCAATTTAGGCTTGAAGCCCTAATTATTGGTGCGAGTGAGTAGCTACAAAAATATAAGTAGTTTTTAATGATCTGGAATCATGTTTTAGTATAATCAGATGAAGCCTTTAGTCTCTTTACACAGAATATTTTCAACTTCACAACATTCCATGATCAGGGAAGCTCGTTGCCATTCATATCTGCTAATCGATAGGAATTATGCTTTCCTAATTTGACCATTGAGTATGGGCCCTCCTATTTTAGACTGAGTTTATCTACATTCTTCAAGACTTTAACCCTTTTTTAAGATAAGGTCCTCAATTTTGAAACTTCTCGATCAAACTTCTTTATTGTAATGCTCAGCCATCTTTGACCTATAACTTTGCATTGTTGTGTATGTCTGTTGATGTAGCTCATCAATAATCTCAAGGTCAAATTCTCTTTTCAAGTTATTTCTAATTTGGTTATGGTGGATTACTCAAGTAGTATGTTGTATAAGTTTAGTTGGAACGACTATTTTTTACCTGTAGACTAAATTACAAAGAATGTGACCTAGGCAATCCTCAGGGTGGTCCTATACACCTAAAGCACCCTAGAAAGGTCGTCTGCCCAACTCACGCTATAACTTTCAAGTTGAGCTTTGAGATGGTCTAGAATAGTTCTATTAGTGACTTCTGTTTGTTCATTAGCTTGGGGGTTTCTGACCAAAATGAAATGTTGTTGAATCCCTAGGCTTTCACACCAACTCCTCGTGATCCTACTCTGGAACTGCATCCCATTATCTGATATCGGTACTTTAGGCAAACTGAAATAATAGTTAATATTTTTTTAGATAAAACTTTTAATGAAAATGTCAGTTATGTTTGGGACCACCTTAGCTTCGACCCATTTTGTGAAGTATTTGACTGCAACAATCATGAATTTTCTTTGAACCGTGGTTTTTGAAAAAGAACCAACTATATCTATTCCCCAATAGTTGAAAGGCCATATAAACTAAATGAGCAACGATGTTGACATAGGTTGATATGGTATGTTAGAATGGACTTGGCAAAATGGACATTTTCTAGCAAAGTTGATGGCATCCTTGAGTAAAGTTGGCCAAAAATACCCATGCTTGATGATTTTGTAGGCCAAAGATCATCCTTCAAAGTGATTGCCACAAATTCCTGAATGGACTTTTTGTAAGATCTCACGAGCTTGTTCTGTTGTCAAACACCTTAATAGAGGTCTTGAAATCAATCTCTATATAACTAACTGCGATCATTGAGGGTGAACTAGACTACTTGGCCTCTAAGCCTTCGTGCTTAAACCTTATCCTTGAGGACTTTCTTTTTCCCTAGGTAAGCTTTTATTTTATCTTGCCAAAAAGAGGGTGCCTCTTCAATCTGCCCCCATTAGATTCTAGTCGAGACTGCTTATGGTGGGTTTGTTGGCAACCAAGAATACGATAGTTTGGTCTCTAGGTTTCTTTGTTGAACTAGAAAATATTGATAGGCTATTAGCCCTTTTGTTCTCTGTCGAGGAACTTGGATGAAGCTGAATTTCCTAAACAACTATTGTAATCTTTTGACTGCAACCAAATATTTGCTAATCATTGTCTCCTTAGCTTTGAAGTTTCCTTCAAATTATTTTGCAATCAGCTGGGAATCAGTGATGGCTGCAAGTTGCTCAACTCCTCTATCGACGACCATTCTCATGCCAACAAGGAAAGCCTTATGTTCAGCTTTATAATTTGTAATAGGGTAGTCGAGTTTGATTGTGAAGTCATACTTCTCAGCTTGTGGAAACTGCGGCAAAATGCTAATCCCTCATTCTTAAGAAGTTATCATACCATTAATATGTAAAGTCCGCATAAGGAAATCTTGATTGATTTCGTCGTGCAAGTTGAGTCTTTCAGCGATAAAGTCTGCTATCACTTGGGCCTTTATAGCAGTTTGGGGCTAGAAGATGATGTCAAAATGTCCTAGCTTGATAGCCTATTTTGTCAACCTTCCCAAGGTATCTGGCTTCGACAGCACTTACTTCAATAGTTGATTTATCAAGACAACAATAGAGTAAGATTAGAAGTAAGGCCTCAATTTCCTAGTTGCAATGACTAAAGCAAGAGTAAATTTTTTGATCACCAAATAGTTGTGCTTCAGACTCTACAATGCTTTGTTGCTGTAGTAGACGAGTCGATAGGTGCCGTTTCTAGTGGATACTAACATTGAACTGATTGTTGCCAATGCGACTGCTAAATAAACATGTAAAAATTTTCCGATCTCAGGCTTTGGCTAGCTTTAGAGGTGTTGCAAGGTATTACTTCAATTCATTCAGGGCCTAGTGGCATTGTTCTGGCCACTGGAACATCTTCACCTTTCTAAGGATTTTGAAAAATTGTAGGTTCTTATCAACTAGCTAAGAATGAAATGCCCCATAGCAATAATTCTTCTGACTAGGTACTGAACGTCACTAACTATTCAAGGAAGTGAGATGTCTAAAATGGCCTAGATCTTTTATGGGTTTGCTTTGATGCCTCTTTGACTGATCATGTAGCCTAAAAACTTGCTTTCTCTCACCCAAATATACACTTATTAAGGTTGAGTTTCATGCCAAATGCTCGCAGTATTGAAAATTATGGCTAAGGTTGGCCAAGTGATTATGTTCTTTCTCCATTTTGACAATTAGATCATCGACAAAAACCTCCATGATCCTACTGATCTCATTTTTGAACATAAAGTTCACAAGTCTCCAGTAGGTTGCACTTGTATTTTAGCTCAAAAGGTATAAGTAGAAAATAATATATATCATTGGGAACCACAAAGATGTTTATCCCTATCCTTAGGGACCATGAAAATTTGATAATGACCTTGAAATGCATCCATCATATTCAAAAGATCGCAATCAACAGTAGAATCGATTAATAAATCTATACTAGGTAGCGAATAAAGATCTTTAGGGAAAACTTTATTCAAATAGGTAAAATCATTACATATTCACCACTTTCCCTCATTTTTAGGAACAAAAACTACAATACAAAGCTAACTTGGATATTGAATTTCTACAATGTATCATGCCTCAAAAAGCTTTTCGACCTCCTCTTCAATAATTTGGCACCTTTCAACATTGAAAGTTCTAGCCTTTTGCTTAACTAGCTTATATGAGGGTCCACATTCAGGTGGTAAATAATGATGTTGGGGTCGATTCCCTATAGGTTGATAGCTTCGTAAGCAAAAACATCAACATTTCTTCTAAGGAAATCAACCATCAGGCACTCTATGTTGCTTCCCAGATCCGTCCTAATTCTGGTAGTCTTGTCAAGGTTTCCCAGTTCAAGCTTGATGGTTTTGAATTCTCCAATAAGTTCAGCCCTAGTCTTCTCTAGATTTTGCTTCTTTCTTTGATATCTCTTCTCTGGTTCCATTATTGGGACGTCCCCAAGAGTTTCAATTTTGGTCAAACCTTCTATTTTTTTGCCTTAATTGAGATTATGTAATAGTGCCAAGCTTTCTTCATATTGTAGAGGAGTTCACCAATTCTAGCAGCTATTGAAAACTTAACCTTTGTGTGATAGGTTGAGATAATGGATATGAAATCATTCAATGTTGATCATCTAAAAATAGCATTGTAAACAAACGGTGCATTGACAACCAGGTAATTAATCATGAGCATTCTTTAGTAAAGGTCTACTCCAAATGATGCGGACAAGTTTATATACCCCTCAAGGATGATCTCCAACCCCCTGAATTTGACTAGGAAGGTGTGCATAGGCTCAAATTTCAGCTTCCCTATATTCATTCTCTTCAAGGTCGATAGGAAAATTATGTTTGCACAGCTGCCGTTGTTGACCAACACCTTCCTAACCTTAAAGTTGGTTATCTCGATAGATACCACAAAAGGGCAATCTAACTTATTATCTATTTTTTTTATTCTCAATGTAAGAGAGGTCGACGTTAAAGAAAGAGATTGGTTCTACACTGGTTGAAAGCTAGAAAACTATTTCGATCAGAGTAGATTTGGTTGATTCCAGCCTTCTTTGATTTTTCTTTCTTACTAATTTAGAGTCCCCTCCAATCGAGCCTCTAGCAATAGTGTTGATTACTCTTCTCATGGGTGGGCAGGGATCATAGACAAGCTTTTTCCCCTTGTCTTTTTTTCTCTGACTAATCGACCTTTCTCTATGAGAAGTCTAGTTGGTTATGCCCATCTCCTATTTGGCTATTTCATTGATAAATTTTTTCAAATGACCTTGTCAGATCAGCCTTTCAGTCTCATCATGAAGATTAAAACAACATTTCGTGCCATGGCTTTTCTGTTTATAGAAATAGTAGTATTTCTTGGACCTCTTCATCAATTCCATTTCTGTCAACTTCCTGGGATTTTTGAGGAGGTTGTCATGCTAGATAGCAAATAGCACCTCCTTTTTGGTTGAGTAGAGTGTAATTGTGAAAATGCTTGATTAGAGATCGATGACCATCTTTGTGCTCTTGGTCATTTTTCCTTTTAGCCTTCTTTTTTTCAGTATCTGAATTTCCATACTTGAGCGTGTTCATGTCCTCTTGGGTTATCTACCCCTTCACAAGGTTGAGCAATTCCTCCATGCTCCTTAGTCAGTCCCAAACCAGGGCATTAACATATTATTTATGTCAAAGGCCTAGGAAAAGCACATTAATCAAAAACTCAATTCAGGGACTATCAATCTTCAAAACTTCAATATTGAATCTAGTGAAAAAGTCACAAATGGACTCTTCCTCGTTCTATTTAACAGTGTGCAAGTGGGTATAGAAGAGTTTCACTTTTCTTCGACAAACAAATTTGTGGAGGAACTTGTCACAAAGCTGGTCATATGAATAAATCAACGCTGGTTCCAAATTAACAAACTAATCAAGCGAAATTACCTAAAATTATAGAAAGTGCTCGTTCTTTTGGCATGGATGAACTCATTGTGCTCGTAAAGCTACTTCATGTGCTCAAATTGTAGAAGGTGCTCATTCGAGTCGGTTAAGCCATCATACCTAGGCTGTTTTGTAGGAATCTTGGCATCTACAACTATGTGCTCATTAATTATCTCTTGCACGAATAACAACTCTCTCTTTCAATGAAGTGCGGGAGCACTATCATAATAAGGGTTCCTCTCAGAGTTCTTCCTTGAAATCTCTTCCATACACCTATTAAATAGCTATACTTAGTGGGATACCTTCTCTCATTCTTCTCGATCTGCATGGGATAGATACCTGTTCATTTAAGGTCTCAAGTACTAGACCCTATCACGCTATAGAGCTTAACTGCGTCAGGCAAGGTGATCTATTGAATTGGCCACTTTTTCTTGTAGGTTAGATCAAGGTTCTTCCTTCGAGAATTGCCCCAGGCTATCCTCTCATTAGGTAAGGGGCGTCTAGCTTTTGCTCTATCCCTTTCTTCTCACAAGGGCCTCTCCTCTAGGTGAGAGGGTTGAGGAGCAACACTAGCAACTGGACTAGGTTGATTGTTATGCCTATTGAGAGTAGCTGATAGTTGAGCAAAAATCTAGGCTTATATTTGCTCATTTATCAATTGTGTGAGTTGGGGCATAATCAAAGTAATTAGTTTCTCTAGCTGGGAGCTGGGTCTAGCCACATCAAGTTTTTGTTAAGGTCGAGGAGAAGAGATTGGGGATCTTCTACTCTTATTCTTTTCAAAAGCAACTTGCCTAATGTTAACCATTTTTCTCAGTCACAGACTCAATTTCCCACAAATGATGCCAAATGATGAGGGTGTGAACTGTTTAGGGGTAAATTGGGCTAATATCCAATTCAATCAACTAAGAATGAGGTCAAAAAAGATGCTTGATGAAATAACAAGGTTGAGTCTTGCAATCAACAGCACACGTCAGGCTTGTCGGGGGGCCCTCAGCTAAGGCACTCCGACACTCAAGTCAATACTTAATCGACTAGAAACTAGAGCAACAGAATGAGGGCTTTAAACAACAATAAGCATACCTGGCTGAAGGCTAGTAGTGGGGTATTTGTAGCCTTTTAGTAAGGTTGATATGTTAATACCCTTGCTATACAAAAATAGCCTACGTCCTTACTTAAAGACCTTTGAGTATTCTCCAATTTTTATGCTATTCCAAGTGGTGCCATCTCCAACTCCCTAGAGCAGGTCGGTACACAGGAAATATGCACTACTTTGGCACGGTAGAAGAAGTGGTACTGGTAGTGGCACACATCATTAATTTGAAGGCATACCTTTTATCAGAGCATTCAACGTGGCAAGAGGTGATTGAGTTTGTTTGACCTCTCGATTCAAGGAAAAAATTCACTGGAGAGTTATTTGGGTAGATTATGGTTGACACAGTAGAACTCTATTAAATTCTAATGTCTCTCGAGTTGGGCGTTGACTAAGTATCCTTGATCTAGTCGACCATACTCTGATAGACTGGGCAAGATATTTATACTTGCACTGGAGGAAAGGCCCTGGTCGATCACCAATAGGTTGGGCTTGGTAATTAATTAGGCTGCTCTAAATCATATTTTTGGTCTAGTCAAGTGTCATTGAGTTGGGCCTGTTGAGCTATCCCATATCATTTACCTAAAACCAATTTTCTACAAAGGATTCAATTAAATCTAAACATCACATATATCTAATTTTTTATTTGCTCAAACTTGTACGAGACCTTGATATGCAATAATCGCAATGATAATAACAAATATATAATCATGAAAGTTCAAATCTAAATATAAAACAATATCATTTTAACAAAAAATAATACTAAACAACATAAAGGATTACATAAAGACTAATAAAGAAATCAAATACAATTAGTTATTTAATATAATACCATTATTATTGTATCTTTTATGTGAAGAAAGATAAACGAGCCGGCTTGTTAAGCTTTGCAAGCTTTTAGAAGTGCCTAAATTTAGCCCATTTCCTTAAAAAGGATATATTTTAAGCCTTGACCTAGCCTTTTATTAAATAGGCTAGGCTAGGTTAGGTTGGGCTAGGCTATAAGTAGACCAGGCTATAAGTCCCTGACGAGTAGCATAGCCTATTCCCATCCCTACCAGAAATTTATGAAATTATTTCTTCAAATAACAAACTTGTGATATATTTAACAATGGGAATTATTAAGTCCCTATTAGTATTAATTTTGATATTATATTTAGGATTTAATAAATAATTTTTTTATTTAAAAATTATAATTCCGTTGCTAATTGATGAAAATTTTGGAATTGCAAAAACACAAGTGGAGAAGTTACAAAAAAATCGAATAAATTGATACAAGTTGGTGGAAATGCTGATTGAATGACAACTCATTATCTAATCAAATATGGATAGAAGAGTCTTTATTTATTTGAGTCATACTCTAATTACAGGACTATTTTAATCAATTATAAATAGGCCTTTCAAATACTTAGTTTGGAGACCAGATTTGGATTTTCTATTTTGGAGATTAAGTTTAGAGAGAATATGGGATTCAAAGAAGGACAAAGTGAAGATCAGATTTGTTTAAGAATAGAGTTTCTTCTTCTCCCTTCGATTTTCTTTTTAATTCTGGATTTGAGATAATATTTCGTTTGTTCATCTTTTGTTTGACAATTCAATCATAAACTAATTCATTATTCAAAGATTATGATGGATTCTTTTGAATAAATTGATGCATAATTTTCTTCCATGAAATTAGTAGCACTTAAAGTTATTTCTTTTGTTGTGCACGTTTTTTATTTGCTTGTCTGATCAACAATCAAATGCATCTTTAAACCCTAGGGGAGTCTTGAAAAAGAAAAAGTCCAGGAATTGATTGGTAGTAGAAAACCTTAAGATTAATTGTTCAAATCGATGAATTAATTAGTTTTTAAGTAAGATAGGAATATTCGTGCTTCCCCTAGGGAGTTATTTGAGTAGTACAATCTTATCCATAATTTAGTTAATTCACATAGAAATATAATGAATTGAATAATTTGGGGATTTATTGTGGGTAATTTGGAAGAACCTTGCAATTACACAAGACTCAAGACTAATAACCTATTATTAATTTCATAGGGAGAAACTTATGTAATCAACTCATTCGATTGATGAAATCTTAATTCTAGGCTTTTATATCTTCGTAGAATTCTTAATTAGTACACTTTTTCTTATTTTCATTAATTTAGCTTTAATTCCTACATAATTGATTTTTGTTTGAATAAACAAGCGAGTGAAGAATTAGTAATTAGTAGCAAATAATTTAGTTTCTTTTGAGAGCAACATTCTTTTCATTACTTTATTACTTGTTGCAACACATGCACTTCCATAATTGTTTGCATTGTTTGTTTTGCACACCAAGTTTTTAGTGCCGTTGCCCAGGAACTAAAATTATTTTGTTTTTGCTAATATTAATTTTAAGTAACAAGTTTTAGTTCAAACTTTTTTTCACTTATTTATTTATTTATTTTTTATTTCAAGCAAATAAGGATACTGCAAAAATGGCAGATAAAGATGGATATTTAGGAGATTAAGTTATCCCATAGATTCAAGGCTTTCACATAGGAATCGCTAGACTAGCTATTCATGTAAATAATTTTGAGATCAAGCCAACCATTATTCAAATGATATAGAATTCAATACAATTTAGGGGTTCTCCAACAAAAGATTTGAATGCTCATTTGGCTAGTTTTTGGAGATATGTGACATCTTCAAATATAATAGAGTTTTGATGATGCAATTCAATAGAGGTTGTTCTCATTCTTACTGACAAACAAAGCAAAGAGTTGGTTGGCATCCTTGCCATTGGGGTCTATTACCACTTGGAAGGATTTAGCATAGAGATTGTCAGATAAGTTTTTTCCACCATCATGAATAGTTAGTTAAGAAAATGAGATTACTTCCGCTGTCTAATTTGGTCGGGAAATATTTTATTAAGCATGGGAAAGATATAAGGAGATGCTCAAAAAATGCTCTCATCATGGATTGAGAAAGTGCCTTGAAGTGTAGATGTTCTACAATGGGTTGACCATACAAACCAAAGGAATAGTTGATGCTATTGTGAGAGGTACACTTATGCAAAAAAAGATTGGGGAAATATTTGAGTTATTTGAAGAGATGGCAGCAAACAATTGTCAGTGGCAACTAAAAAATTAACTTAACCAAAGAAAGATACAGAAATTTATGAGGTAAATGCTACTACATCTTGACTGCACAGTTAGAAGCTTTAACAAAGAAGGTGGAACACGCTTGCAAGTATTATAGCTCAATCAATATAGCAAGTTCAAGCAATAGAGAGCCAATTTATTACTTACAATATTTGCAGAGATGCACATCTGAGTCAGTAGTGTCAGCATACTCTGGACATAATGCATTTTGTTGGGAACTTTAACAAGAATCAAAATAATCCATACTCAAATACTTATAATCCTGGATGGAGACAACACCCTAACTTTCATGCAACAACAACAAAGGACAAACATCAGCTCACAAGCCACAAACTCAAGAAAAGAAGCCATCGTTAGAAAAGATATTTATGTAGTTCTTAGAAAAAATTGAGGCAGCAATCCAAAGTCAATTAGCTTCAATCAAAACATTAGACACAAAAATGGGCTAGCTATCCATTGCGTGGAGTATGAGACAGCAAAGAAATTTTCCAAGTGATATTGAGATAAACTAGAAGGCAAGAAACATTGCAATGTTGTTTCTTTGAGGAATGGTAAAGAGTTGCAAGAATTTCAGAAAGTCCTTCCATCTTCAAAGAAAATGGAAGAAGAATCACCAGTTGAGAAAGAAAAGGATGAGAAACAAAAAATTGAAGAAGTTAATCCTATTAAACCATCTTTGCCCTTTCCTCAAAGGCTTAAGAAACAAAAGTTGGATAAGCAATTTCAACAATTTTTAGAGGTTTTCAAGGAGCTCCGCATAAATATTCCATTTGTTGATGTCTTAGAACAAATGCCAAGTTATGTGCAATTCATGAAAGTGTTTTTATCTAAGAAAGGGCGTTTAAGTGAATTTAAAACATTAGCTCTCATAGAGGATTACCATGCAATCATCCTAGGAGTTTTACCATACCATGCAAAACTAGTACTAAATTTTTCAGAAGGGTACTATATGATTTAGGGACAAGTATAAATTTAATGCCACATTCCATCTACCAAAAACTTGGATTGGGAGAGATCAAGCCAACTAGTGTAACCTTACAACTTGCGGATAGAACATTCATGTATCCTAAGGGAATAATTGAAAATGTTTTTGTAAAAGTTGATAAATTTATTTTCCCTATAGATTTTATGATGTTTTACATAGAGGACGATACTGAAGTGCTGATCATCCTTGGGAGACCATTTTTGGCCACATGTAAGACTATCATAAATGTGCAAAAAGGTGAATTTACAAAAAGGGTCCAAGAAAAAAAGGTAACTTTTAATGTGTTTAAAGCATTTGATTTATTTTTTGATTTAATTTGTGTGTGTGTGTGTGTGTGTGTTTTGCAAGATGCTAGGTAATGAGAAGACATTTTCAAAAGAAAAAGAAAATTAAATAAAAAAAATAGGGTAGTGCCCTTGTGTCGAGGGCCAAGAAATTTGGGCCCTCGCACGAGGTGTCTATTTAAAACGCCATGTCCAGTTTTGCATGCGCTTGCACCCCGGTGCACCATCTTTATTTTTTAAAAAATGACAAAAAACAAAAATTCTTAATAAATGACAAAAG
>JACGDI010001921.1:230669-251910 GCA_014898725.1 Jacaranda copaia
AGAGAGAGAGGGAGAGCGAGGAAGAGTCAAACATGTGGAATTTTTCTAGTAATTTGCAGAGTGAACAGTTTCAACTATCTGTTTTGTACTGCACAGGGAAATCTAGACAATGTTCATCACTGCAACAGTCGAATTTGGGACTCAAAACTGCCGTCAATTATTATTCTTATGTGTTCTTTCCCTTAAAAGCAATGACCTCTAAAAATTATAAGTGCTCTATTTATATATGCATATATACACATGGACACATACAGGCAGAGAAGAATAATGGAAAAAGACTAATGTACCAGAGTTGAAGATCCGGACAGGGCCATCGGCAAGCATGTTGAGCTGTGTTTCGATTCGTCGCATGAACTCAATGGCTTCTTGTAAAGGCCTCGTAAGCTCCTCTCTGTACTTCACCAGCATATCATAGTAAGCTTCCTGCATTCAGATCACAATTTTGACGTAATACGATACTAATTGTGAAATCCCATAAGCAAAATGAAATTGTATTAACCCCACTATGCCTGGAGCCTAAACATCTCTCACAGAAATGATGCTTGAGTTTCCTCCAAAGGAAAAGTATATAAATTAAATTATATGGAATCACCATGAACTGGTCCAGTTCTGGATCCTTTGAAACATCTCTGCTGGCCGTGGCGGCTCGCTGTCTTGCCTCAAACTCCTGCTGAACTGCAACCAGTCGCGCAACCACCGCCGGCGGAGCTCCCACCTATATACATTAGAAGATACGGAAAGAGGATAGAGTATGATCAGTACATATGTAGAGATATGGAACCAAGACTTTAGGATGTTGGACTGTAAAAAGTTTGGAAAAATTAACAATCAGAATCATGTACAAAATACAAACACAAAAAGCAGGTATTTTTCATTTTTCCAAATATTTATGCCTTAACCCCACGCATACTTTAGCTGCCATCCTTAACTGACTCAACTATGAAGTATATATATGCTTCCTCGTTTAGAAATGCTATATGTATATTTGCCATGAAAATAGGTAACCTTTTGGCAGTCCATGTAAGCATCCAAAAGGTTGGAATACTGAGGATGGGCAATAATTTTAGCTTTTATAGCATCAACTTCGCCGGAACTCTCACTTTCTTGTCGCCTGTGATGATGATGATGAAAATGGTCTTCAACAGTAGCGGGGTGCCCCCTAGAAATTGAAGGATAGTGGAACCTGGGAGCAAGATTCTGTGAAGTTCCAGCTTCAGTTTTCACAATAGGATGCTGCTGTCCTTCGGACTGATTATAGCAATCACCTGATTGAAGATGAAAGTTACTGACGGGCAACTGCCTCTCCTGACTGCTTGAACTTCTTCCATATACAGAAGAGCTTGGGGCAAGAATAGAACCCGCGTACAGAAAACTGCTCCTGGAATTTGTGTTTTCACTCAGCTGCTGATTGTATTCCTCCATTTTGAAGGATTATACCCCAGATGAGTAAATAAACCAAACAAGAGAAAAGACAAGAAAGAAAGAAAATAAACCCCCAAAGAAATGAAAAAAGAAAAACTTATCGAGAATTCAAGAAACAGGAAATAAAAGGAAACCCTAAAAAAGGCATGAATCCAGTCATCTACTGCTTGAAAACAAGGGACCTAAGCCTAAAAAGCAGGTAAGAATCTCTCTTCTCTTCCCCGACAAACTGGAAAATAGAAAAAAATTTCCCCTTTTTCTTGTTCAGTTGGAGTGCTCAAGGTGGGCGTAGCTAACGGTGAAGTTTGATATATACAGTGAGACAGTAGCATCATAGAATTGAACTACAATAAAATTTGGGTAGGAGACAGGGCACAAGGCAGAGTTCGCATGGCGTAGTTGCCCGGGGGAAGGGAACAGGAGGCGGAGGGAACGGTGGTGATGGGCCGGAAATCAGCTCTGCGGTGTGTTGTGGAAAATTATGAAATAAATGTTGTCTGTTGTGGGTGACAAGACGTTCCTTCCTGAAGTGTATAAATAAATGTACATGAAATTGTGAAAATTATGGGAAAGCAACGAAAGACACCAGTTAACTATTTTTGCTTTCTATCTTTTTTCTTTTTTGTTTTTGGGCTTTTCGCCCTTTTCTTTCCCAGTTACTTTCACCAAGCCTTTTCACCTGACCTTTTTTTTCTCAATTTTTTTTTTTAATTTAAGAGCTACTTATATTTAAAATTTATATCACTTTTTTCTGTAATATTTAAATAGATTTCATTTTTACGGACAAAATTTTCATGAAAAGTATCTACTCTCACTTCCAATAATTGTACGATATCACTAATTGTTAATTATTATTTTTTTGAAAGAATAGTGTAAACAAACTTAAAATTTTACTTTTCAACCATCATTCGAATTTCTTATTTAAATTATCTAACATCCATCCTATGCGATTTTCGTGCATGCAAAAATATTTTTAGGGCACTTTAACTTAATGTATGAAATACTTTAAATTTTAATAAAAATTAAAGTTATGTGAAATAATATAGAATGGAGTTTTGACAATATGGTTTTGTGAGTTTTGTGAAAGTATAATTATAATCTTACTAGATCATCATTTCTAATAGATAATTTAGAGAATAAAAATTTATAAAAACAATATTCAAATTACTTTTTATGGTAAATTCTCTAATACATCCTCCAAGCTGCTTTGTATATTTTAATTGTAGGATAACTACCAAAAGCCATATAAAAAAGTTAATAATAATTTTCATTTTAAATATAGATCACTCTTTCCTTTTTATAGCAATTATGGAGATGATCAAATGAATACTTAAAAATGGGATTGATGAAATATTTTTTAATGTAAAAACTTCAAATTGGTCTCTATCTTGGAATTTGATACATATCAAGTTTGTTTTCATATTTAATTTTTCGTTCTCTTAAAATAAAATCAAACATTTCATTCAAAATTCATCATTTTTTCTTAAAATACTATTAAAAATTTCTTATCATTTCTAATCACGACCAAAATAATATATATCTAATCTTTAGATCATTATTTCAATATAAATATATATTTCTATTGTTATATAATTATAACACCACTAATCAAATAAAAAATTACAAGAAAAAAATATTTATTAATTTACCGTAAATTAAAATAAAATTTCATTTTCAACACATTAATTTTTTAACCATACTTCCAAATATATTCTTTCAAAATACTCCAAAACAAAGCCTGACATGATTAATCGTGCACTGCTTTCAACAAACCAATAGATGTGCCAATGTACAAATATACTTAGGCACTAGTTTACAAACTAAATATGATTGTCTTAATGAATTTTAAAGCACTCATCATTTGAGTTCGTATTGCATAATATTTTATCTCTCAACAGCCCGTCTGGTTTTATTCTCTGGACCCGTTTTTATTTTTGCTGAAAATAAAAATAATAAGTTATTAATTTTTTTCTATTTTTATAAATATTTTTATTTTTAGAATATTCTTCCAAATACATTTTTACATTCCTTTTTTATTTTGACACTTTATTTTTTCTACTCTCGTTTGCACGACTTTTAATACAAAAATTCAATTATATCCAAATACAACTCATTTTTAATCATATATAATTATTACATTTTAAACAAAAACATTCAAACAACTTTGTTTTTTTAAAAGTACATTTATAACTAATTTTTTATAATTTTTTTCAATAAAAAAATAAAAATACCTCAAAAAACAAATCCAAACAGCCCCTAAACATCCCAAAGTTAAAAGGATTATCAGTTATCGTACATTTGGTTGGGATTATATATAAGATTGGAATTTGTTGAAAAGAATAATTAAAAGATTTTAATGCTTTGTTTAGTCGGGGTTGGGTACAAGTATGAGCTGTGGGGAACAAGGATTATTAAATGCTTTAATAATTTGTCTAGTAACAGTTTGATGTTTCACGGTAGATGTTAACTTATACACTACAAGAAAAAAGAAATATTAATTAAAATATTATATAATAATATAAAAATTATTTTCAATCCACATAAAATTTTGTTTTGTTACAACAAAGGTCTGTTTACTTGTCCTTTGGTTATTTTAGAAAAAATATTGTGGAAGAATGTATTTTAGTAATGTGTTTGAAGAGTAAAATGCTATTTGTCATTATTTTTGTGGTCGTTAGAGAACATTTTAGGGGTGAAAAAGTTTGTTCAGAAGTGTTTTGCAAGAAGAGATAATTTTTACCATAAATATCGCATCAGTCTAAGTTTTGTTAAGTTAGTGGATGCATTTAAATTTTTAATATATGTATATATATATATATATAATGAGCAGTTGATTATGTGTATATATACAATAATTGATTTATTATATATACTTATATATAGTTGTTATAATATATTTTGAGAGGATATTTTGAGGAAAGAAAATATTATTTTCACAGTCATGATTTAGAGAACGAGGAAACTTGTTTGGAAATATTTTGAGAGTTGAATTTCGCCTAAAAAAAATACAAAAAAGTAAGATTTAATATTTTATAAATCTTATTGTTACAATAATTATGTTAAAATTATTATTATTGATAATTAATGATATAATAATTTGATAACGATAAAAATGTCATTGTATTAACACTGTGTGCAAAGATTTCCTAAACATTAGAAAAAACTACATACCAATTAATACACGTTTTTTAGAAAAATTAATATCAAACTAGAATTCATTAAACATCTTCTACCTTTTTCAATATGTAGAAAATTCCCTTTTAATGGAAAAGATTAAATTCCAAAAGAATAAAATCTTCAAAAGATGCTTGCTTTTGTGGACACGGCGGCCATGGCCTGGGAACTTCACTGATAGATGATGACTCACGTACCTCCTTTTTGTGATTGGGAGGATCTATCTTGTGTGCCGAACTTATCTTCAGGGTGGTTGGCTGAATTTATTTAAAAATATTCCATAAGATTTTATATTTAATAAAATTTATATTTTAATTAAATTTATAAAATACTAAATTTTATTTTAAAAATAAGTTTTTGTGTTATTTGAATTAAAAAAAATTAAAATTAGTAATTTTATAGCTAATACAATTAGAATTTAAAAAATTATTAAAATTTTAAAAATAAATTAAAAATTTTACGTTTTTTCAAAATATTTTATAAGATACCAATATTTCATTATCAAAACTTTAAATTCTTTTTTAAAAAAAATCATTAAACACTTTTTAATATCTTATAAATTGTTAAACATCGATCTTATGAAATATTTCGAAAAATTTATAAACTTATCCAAACACACTCTCAATTAAACTTGAGCCGTGTAATATTGTTTTCATTTGAAAGGTGTTGTAGTGTTTAGTTTTCTTTTTGAGTGTTTTGAGAAAAATACTTAGAAAAATGGATGGAAAATATGACATTTGTTTGATTTTTGCTTTGAAAATTTAGTAGAGATTGTTTTAAACTAAAATAATATCATTGATTTTATTTTGTAAGGAGAGAAATTATACTCTAAATGTCAAATCAATATTTTGTTATTTGATTAGTGAAGTGAAATTATAATTTTGTATTATTATTATTATTATTTCTTTGTATGTATATATATTTCTATTGTAAGAAGATGCATATAGTTCGAAGGGACCAATAAGTTCATGTTTTGATTGTTGGGTTGGGGACAGGACAGGTGTAGGGATGCAGCTGCATATTCAACGGTAAACAGTGAAAAGTTCAGTGATGGACCTAAAACTGATGTTAAAGAACTGCTGTGGGTGAGCCATACTGTTTCGAAGGCTTTGCAGAACAACCACGTGCGACACAAAAGAGAGAAACAAGACTGAGAGAGAGGGGAGAGGGGAGAGGGGACTGCGTGTGTGTGTCTGTGTTTCTCTTTCTCAAGGGAGACACGAATGGCAGGTCTCGCTGGAAGATATGCTTATGCATTATATATATATATATATGAAAATGTAAGTTGTTCGAGTTTTCATTTTGGATCTTTTATTTTATTTAATATTTTATTTTTTATTATAATTTAATAAGTATATATAAAATATTTTTAATTTTAATTAATTATTTTTATAAAAAAAATTTAATATATATATATATATAACTCATATTTATAAAATAAAATAAAAGGTGAAGTATAAAATAAAATATAAAATCCAAACCGGTGAACTTTTGAATTCCCACGAGTAGCTGCTGGAGAAGACCATCACCATTGCTTGTCAATCAAAGAAATTTTGAAATTAATATTCTAATAATGCAGGTTAATTAATTGTAATAATACTAATATATGTCGATTGATGTCATTTTTTAAGAATTGATTTTTGTACGTAAAAATGGATTGAGAAAAATAAAAGTAAGATTCAACTCAAGTTTGAATATATTATTTTTTTTAAGAAAATATAGTAATGATATGTAATTAAAACTGTTAATGAATCAAACATTTATCAAATAATTCGATATTTTAATTCAAATAGCAAATTCGAATTCGAAATTTAACGCATTAAAATTCGAATTCAAGTCTAGTATAATATTTGATATATAGTTGAATCCGAATTGAATTTAATAATATTCGAGTTTGATATTCGATAAAATACTTGAATATATTTTATTATATATTAATATTTTTATTTCTCAAAACTTAAATTTTTGATGATTTATAGTAATGAAACCATTAAATATTATGTCAACTATTACAGGCATTAGATATTTGCTTTTTGGTAAATCAAGTATTTTCATTTTGTGACCATAATAAAAGGTAAAAAATCAATAAATAATTCAAAATTCAAGTAAAAAATTGAGTTAATCGAACATTTTAATCAAATTCAAATATATTGAATAGTTACTCAAATCGAATTGGAGCCCAATTTAGAATTCGAGTCGAATTCGAAAACGAATATGAGTAAAAGAAATCAAATCAAATTCGAATTCTCAAATACTCGGTTCAATTCGATTCGCTAACAGCACTACATATCATGTGATTTAATTTTCTTTATACATTGTGTTTGATGGGATATATAGTTAATTTAAAGCATTTTTCATGAATGTTGTTTGATTTTATTTTCATTTAACAACTTTTTGTGATAATTAGTAATTTTTGATTGAACCAAACATGTGTGTGTGCGCGCGCGCATATGAGTATATAGCTAGACCTATCATATATTGGCATGTAATATATATATGCATAATTTTTATTTACAAATATTATATTTCTATACATGTATATATAATAGATAAATTCTCTATTTCTCCATAATGTGGTGCTACTTTTATGTACTCTCCACACGCCATTCTTATTGGAATTTTGACATTTTCAATAAATTTATGAAATGAAAATTATTTATTTGTATAAGTATACTGGTGTTATGTACTTAAATAAACTCCATTTTTTTCTTCGGCCAATAAATCTTATTATATTATTTCTTCCATATTTAAATTGATGTCCATATTATCACTTTAATTACAACGTAGATCATATTCTTTTTATTATTGCTGCGTATTTAACTGTTGCTTGGTGGCGAATTTTGTAATTAATTTTTTCTATTACAAGTTTAATGTTTAAAAATTACAGAACAATAAACTACAATGAGCGATACAAAAATTAAATGGTTGTCATTAATTAAATATAGTAAGTGAAATTGATGTTTCTTTTATCACTAATGATATTTTTTAAATAAACATAATTTTTATTTTGTTAAAACATGATTTAATAGTGTCAAAACTAGTGATTTTCAGTTGTCACTTCTAATTAGGCCCGTAAATGGGCAAGGTATTATACCCACAATGTCATACCCATACTTATTAAAATAATATAATGAGTATGGGTAGAGTCTACACCCATAAATTACTTATTAAATTACCCATTACTTTATATTTAAATTTAATTTATGAACTTAAAAATTATTTATACCGAAATCAAATTTATATTAATGATAAATTTTTTATATATAAAAATTATAAATATGTGAATGAACAATAACAACTAAATAATTTTATTCATTAAAAATTAAAACCAAATCAATAAAGTTATTATATTGGGATAGCAATTTTTTTATATTAAAAAAATTGGAATAGCAATAGTAACAGTTGAACATTTTTCATTAACAAAACTAACAGTGGAATAAATATTTTTTATAAAAATTGTTAATAAAATTAATTTTGCCAATGAATAAATTTTGTTAATAAAATTTTTATTAATGAATGAAAAATTAAAAATAAAGATTAACTAATTTAAATTTAATAATTAAATTAAATTAAATATAAAAAAATCTATATTTTGTTATCGTATGCCAAATAATATTTTTAGTATATAATGAAAAAAATTAGTATATACATTAAAAATATAAATTCAATATACTAAATCCAATGGGTCTTGGGTTAGATAGGGTAGGGTAGAGTTAGGGTTTCATCGTTTTGGGTAGGATAGAATATAAAGTATTTTTGTTTGGATATTTTAGGATATGAGTAGGGCGATACCCTACCCTACACATTTACAAGCCTAATTTTAATATAGTAATAATTTTTATTGTCACTGGATTATCACTATAGATATGTCACTAATTAACAATAGTAACAATAATACAATTTTATCACTACTAAATTTAGAAAAACTATTACTATGATAAAATAAAATCTGTTGTAACTTAGTAAATATAGTTGGTGACAATTTTAAGATTGAATTTTTTTTTTCTTTTCTCAAGTTGGCGACTTGGCAATGAGAAGCAAAAGCTTTAAAGCCCTTTGGCAAACTGGATGCTAAAAGGTAAGGATCGTATAAGATTACGAGATTGTAAATTTAGGTGCCTATAAGCTGCGACCATGGAAGGAAGATAAGTACCCAGAATTTGGAATATCTCCAACCTCTTGTTTATTTCAGTTCCTTATATCGGGTTCCCATTTTGAGAAAAAGTCTACGATTGATTTACAGTAGTTTAGATTAGCAATTCCTTTTTGCAAATTAAGCATGTCCGGACATGAGAAGCGGGAAATGTTACTTTAAATTAAATTCAACAAAGCATTTCAATTCTTTCTAAATACTTGTCTTTATTTACTGCAAATTAACTTCTCATAGGAATAATATATCCGCAATAAGACCCCAAGGGACAAGTGGAGATGACATCTCCATGAGACGTCTTAAGAGGCTCTCCAAACTGGGCAAAACAATACCATTACAAGACTCCCAAAGGGTTGCATAACAAACAAGAACGCTATAAAAGCCCTAAGATGTGCACAATAAATAAAGATTGCTACAAAACCCTCAAGGGAGTGCACAATAAACAAAAATTACTTTAAGACCTCAAAGGAAGCAGGCAATAGATAAAAATTACCGCAAGACCCCAAGGAGACGTGTATCAACCAAGATAGCTGTAAGACCCTCTAGGAGGCACGTAGTAATCAAGACTGCTATAAGACCCTCAAGGTGGCACACAACAGATAAGACCACTATATACCTCCAAGAGGTCGTGCAGCAACCAACACTGCTATAAGACTCCCAAAAGAGGACCCTTAGAAATCAAGACTCCTATAGGACTCCCAAAGGGACCCGTAGAAATCAAGACTACTATAAAATTTCTGAGGAGATTTGTAGAAATCCAGTTTGATAGCAGACCCCCAAGGGGGCTTGTAGAAATCAAGTTTTCTATAAGACACCTAAAGAAGCTTGCAAAAATCAAGTCTACTATAAAACTCCCAAGAGGAATCGTATATGTTATATGACCTATAAAGGGGCTTATGGACAAATATTCTCGTTGTATGTTCCCAAGCAGTACATAGTGAAACCCTAAAGGTGCAAGAACATAAAAAATCATAAAAAAACAAGCCCTTTCCCTTACCAGAATGGAAAAGGCAAGAAAATCCTACAATAGACTCCTAAGCACATTACCAAGCCAACCTTAGGACCACCTACTCAAAACCACCTTCTACATCCAACTAAGGAATGAAAGGGGAAACTGGAGATTGAACACTCCAAGAAGAACTCAAGCAACATGCAATAGCGAGCGAGCTGCCATGTTGCGAAATTGGAGGAGGCCCCCCACAAGCACCACCATTCACCTTCATAGCTTGGATCCTTGCCAAATCAATCTTTTTTCCTACCATAGGCAATTGAACCTAGTAAACTCAACAAATTCGTAAAAATATTGAAAAAGCATAAATCTTGAGAAAAAGTCATGAAAGCAAGAATAAGTGCACAAGCAAAGGAAAAAAGATGAAAAACCTACTAAATACTAGCAAGAAATATGTAAGTAATGTCAAAAGAAGAAACAAACTATGTGACCCATCACAATGCCCTTAGAGGTCATGATGAACCTTTTACAAACATGTTAAAAGGAAGGTGAACTAGTCCACATATAAGGAACCTCCCGACCCTCATCTCTCACAAAGAAAAAAAGATCCTTCCAAAGCCCTCCTAAAAGATGGCACTCTATTCAAAAATCTACAGCCAACCTAAGGAAGGGCTCCTTTAGAATCTTTCTTACTATGAAGAGAGAGCGACAAGTATCTAAGGAGATTGAAAGATCCAACTCTCAAAGGTGATGTTGGAACCTTATCAAGTATGTAGTGAGTTTAATTGGTGCAAATTGACTTATGTACATTCTATAACTCCTAGCTACCTATAAAAATGATAGACCTAAGGGAAGGGAGAACCCACAACTAAAATACTCACTAAAAATAGTTAAGTACCCTAAAAGGGGTGACATGAGATGATCCTCCAAAGAGGAAAGTACAAACTCAAACTTATTAGAGAGACTAAGCCTGCGCCTCATAAGGTATAACTTCTCTAGCATAAGCACACAAAGTATACTACTAATACCAGCAAGACTCTCATCTAAAATAGGAGCAACATCAGGCTCCACCTTAAAGGAGTCCTCATCTCTAGATTAAGACTCTTGAGCCTAACTCTAACAAAAAAAAAATGACTTAATAATTAAGGAGGTTGACAAATGGACTCACGATGAGCAACCCTGCAGGCCAGAATAGGATCGAAAAACACACCAAAGAAAGGCTTGTGAACACCCAAAATGTTGCAACACCATGAAGGGCGTGACTCCGATGAACCCACATAACTCTAATATTAGTGCAATTGCCCAAGGTGGTAGGCACCCCTACAATGGAGCCGCTGAGGCGGGTATCTAGTTGGGCGATCACCTACAACAAAAGCACCCTAGCTGACCATTGTCAGCTTTAACTTTGCCTCCATTGACCCAACTGTTGCAACCCTAAAGTTACTCTCTCTCTCTCTCTCTCTCTCTCTCTCTCTCTCTCTCTCTCTCTCTCTTACACACACACACACACACAAACAAATTTGGACTCCTTTCTCTCAAGTTTGGACTCCCCAAAAGTGACTCCCCCCACTAATATTTGTCAATTAGAATATTGGAAAGGAGTGAAGAAAATGTAGAAGACTAGCCTCTCAAACTCATCCTACTAGCAATGAAGGAAACTTGCCAAGTCTTCGGCAATGTATTATTCCCAAGGCTCATGGTGAATACAAATTGCTAGCAAAGAAGACCTTAACAAATAAGAAAAAAAATTAATTTATCAATTAATTAATTAATTAATTGACCATTAAGTCAATTAAACTGAATCAAAGGTAAGTTAAACAAAATTAGTTATTATGGTAAAGAAAATTAAATCAAATCATACTTTTTAACTTGAAAAGGTAAATTTTCAATTAAAATAGGGGTTGTTTGACATGCCAAATTAAGATCCTAAAGGCATAAAACTAAAAACATAATAAGAGACCAAATTAATTAAAGAAGAATCAATACTGCACCCACTAACTAAGCTCATTCAATATGGCCCTATAGTCTAAACGGGTTCAAGCCCATCAAGAACCTAATTAGTGTAAAAATTAACTTTCATAGTTAAAAAGACATTTAAGCAAGTATTTTTTACAATTCGAGCACTAACTCTATCCAAACGTGATCCAAAAATAAAGTCGCACCGCACCATTATTTACAAAGAAGACTCAAATCCTATTCCACTCAATATCACACTTTCAAAAAACTAGACATTTGCTACGAAAATATTACTACGAAATGAATTTTATAGCTTACAAATTATAGCTACAAATAGGGCTGTCAATGGGTCGAATTTGGATTGAATTAGTCGTATCTGAATTCGAATTTGATTATTAAAATTCATATCTAAATCCAACCCGATATCTTATAGTATCTTGTTAGTTTGTATCATATTTGAATCTAATGGATATCCGAAATTCGATAAAAAAAATGCAACCTGATTTAATTTTTTTTCTCTTTTTTTTTTCCTTTTGAATTGTATAAAAATATTGTATTTATAAAGTACAATTATGTCATATTTAAATTTTTAATAATTTTTTATTATATATTAATTTAAAAGTTAAATATTTCAATACTAAACCCATATTTTACGTTATAATGCATAGATGAACTATTATGCATTGTTATATTTGATATTCTATCAGTATCCGTTTTATTTTTTAGATTAAAGATTCAATATTAATAGCATAATATAGACTTTAATATAAATTTAGATCAATATAATATAAAGATTTTATTTTAAAATCTTTGTTAATATTATATATAGGAGTATTAATTTAATAAAAAAATATTAAAGTTCGAATTTGCATTTTTAATGGATTGGATTGCTTAATTTCACATGCAACCCACTTATTTCGAATTACAGATATTTATAATCGGATTTGATTCATCGAATATTTTAATCAAACAAAAATCCTAAAATTCGATTCGAAGTTGGATTAAAATTCAATCCACTTACAATCGTAGGTACAAATTTTTTATAGCAAATGTAACTTTTTAAAATAACAAGCAATAAAAATTGTTAGGTACCAACTGCTAATCATGTTTGTTGCAAGTACACTAGATTAAATCCAGATTGTCCATAAAAAATTATATATATATATATAGAATAATTATTAGCTCTGGATTGATCGTAAAAAATGTTGGAACAATCCGCTTCAAAGATGGCTAAATCAATTTTGTAGCTTATACTATGACTTCTTAGCATTAATTATGAATTTTGTCGTATTTGATATCTTAGTTTTTTTGCAGTGACATATATAATTGATTAAGAAGACAAGTAGAAATTGAATTAGCTTTGACAATTATATCTCCAATATAAATTGTTATTCATTCCAATCCAAAGCATTTCAAAATTATACCATCAAATAGAGATTCTATAGATATAATATTTGTTTAGACAACAGATTTTAACGAAGGACCATGGATTTGCTCTAATAATTAGATTTAAAAGAAATTAAATAAACAAATCGGACATCTACGCGAAAAAAATAAGCTGGATTTACATGCGTTACAGTCAGTGGAAAAGCCATTGCCGTATTCTTTTATCATGCATGTACACTCTTCAATTTTTATTAACGAAAACGTTCAAAACCTATATATCTTTCAAAAGCCGATAATTTTTTTGTTGGTTATTTTATTATCCACCACTTCTTTTTGTAGTGGGAATAAATCTAATAACATATATAAGTTATTCAACCATATGAATAGCTATCTCTGTACGTAATGCTCAACATTTTCCTTTTAATGTCAATTTACAATGGATCAAATACATTGTTTTTGATTTATTATTAATTATGAAATTACACAAAATAAATGATTTTCAATCTAATAATATTGCACCCAAAAAAATGTGATTCATTCAAGAATTTCACCTATATCACGACGAAATGACAATGACAAATTACTCTTAGCTAGTTGAAGGGTTATATAGTCGATATTTCAGGAATATTGCTATCATTTATTTATAAGTACCGGTCTCACATAGTAAATAATTAATTTATTTACCATGACCTAGAACCTTGCGTGTTTATTATCTTCATTTGGTCTTATTTCTTCTAATATTTTTTTCCTTCTGTAGAAGCAGTTCAGTCACGAAATTTAATTTATCAAGAATTCACAAATCACACTCATAAAATTGACGATAAAAATAATACCCAATAGATAGAAAAATAAAACAGACACAAATTTACATGATTCGGTAAATCCCATCTATCTCCAAAGGAGTTTTTTTTCTTCAATTATGATAGAATTTTAATAGTACAAGCCAACCTTTAAATTTGACATGCCCAAACACAAATCTGAAAAAGCCTTGTACAATCATTATCATAACTATTAAAGAAATACTCACTCCTCCCCTTTTATATTGCCTTACTCGTATTCACAATAACTACCCCATAAGTATCATACCATGAGTTCCATGAGTGCCCTCTCTTTCTAAAGTAATCAAATAAATACATCTATTTATAATAGCAAATTACTTGACTACTTCACCAAAAATTAGGAAACCCAATACAAAAAAGAGTCCTAATTTTAGTCAAATTTGGTCTTTCAATAACAGAGTTAAATCCCAACACCTTTAAAAAAAGATCAAATATTTTTGCAAAATTCACCTTTTTCTAAAACAATTACTTTTAGAACTCATAATATATCATTTCAAATAAGATATATATATATATATATATATATTGTCAATTATCACAATAATATATTTCTTCTAATCAATTGCATAAGCTAAACATGGTGAGACAGAAATGACAACGAAAAGTTACTCTTAGTGCTGGGTTTGGATATGTTTTCAAAATTTATTTCATTTTTATGTATTTTTAAAAATTGAAACAAATGGTTGTGATTTGAAAACAAAAAATAAAAATGTATTGCAATATGATGTTGGACAATAGTGATTAAAATGCGTTTAGACTTACAAAATTAGTTGATTTAGATTTTCTGTATTTAAAAAGTTTTTTTTTAAAATATAAGTATATTTTATTAATTTTAAAATGATAGTGGTATTTTATATCAAATTAAATTTGAATTTGGTCGATGTAATAGCAAAATGATAGCGTAGGTTTAAAAAAAAATTAAAAATAAAAAATTTTAATGAAAAATGGTTTGTAAAATGAATTTATGAAAATAGATTGTGAAATTGAAAGTGGGCGATGAAATTACAAGCAAATGGGCTCTCAACTAGTTGAAGGGTTATATAATTGATAATTTAGGAATATTATTATCATTTATCTATAGGTACGAGTTTCACATAATAAATCATTAATCATGATATCGAAACTTGTGTGTTTATTATCTTAATTTTGTCTTATTTCTTCTAGTATTTTTTTCTTAAAAATAAAATTCAACATAATTCCAAAATACAACTCTTTTTAAAAAAGAAATATTTAAAAATCATAATATACCATTTCAAATAAGACATTTTCAATTATTATGGGAATATTTGATTGCATTTTATAGGTGATTATGATATATATATATATATATATATTTTTTGGGGAAATGAATTTTGAGAGTGGGATTGGAAATGTGAAAGTGGTATTGGGGAATGTGATAAATATTTATTTATATTTTAGAAAATAGTTATAAATTTATTTTGAAGATCGTTGATACGTTTGCTTTTGTTTTGAGGAAAATATTTTTTACTGTAACAATAAGATTAATATTTTTTTGTTGGATTTTTGGGGTAAAAATGAAATTAAATAATTATTTTATTGTAAGAATAACATATATATATATATATATTATATGTATATATTTGATAAAATGGGAAAGTTTTTGGGATAATGAAGAATAGAAAATGATATTTTTGAAGAAACTTATTTTGACATTAATTTAGAGAAAAAATGAATGCATGTTTGTTTATGTTTTGACAAAAGATTTATAGAGAAAATATTTACAACAAAAACACCTCCTTCGCAAATACAGTCAAATATGTATTTATGTTTGGCACATATTCAAAAAAGTATTATTATTAACACTCTAGAGAGTAAATTGTATTTTTGATCCCATAAGTTAAGTCTTTTTTAATTTTGGTCGCATTCTATATCAGTTTCACACATTGCATTCAATAAATGTATTTTTTTTTCAATTTGAGGATTGAAAAGGGCTTTCATTCAGAAATTAATGGAGTGGTTCACGTGCCATTCACGTGGCTGTTAAATTATCCTTTTTTAGTCTCATAAGTTAGGCCTGTTTGTATTTTTGTCCCAATGAGAACTCCAATAAATTTTTGCAAAAGAAAAAAAAAATAGTTGCAAGTGAAGGCGCTATTTATTTTTGTGGCACACCATTTCCATTGAAAATCTCATGGACAAATGAAAATCCAGATAAGAGGTTTCATGATTGTGCTTCCATGAATAATATATATGATTTCTTTACTTGAAAAGACCCTCAAATGTGTGAAAGAACACAACAAGTGATTCTTGGGTTATTTAAGATATTGAATTCAATAAAGAAAAATTTGTTAAAACTCAAACTATGTTGCTTTTTCCTATTGGTGATTTCTTAGTTGATGGTTCTGCACTTTGTTGAGACCAAAATTCAAATGAATCTAACTTATGGGGCCAAAAAAAATAATTTAATGACTATGTGAGTGGCACGTGATTGGCTCCATTAATTATTGGACAAAAAGCCGCCTTGGTCCTTAAATTGCCCAAAAAAAAAAATTATTAAGTACAATATGCGAAAATTATAAAAAAAATGAGATAAAAATCTAAATGGATATAATTTATGGAACTAAAAATATAATTTAGCCATACTCTATAATAAAATAAAAAAACACTTATGTATTTGAGAAACACATTGTGTTGTGTAGTTTTAAATGAACAGAGTATATAAAGTTATTGTTGTGCATTTGTAGTATTCCCTTAGGTGAAGATTAACACTAGGTTTGGTTTAAGAATTTTAGTGGAAAAAAGAAAAAAATATATTAGGAAAAATATTTTTAATTATTTGATCAGTAAAAAAATGAAAGAAAAGTTTATTTGACCTCTTCTTCTTTCTATAACACATTCATCTCTTTGTTTATTTTTTTATTATTTTTTTTACCAATCAAATAAATTTGAGATTATATTTGTTTGATTTTTTTTTCTTGTCAAATTTCTTAAATCAAAATATAATATAAAGGTAATATGTTAAATTAGGAGGTACATATGATATCCTATCCATCCGTAGGATTGATTATTCAGTAGTTTGGGGCCAGTGCCGGGGGGAACGGGGGACCGGGTCCTACCATGCATTAACATATTATACGCCCGGAAGTCGCGCGCGCTACAGACGGAGTGGGTGAGTGTCAGTGCGTGCATGGGGTTTGGACCCCATATTAATTAAAGAAAGGCCGAAGCAAGAGATGACATCGCCTATCACTTCATATCAAAAACTTTTTCTTTTTCCGCACGCACAGATTAGACGTTTCCAACGCAGACTAACCGGTTTTAATTAACCAGCTGCAACTTTCACCTTTCACAGCCAGCTAGCTAGGCCATCTTTATTTTCCCACTACATCTCCGTCTCTCACTCCTTGTCTTTCTTCTTGATTCCTCGTTAATCATCTTTATCTTACAGTCTAAATTAAACGTTTTTCAGCTCCTAACCAAAAGCCACACTTCTCCCGTTAGTTATATATTGCCATCTATGTATCCATTAGTTATATATTGCCAACTACATATATCAATGGGGTCTTACTTTCCTAAATTCCTGTCCAAACATTGAACTCTTTTGCCTAATTCTTATAGAGTATTACTACCTACAATGATTAGCTTAGGATGACAGCAGAATATATAAATAGTTAATGTGGAACGGTCTCTTTCTGTAGAGTAGGGTAGAGGTGTAACCAAATCGAGTCGAGCTCGAATATAGCAGATTTAAGCTCAACTCGTTTACTAATTTACAAGTTCGAATTCGAGCCGAACTTGGTCTAATCTAAAAAGCCAAGTTCAAGCTCGACTAGTTGGAATATACAAATGCTCGGCGAGTCTTATCTAGTTTGACTTAATAAAACTCATTATAGAGAAACAGAAAAGTTTGATTCGTTAAATTTGGATGAGCTCGAACTCAAGTTCGTATATGTTTGAATTAACTAGAGCTCATTTAGACTCAAAACACAATTTATAATTATAAACTTTTTAAATAATTTTGTTCTATGTTTTTTTAAAAATAAAAAATTGAATTATTATTATTATTGTTGTTATTTTCTTATCTTTATAGATTTTATATATTGGCCTAGATTAAAATTATATATGTGTATGTATATATATAATAAAAAAGCTTGTTTAGCCTAGCGAATTTTTTGAGTTCGATATTATTGAGCTCGGCTCAACTTATTTGACTAACGAGTTCGAACTTGGCTCAGCTTGAGCTTGAAAAGATCGAAACGAATTCGAACTTTCATCAAGTTGATACTGAACCATTTACAAATCGTTTTATCTCATTTACACCCCTAAATCAGGGCTACCAGGCACGCTTGATCAATTATCCCACCTAACGATCTATTTCCATTAGTTATCCAGTTTCAAGCTCAATAAAATAATTTAATATAACTTAATTTTTTCATGTTTCTCAAAATAATATTTTTTTACTATGAAATATTTCGCATAGCCCTTGCCTGCGATTTTGTATTAGATACATAAAATGTTACAAAGATGGGAATGCTAAAATTAAGAAAGCAAAATAAAATATATAGATTTATGTAGTTCACTCAATTCAGCCTATGCCCACCAGCACAGAAAGAGATTTTATTACTAAATAAAAAAAATATAATAAGAAAATTCACAATATCTCTATAAATTTATGTCAGTTACGCTTTTCTAAATGATCAAAGAACACTCTAGGATCTTCAAGTGGAACATGAAGAAAGGAGGATAAGAAACAAAATTGAATTATAGTTAAACTTAATCTCCAAGCTTCGAATCAAATTTCAATTAAATTGGGATACTAAATCCCAACTAAACTAAGATATCAAATTTTATTGACGTTTGATTTTTCAAACACAACACATTAAATTTCTACCTTATTCAAAAATTCTAGTTATAAAATTAAGAGCTCTTCAAAGTAAGACAAAATCTATAATCTACTATCTACGTCCCTCTCCACATGCCTCTAATGATCATCAAGTACAACTGCAAACTCGCACTAAGCCCAAACAATGCTTAAACTTATACAAAGGAATCACCTTAATTATCATATTTGCAAGATTAACTAGGGTAGACATACATTTGCAATTGCTCCTTCATCACTGGCTATATAATCACGAACAAAGTGATATTGAATGTCAATATATTTGGCCCCCTCTTGAAAAATATGATTCTAAATTAGGTGAATAGCAATCTAACTGTCATAAAAAATGGTAGCAACCTTCACCTTGCGTCTTAAGCTCTAAACTAAACCTCTAACTACAAGGCTATCTTCAACGCCTCAATGACTATCATATACTTTAATTCTACAGTCAATAAAGCAATGGTGGCTTGTAGAACTACTTTCCAATTGATGGCACCCCCAAATAATGTGAAATATATTAAATAAAAAAATGTCTTTTATCAAAGACTAACAAAATTTGAATTCACATAACTAATAACTCCGCCTCCATATGAACACCGTGCACTATAAAGAAAAGTCCTTCCCCTTCAATTACGTTAAAATTTACTTGATAGTTTGTTAATGTTCCTTCCCTGAGTGCGCCATATACTAGCTCGCGGAGCTAATGGCATACATGATATCTTGCCTAGTACATACCATGTCATAAATCAAGTTCCTAGCTATATTAGTGATGAGGTTGAAAGTCGTATTTAGTGAATAGGGTAGTATTTGGGTTGATTCGATCAGGGAGGTCGAACGATCCAACAGTGATATTTTTCTTAGGGTTGAGATCTACAACCAACAGCAAACGTTAAACTAGCTAAGGTGCCACAAGCTAATGCACTTCGACACTCAAGTTAGTACTGATCGAAATGAGGTAATCGAGCAATAGAGTAAGAGCTTATAGTGTGTATGGCATTACTTAAAGGGTTGCTAGTAGTGAGGTATTTATAACCTTTTCCTGATGGGTGATATGTCTAAAATGCTCCTATCAAGTGTAAAGAGCTTTTATCCTTACCTGGAGATTGTTGGTCATTTCTAATTTCGGTACTATTTCAGGTGGCATCATTTCTTACTTTCCAAGGTAAATAGTACTTTGGGAGTGCGTCTCCTTGCCAGAGTTAGTGGCAGATATTGTATTGGGGTGGTACGCTACTTGACAAAGTATTGAATACCACAAGAATATAAGTTAGCGTCGGAGTGAACAATTTGGTCAATAATCATCGAGCAGATAAGGCGGTCAACTAGAGGAATGACTGAACAGATGATGGCTTAAAACCTCCCGCTAGGTGTAGTCGAGGACAATTCGCTAGACTAGGCGGTTGTGGTCGAGTGTTCTAGCCCAAGTGGGTCCGGAAGGGTCGTTGGGCTCTGTATGTTAAGTGGGTTTGTAACCCTTTACGGAGTTAATAGCTTGTTGGGCTGAGCCTGTTGAACTATCTCATCTCTGTTAAACTTTGAAATATGCGGCATGTACTCCTCATTCTTATTAGAATGTTGTGATAAAGAAGTTGTTAGCTTGAACTGCGATGCGCTCATAGGCTTGGCATCATGCATTCAAAAAGAACATTCTCAACATAGTTCCTTGGGATAAGAATAATATCCTCAATTTTTTTTATATTTATTTTATATATAATATAATAAACATAGACTACCTTGATTTTAACCCTCAAAGAGAAATAAATAAAAAAGTTGTGTAGGATTTAGTATGGTTCAATAGTGCAACGCATGATCTTTGAACAAATAAAGCATTCTTTTAAAAATTTTAGATCAAAATTTATTAAATTTATAAATCTCTTTTTACAAAAAGTAATACATTTGTGAATTAGTTATGTTTATGTCGGGAATTAAAAAAATTTAAATTGTCTTAGAACGCGGCTTCCACCGTTAAGTCATTAGATCACGATCGAAGCGCGCTGGAACGACATGCGAAAAGAAGTATTATGCGACTTATGATATTATTTTTGGTTGACAGTGGCTCGACAAATTATGGAAAGACGGGCATCACTATTGAAAGAGATGATATAAACATACGAGCTACCTATATTTATTACCTCGCAAAAATAATTAAGCAACCAATCAAGTACGTACGTACACAATGGCAGAATCCAAAGATATAAATGGCTAATCAAACTATAATAAAATTAGCCACGTGGTTTAGTATCATTCACACAATTAGCTTCCCTAATCACTGATTTAATTGGTCTGAAATTGATCCAACATCCAGCTGCTTAGCATTATTGGTAAAACCAATCCTAATATAATATACAACTGTCATTCTTAGTTGGTGCAAATTAATATATATTCTGATTCCATCTAATTTCATTGCCTTAATTGAGTCTTTGACTTGAGTACAAATGATAATTGATAATTACTTAATCACTTCAGTTGGGAACTTTGGAGTACTTACTTTTCTATTTTTAATATGATATGTGATGCTGCAAAGA
>JACGDI010001921.1:254527-268834 GCA_014898725.1 Jacaranda copaia
TATATATATATATATCTTAAATGCATATCAATCTTTAATATAATAAATGTAATAATATATATACATGAATAATATGTATTACGTAAAATAAATTATGCATGTAGGAATCACATGTAAAGATAGCTAATTTCCCGAAAATTCATCGCCTCCCATCAATGTGTTTTTGAGAAATCCTAAACATTAGTGTTGACATACACATACACAAACTTATATCACTCGTAAATAAATATATATATTAACACCTCATTTTGATATAAATATATATGTCTCAATTGTTAAATTAATATAATAAAAATACATAATAATATAAAGCTTGATCTGATACACTATAAAAAATATAAGATTGACAATACAAAAGTCATTATTAATTTTATCTATTAAGTGACAAGAAATTTTATTTTATCACAATAATAAGTGCACAAACTTATTAGTGATAAAAATATTGTTTAAATTATCACTATTAATAATTAATGATATATTTATAGTGACAATATAATAATAATAATAATAATAATAATAATAATAATAATAATAATAATAATAATGATCATCATCATCATCATCATCATCATCATCATATCATATACTAGGTTCTCATAATACACGTATCACTAATTATTTATAATAACAACTTAAACCATGAATTATTGTCACTATTAAGCATTATTTTGATAAAAGAAAATTGTTTTCACTTAAAAAAGGTATTATAGTGGTACAACAAAAACTAGTACCACTTAACAGATATCACTAGCAACAATTTTTATGAACTAATATCTTTTTTTTCTGTCTCAATATATATATATATATATGCACCTCTGAAGCTATGTTCTTTTGTAGTGTCAAAATATCATTTTTTTGCTATTACTAATTGATAAGGTTCAAAGTTGTTTTACTGGATTGAGTTGTATTTGGGCTAATTCAACCAGGGAGGTCTAATGATCCAATAGTGATATCTTCTTGGACTAAGATCTGTAACCACTAGCAAATGTTAGACTAGTCGAAGTGCCCCCAGCTAAGGCACTCCGACGCTCAAGTTAGTATTGGTCGAGTAAGGAAATTGAACAGTAGAGTAAGAGTATATAGTAAAAGTGGCATACCTGGATGGTGGCTAGCAATGGGGTATTTATAGTTTTCTCCAAGTAGATGATATGTTTAAGATGCCTCTATGAAGTGTAGAGGGCTTTTGTCCTTGCTAGGGAGTTATAGGTCATTTCTCATTCTTATATTAATCCAGGTGGTATCACTTCCTACTTTCCCAGGAGAATAGTACTTTGCAGGCATGCTTCCTGACACAATTGGTGGCAAAAGCGGTATTGGGGTGGCATGCACCATTAATGTGGAGGCACGCTAACTATCAGGGCATTAAATGTGGCAGGAATATGATTCAGCATCGGAGTGAACACTTCGATCAATGGTGATCAACCATAAAAAGTGGTCGACCAGAGAAATAGCTTTATAGATTAGGCAGCTTAAAGCCTCTCGTTGGATAGGGTTGAGACCTGGCGGTTATGGTCGAGTAGCTCAACCTCAGCTATTGCATAGGCGAAGAAGCGATGTTCGACGGCCCAACTAGGCCATGAAATGTAGTTAGGCTTCAAATGCAAAGTGGGCCTAGAAGCATTATCTGGAGTCGATAATTGTTGGATTGGGCCTGTTGAGCTATCCCATATCATAAGTTTCTCTCACTTGCAGCCTTAATCGAGCTTGTCGATGAGAAGAGGCAAGGAGTAGTTAGTTGATTGACAGTTATGGACATTCAACTGAGGTTTTTGAATTGTCAACTAGAGTTTTTGAATATTCAACTGTAGTTTGGTGCATTTAATGATTCTGGTACATTGAGCCATATGAAACGTCAAGTTATGGTGGTGTAATTATTATTGCCATTTAGGTTCCCGCATTCGATTGCTTATAAATAGGTGCAGTAAAAATATTCATTTTACACCTTTACTGCATTCGATTTGGTTGATTTTTGCATTAAGAGCCCTTAATTCCCTTTCGCATTTTAGAGCTTTCCATTGAAAACCTATAAGTTCTTCTTCTAGCTTCTATTTTCCTTCAATTATGTTTTAAGCATGTTGAGCACGTCAAATAGTGAAGATACTAGCCCCCAGGTTGCACAATCCATAGGGGGTTTGGGGGGTGAGAACACATTTGATAGCTCATCGAGTGATAGCTTGACCTTCAGCAGTTCGAGTGATGAGAGGGCCATTTTTAGGGACGAGGTTGGCCTGAGTGAAGTGCTAGCATTGTGTCGTCGACTTTTCACACCTAATTGCAACGGCGAGATTATTTCCAAGATTACCTCTACTGATTTAGTACGCATTAAGGAACTTTATCATATTCCTGAGGAGTTTGAGCTTTTGGTGCCTAGTCTGTAGGGTAGGATGCAATACCTTCGAAGGGGTGTATTATGGTGTTTGAGGAGGGGTTTAGATGTGGACTTAGGTTTTCGCTTGCACCTGCCATAATCGACCTCTTAGGGGGCCTAAAAGTTTACATAATGCAGCTTCTGCTAAACTATTTTGCCACTGTGTATAGTTTCACCATACTGATGCACTTATTTGGCCAATCGATCTCTTTCACAAATTTTTCAAATCTATTCCCCCTTCCTACATCCCGAAAGTCATGTAGCATCAAGGAGTTTAAGTTCTACCATCTAACAACACATTTGTGTCAAATATTTTTAGTCACCTCATCCTCGTCATATGGCTAAGAGTGAAAAAATACTATATATATGTTCAAGGGCCTAGGGACTTTAATATTCCTAAGGGGTGGTGGAGGGGGCACATTGAGATGCCAGAAAACCCAACCTTGAGCTAGCCCAACACCTTTGTTCTGGACTTGGTCAAGTTTGGCCAAATTAAAGCCTCGATATTGGTCGAAGAGAGATATTTGGTGCTGGCTGGTTTGTCGTCGGTCGAGCTAAACTTGCCCACGAGTGATTGACTATGTAGAAATTCTTGTCGACTGCGATAATTGTGTATTTTCACATATTTCTACTCAATTTTAATTACTTTTTAGATTATCTATTGTTGGCAGATCAAAAAGAAATCATGACTTATGCAAGGCAAGAGGCATTGCCCAAGGCACAAAGGAGCGAGGAATGCTGTTTGGCGGCTGCTCAATGAGACAGAGCTTCAACGATAGCTGCAGCACCTTCAACTTCCTCCCCAGTCTTCCCAGATATCAAACTGATGCCCCAGCCCACTTGACTAGCAGAGAAAATTAGAAACAACCATGCAGGTTGGGGCAAAAGGCAAATAGTCACACAAGGAGGCCCTATACCCAAGTGGACGATGGGCAACAAGGGTACACAAAAGGCAACCATGGGTTATGACCTATTTGACAAGCACAATAATAGGGTCTTATTTCAAATAAACAAGCTACCTCACCCCAGTTTGGGACTAATCCAACCATAGATATGACTAATTCGAGCTCGATCATATTATCGGGGTTGACATGCCTCAATAAACTAATTATATGGTGGCCAAGCTCTTTGTCTCCAACCAAAGAAAATTCATGGACCTGAGCCAGATCGGCATGCTAAGGGCTCTGACATACCACTACAATATGGTAAGTGTGAAGTTGATTTAGTTTTTCTTTGAATGCTGTCTTCAGCCAATCACACTTTCTAATGATAAATTCTATTTCAGGTGAGCCAGCTTGGGTATCATTTTTATCGGAGGTTAAAGTTAGCTCTGGTTGACTGAGAATAACTCCAAGAGAGAGGGGACCTAAAGACTTTTAAGGCTCAAATCGAATCGTCCCAGGTTTGGGTCAACCAACTGACTAAAGAGGTGGCTAACCTTCAAGAGTAGCTCGATATGTAGGACCAACAACTAGTCAAGGTCATGCAGGAGAGGAGCTGGATAGACATAGAATTGAAAAAGGCTCAGTTGGACCCGCAAGTGAGCTACAATTCTAGTTGAATAGTTGATCATAATGTTGTGCTCGAGGAGGCTGGGGTAGTATTCTATCGGAAGATCCTATCGATACGAAGGGAGATAGTACAATAATTTATGCTCAACTCGTATTTCTAAGATATGAGCATGGTCTTCTTGATCGATAATGCTCGATAGCATTCGACAAGGCAGTCAAGAAAATCGAGCACTTGGACTATACCTTTTGAGCTAAAGATAAAGATAGAATAAGCTCTATTTTGGATAAAAAGCTACAACATTATCCCAAGCCGTAGGAGACTATAGTCGAGGAGGACACGGAAGGGGGCATTGTGACAAATGCTCTAGTTGAGCTAGTAACTGTCGCTCAACAAAAGCAGGCCTAGGTCAAGAAGAGTCTTGCTGCCCTGGCGAGGGAGTTCGTCTTTGCTGATGACTTTATTTTTCAAATCAAGGATGGAATGGATGATATCACCCAGTACCTATTGTGTTCAACTGACTTTATGGGTGATGTAGTAGGGCCTTTCTAGCTAGCATAATTAGTTCTTCCCCTCGCATCAGTGATGCCTGAGCCCGACCAGAATGTTCAGGAGAGGGTGCACAGGTAGGTCAAGTGGAGGGTGTTGGGTTGAGCTAAAGTTGAAACTTCTATCAAAGGTTATAGTCGGATAGGTTGTGTCGAGTGGATCTTTTGTAATCCCTCTCCCCTTTGTCGCTTGATGTTGCTATTTTGTTTTTGTTTTTTTCATGTAATGAAGTTTGTACTTCAATTTTTGTAATTAAAAATCTCATTGAATGAAATACTGCTATTACTTTGATCGATGTGTAGTTAACATTTTTATAGTTTTCTTGTCGAATACAATTATCTTGTCACAAATATGTGGTTGATAACTGAATTAATTAACATGAACCCCATAACAACCTTATCGTCGATTGAGGTTACTGTTGTAGAGATACACATGATCTCATTAAAATGTGTTCAATGTTCTGTTTTAAAATTACCTTCAACTATATAGTCGAGTTACATTACTCTGATCGAGTCTAATAGTATTTGCCATGATGCGTCATAGGGTGTGAAGTCCTTTGAATAGGTCGGTGATGAGGTCAACCATTATCATATGTTCATGAGGCTTTGGTTTCTTAGTTTTACAGTGGAGAGCTGGTTTGTTGGTCGACTGAAGGGTTAACTATAAGGTTAGGGTTGAGAAGCCTTAATTAGGCAGCATGAAGTTGCTTGTTGGGTTAACTACGGGGTCGACTTGAAACTTTAGCTTAGAAGCCTTGTTTGGTAGCTTGAAGCTGCTTTTGGGTCAACTACAGAGTCGCCTTAAAACTTTGAGTTACGTGAGCTAGATGAAAGTGTTCGTGGCTGTGGCATTACAAGTGAATGATAGTAGTTTTGCTAAAACTTTATTTATATCATAGAATACAAAGATGATTACAACGCGTTCTTATACATAGAATTTCTTCAACTTGATGGCATTTCCTGGGCGAGAGAGCTCATCCGCATCGATGTTAGCAAGTTGATAGATGTTGTGCTTTGATACCTTCACAATAGTATATGGCCCCTCCCATTTTAGGTTAAATATGCTAACATTCTTGGATACCTCCACTTTCTTGAGAACAAGGTCTCTGAACTTAAAATGGCGTGGCTTAACCCCTTTATCGTAGTACTCTACCATCTTTGATCTATTGTGTTGCATGGTGTTATAGGCCTTTTATCTCTACTCATCAATTATCTTTAAGTCGAGTTTTCTTTTTGAGGTATTTTTGATCAAGCTGAAGTGGATCATTTAGGCTGTGTGTTGTATGAGATCAGAGGAGATGATTTCTTCTAAATCATATATCAAACTATAGTGGCTATGATATATGGCTGTACAGTAGGTGGTCCTATATGCCCATAACACCCCAAGAAGGTCGTCTGCTAAGCTCAACCCGATCCCTTGTATTCTAGCTTTTAAATGGTCAAGGATTATTCTGTTTGTTACCTCCGTCTAGCCATTTAATTGAGGGTTCCCCACTTAGGTAGAGTGTTGGGTGATTCCCAATGCCTCGCACCAACTCTAGGTGTTTCTACTTTGGAACTGCATTATGTTATCTGAAATAAGGATCTTAGGAAGACTAAAATGATAGATAATATTTTTTCAGATGAAACTTTTGATGGCCGCGTTAGTTATCTTTAAGACAGCTTCGGCCTTGACGTATTTGGTGAAATACTTAACTGCCACAATTATGAACTTTTGCTGACCTATCATCTTTGGTTATAAACCCAGAATGTCAATCCCCTACTGGTCGAATGGCCAAGCAATCTAAACATTGACCATGGGTGCTGTGGGTTGGTGCGGGAGGTTTGAGTAGACTTGGCATGATGGACACTTCTGAGCAAAGGCAACAGCGTCCTTAGTAGAGTGGGCTAAAAGTACCCGTACCTAATGATTTTATGGGCAAGGGATCTTTCTCTTTAATAGTTCTTGCACATGCCTTTTTGGATATCCTGTAAGGCCTCATGAGCCTAGTCGGGATCTAAGCACCTTAAGGGTAGTCCAAAGATCGACCTCTTACAGAGTTGGCCATGTTCGTTGAGTGCAAACTTAGCAGCTTGTTCTCAAAGGTGATGTGCCTTATTTTTATCTTTAGGGACCATGCCGTGACTCAAGTAGAGCTTTATTGAATCTTGCCATGAAGGAACTGTCTGCTCGATACTCCCCATAAAATTCTCTTTAAGGGTGCCTATTGATGGTCTGTTGGCGACCAAAAAAATTAGTTTCCTGTCTCTTATACCTTTAGTTGAGCTAGCAAATTTGAACAGAGCATCCCAGGTACAAGCTCATTATTGAGTCCTTAGCCTCAAAATTTCCTTCGACTTATTTCACCACAACTGGGAGTCTATGATTGTGGCCAGGTGCTTGACTCCTCAATTGAGTGCCATCCTCATCTTAGTGAGGAGGGCCTCGTACTCAGCTTTGTTATTGGTGACTGCATAGTCAAGTTTGATCACAAAATCATATTCTTCTGTTGTCAAGGAATGGAGAGCTACTTCTACTCCCCTTCCTGATGTGGTCAATGATTCATCAACGTACAGGGTCCAAATAAGAGGAGTTTCATTGCCCTTTTTAGGGAGATCGACCTGTTCGAAGATGAAGTTGGCCAAGACTTGTGCTTTGATAGTTGTTATAGGTTGAAAGATCATATCAAATTCTCCTAACTCAATAGTCCATATCGTTAACCTCTCTTATGTGTCTGACTTCGAGAGTACTTATTTCAATAGCTAATTTATCAATACTATCATTGCATGGGACTAGAAGTATGGCTGCAGATTCTAAGCTACAGTGACTAATGCTATGGCAAACTTCTCAATCTCCAAGTAATTATGTTCTGACCCTTGGAGCGCCTTGCTACAATAATAAATTGGTTGGTGGCTTTCATCCTTGGTCGAAACCAAGAATAAGCTGATTAATGCTTCTAAATTAACCAAGTAGATATGTATTACCTCTCCGAGCTCCGACTTGGGGCGTATGGGGGGTGATGACAATTACTGCTTTAATTTGACCAAATCCTAATCACACTATTTGTTCCACTGAAAACCCAACTTCTTGGCATTTCTGAGAAGCTTGAAGAAAGGTAGGCTTTTGTTGGCCAAACGGACTATGAATCTTCCAAGGGCTATAATCCTCCTGACCAACTACTGTACATCTCTGACTATTCACGGTAGGGCGATGTCCAACACAGCCTGAATTTTCTACGGATTGGCCTCAATACCCCTCTAATTGACCATATAACCTAAGAATTCATCTCCTCAAACATCAAACGTATACTTATTTAGATTCAATTTCATGCCAAATGCTCGTAATATGGCAAAGGTATGGTTGAGGTCAAGCAAATGGTCCTCAACCTTCTCTATTTTGACAATGATGTCATCGACATAAGTCTCCACAGACTTGCCTATCTCATTTTTAACATAAAATTAATCAATCTTTGATCGGTTGCTCTGACATTTTTGTGTTCGAAAGGCATGACCAAAAAGCAGTAAACTCCATTAGGAACTACAAAAGAGGTTTTGTCTCTGTCCTTGGCAGCCATGAATATTTGGTAATACCCTTGGAATGCATCCATCATACTCAATAGTTTACAACTAGCCATGGAATCTACTGATAAATCTAGATGAGGTATGGGTTAAGGATCCATAAGGTAGGCTTTATTTAAATCGGTAAAATCATTACCTATGTGCCATTGTCCCTCATTCTTGGGGATGAGTACAACATCACAAATCCAAGATGAGTATTGAATTTCTACAATATAACCTACATTTAAGAGTTTGTTGACTTGCTTCTCGATGATTTGGCTTCTCTCAGCATTAAAGGTTCTCATCTTCTACTTGATCGACTTATACGAGGGATCAACATTAAGGTGGTGAACAATCACACTGGGGTTGATTCCCTGGATGTCGAATGCCTTCTAGGCAAAAACATCAATATTTTTCCACAAAAAATCAACCATGAGACATTTCATGTGGGGGCCCATATATGTTCCTATCCTAGTGGTCTTGTCGGGGTTTCCAGGTCCAGCTCAATCATTTTAAACTCCATGATAGGCTCCATTTGGGTATCTTCCAACTTTCTCTTCTTGTTGGCTTTGCCTTCCTTGGGTTCTGCTATAGGAGTATTCCCTAAGGTCTTCAATTACGATCGAGTCTTCTGCTCGCTTAACTCGATCAAAATGGTGTAACATCACCAGGCTTTCTTGATGTTGCATAGCAGCTCACCCCTGCCTGCTGGAGTTGGAAATTTAATTTTCATATGATAAGTTGATATAATGGTTTGAAAATTATTAAGAGTTGGTTGACCAATTATGACATTGTAAGTAAATGGAGTATCGACGATCAGATAATTTATAATCAGTGTCCTCCTGCAGGGTGCCTCCTCGAATGATGTAGAGAGGTTATAAAACCTTTTGGCATAATTTTTGACCACCTAAATTCGACCAGAGGGGTACGTATTGGCTCAAATTTCAACTAGCCCAAGTTCATTCTTTTTAGTGTTGAGAGGAAAATGATGTTGGCAGAGCTGCCATTATCGACCAAAACCTTCATAACATCAAAGTTGGCAACTTCAATAAAGACCACCATAGGACAATCAACTTTATGGTCAATATTTTTTCCTTTGAGGTGGGCTAGCTCGTCATCAGTGAAGGAGATAGGCTCTGCATTGGTGGATAAATAGAATGTTGTTTCGACAGGGAAGGTTTTGGTCGACTCTAGCCTCCTCTACATTTATCTCCTCACTGATTTTGAGTCCCCCCAGTAGGACCCCCTACAATCATGTCAATTACTTCTCAAATGGGCAGACGATTGTCCTGGGCAGGTTTTTTTCCTTTATTATCTCTCATCAGGCTAATCAACCTTTCTCTATGGGATGTCTGGTCGATTCTACCCCCTTCAGTCTTGGTGCTTTCAGCAACATATTATTTGAGATGGCCTTGCCCGATCAACCTCTCAATTTCATTATGGAGATTGAAGCAATCATTTGTGTCATGCCCCATTTGCTTGTGAAAGTGACAATATTTATTTAATGTTTTCATTGCCTTAGTCTAGGTGAGCTTCCTTAGCTTTTTAAAGAGGATATCATGCTAGATTGTGAACAACACTTCCTTCCTCATGTGGTTTAGTGAAGTGTAATCATTGAAGCATTTTATTGAAAATCAATGACCCTTCCTCTATTTCTGGTCATCTTGCTCTTTATTTTTCTTTTTCTTGACCTCAGGGTTGCCGAATTTCAATTTGTTCATTTTTTCCTAGGTCATGTTTTTCTTGTTAGGTTGAGCAAATCTTCCATCGATCGTGGGCATTCTCATACCAAAGTATTGACGTATTCTTTGTGTTAGAGCCCCAAGAACAACACATCGATTAGAAACTTAATCCTAGGGTTGTTGATCTTCAATATCTCCGTGTTGAACCTAGTAAAAAAGTCATGGAGAGACTCCCCCTTGTTCTGCTTAACAGTGTGGAGATGCGTGTGGGGAAGCTTCACCTTTCGTTGACTAATGAACTGGTGTAGAAACTTATCACATAGCAGTATATCAATGATGGTTTAAGTTTGATAAATCAATCGAGCGTAATACCCTAAAAAGTGGTAACCAGCATCTTCGTGTGTATGTATTCATTATGTCCATGCAGTTGCATCATGTGCTCGAACTGCATCAGGTACTCATTGGGATTAGTAGATCCATCATACTACGGGAGCTCAATTGAAACCTTTGCATCAACTACAATGCTCTCATCAATTATCTCCTGTATGAACGACAACCCTCTTTCACGATGAGACCTTTAGGAGTTATCTAAGTCAGGCATCCTTTTAGTGTTTCTCTTCGAGATCTCATCGAGGCATTTATTCTGCTGCTATACTTGGTGAGAAACTTTTTTCCACTCCTCCCAATCCGCCTGGGTTATATTGCAATCGAATTAGGGCCTCATATGCTCAACCTTATCGTGCTGCGAGGCTCGAATGGGTCGAGCAACATGATCCACTTATTTGCCCACCTCTTCACACTGGTCCAATCTTAAACATTCAACCTTATCACGCTATGAGGCTCAATTAGATTGAACGAATGGTCTATGAATCAGCAATCGCTTCCCTTGACTTTGGTCACCCTCTTTCTCAATGGAGGCCATAAGGCTGGCTTCTCATCTGGTTGGTAGGTGCTTGGACTTTGGGCAACCATGACTGTCCAAAGGGGACCTTTTCTCTGGCGGTGGTGGTTGTGGAGTTGCATTACCAATTGGGGCAGACACAGTTATGTGCCTATTCAGTACTGCAGAAAGCTAAGCAAAAATCTAGACAGAGATTTGTTCACTTATCAATTACATTAGCTGAGGCATAGGCAAAGTATCAACTTGCTTTGGTGGGCCGTTGGGGCTCAGGGGGTGTGATTCTTGTTGAGGCTGAGGGGGAGGAGGAGATACTATCCTTCTATTTTCCTCCCTCTTAGATACAGTTCGCTTGGTGTTCACCATTTTTCTCAATTGCAATCTCAACTTTCCACATATGGTGCCAAAATGATAAAGTTGAAGCTATTTTACTGAATTGGGTTGTGTTTGGGCTAATTCGATCAGGGAGGTCGAATGATCCAACAATGATATTTTCTTAGGTTGAGATCTAAAACTACTAGCAAACGTCAGACTAGCTGAGGTGCACCCGTCTAAGGTACTCTGATGCTCAAGTTAGTACTGATCGAGTAAGTGAATTAAGTGGTAGAGTAAGAGCGTGTAGTAAAAGTGGCATGCTTGGATGATGGCTGACAATAGGGTATTTATAGCTTTCTCCAAATTGATGATATGTCTGAGATGCCCATATGAATTATAGAGGGCTTTTGTCCTTACTTGGGAGTTATAGGTTATTTCTCATCTCTATACTATTCCAAGTGGCATCGCGTCTTACTTTCTTGGGAGAATAGTACTCTGTAGGTACACTTCCTGACAGAGTTGGTGGCAGAGGTGGTACTAGGGCAGCATGTGCCATTAGTATGCAGGCATGCTGACTGTTAGGACATTGAATACTGTTAGGACATTAAATACGGTAAGAATATAATTCGGTGCCGAAGTGAGCACTTTAATTGACGATGATCAACCATAGAAAGTGGTCAACCAGAGAAATACCTGAATGGACTAGGTAGCTTGAAGCCTCCCATCGGATAGTGTCGAAACCTACTGGTTATGGTCGAGTGACTCGGCCCCGATTATTACATAGGTGAAGAGCGATGTTCGACAGCCCAGCTGGGCCTGGAAACACAGTTGGGCTTTAGATGCAAAGTGGGTTTGGAAGTATTCTCTGGAGTTGATAACTGTTGGGCTATCCCATATTACTAATATTATTTTTTTTTTAAAGTTACAACTAACAAAAGTAAAAAAAAATGTTTTCCCAAAAATTGAAATCAAGCAAAACTTTTGTCATACACAAGCTTAATTATAAATGAGAGGAACTTAAAAAATACTTCATAGATATTAAGGCTTTGTTTGGTTATGTTTTCTCGAAACAAAATTATTTTTGGAAAACATAACCAAACATATCTTCATTTTTTAAAAAAAAATATACATTATTCAATATATATTATATATTTTATTATTATTCTAACATTAAAAAAATCATCAAATTTCATTTTCATCCTCAAAAACTCAATAAAAAAATAATTTTAATATTTTTTAATAATTTATTCTATTAAAACACATAATAAAATCAAATAAAAAATGTAATCAAACACTAGCTAAACTTTTCTGTAAGAACAAAATAAATCATAGATGTAAAAGAAAAAGTAAGATAAAGTAAATGAACATGCATACTCATTGGGAAATAATAATGGCAACTGGCAACTGGTCACAGCGCACAGGCGAGTACAGATAAAGTACAGCGACAACGTTAAGTGTTAGACAGAGATTGATAAGAAAGGGCATTGGGGTCCAGGGTGCGGGTGCGCGCGCAAACGGCGCGGGGGCTGTTTCCCTATCGCGCGGACAGACCGAGATGATCACTATTATTAATGAACCATTTTCTAATGTATATTCTTTTGCTATTATTCTGAGTTCTGATTTCTCACTACATCACCACCATAAAATAATACATACACACACAAGCACAAAATTTAAACGATCCCGTTTGATTTTATTTTTATTATTTTTAAAATTTGAAAAACTAATAAATATAAATAAATTGAAAATGAGTTCGTATTTAAATAAATTATTAAATAATAATAATTATATTGATTTTAATAAATTATAAGTATAAAGAGATAGAATAATACATACACACACAGAACTTAATAAACAATCCTGTTTGGTTTTATTTTCATTTTCAATTTTCATTTTCATTATTTTTAAAATTTAAAAAGTTAGTGAAAATAAGTTGAAAATAAGTTTGTATTTGAATAAATTATTAAAAAATTAATAATTATGTTGATTTTAATAGGTTGTAGATGGAGAGAGATAAAAACAATGGAATAGAAAAAGAAGATATATATATATATATATAAGTTATTAGAGAATGCGTTTTGAAAATAAAAATAAAAATGACGATGAATGAAAATGTATAAAAATAATATGTTATAGTAGAATATGTGAAAATAGGCTTTGAAAATGAAACCAAATGGACCCTTTAAAAACTAAAATTTGGAAATATTCCAAGGCCAAAAAAAACAAAAAACAAAGGAACAAAAAGATGGAATAGAAAAAATCATAAAATCAAGAAATTAAATATAAGAAATTAGCACATAAATAGACCTCAACCTAGGACTGTCAATTGATTGAATTTTAATCTGGCTTTGATTGATCCAAATTTTAGTATTTTTATTTGATTAAAATATTCGATGGATTAGATTTGAATATAAATATCCATAATTTGGAATAAGTTGATCGGATATGAAATTAAATAATCCGATTCGTTAAAAATTTGAATCCAAACTTTAATATTTTTTATTAAATTAATATTCTTATACATAATATTAATAAAGATTTTAAAATAAAATCCATATATTATATTGACCTAATATATATTTACGTTTATATTATGCTATTAATATTGAATCTTTAACCTAAAAAATAAGAGGAATATTGATAAAATGTCAAATATAATAATGTATAATAGTTCGTCTATACATTAATATAATATAAAATAGAGATTTAATATTTAAATATTTAATTTTTAGACTAATATATAATAAAAAATTATGGAAAATTCAAAATGTAAATTTACTTTATAAATATAATATTTTTATACAATTCAAAAAAAAAAATAATTAAATTAGGTCAAATTTTTTTATTGAATATAGATATGAGGTTGGCTAACAAAAATTATATAAAATATTGAATTAAATTTAAATATAAATTTTAATAATTAAATTTATATTCAAATATAGTTGATTTAATCGAAATTCCATTTATTGACAGCTGGTCCTCAACTTGGGATTTACCGGTCACTATGGGAATTTCCATTGCTTTGGATCTATCACCAATTACTGGGTGGACCCATTTGAATATTTGTAATTTGAAATGCATAGCTCGTTAAAGTAGCCAAAATCATTTTGTAAAAACTCTTCCACAATTAAGTCAATATTTAAATTAAATTCGAATAAAAACAAAATATATACAGTGACTAGGAAATAAAATATATATATATATATATATATATGCATTCTATTTGTAATTAATAATCAATGCTGCTATTTATACTATAGGAATGGTGGACTAAATTATAAAAATATTGTAAAAAAAATTAACATTTATAAAACTACCGTATATTTGAAAAGATTGCAAAAATATGGTAAGGCGCGGCTGCAGACCGCGCCTTTAACCATTTTTTTATTTTTTTAATTTTTTTTTAAAGAAAGAATTAAGGCCACGCCTCTTAATTCCATTGCCTTTTTC
>JACGDI010001921.1:268934-315276 GCA_014898725.1 Jacaranda copaia
TAAATATTAATTTTTTTTACAATATTTTTATAATTTACCCGGAATGGTGTGCCCATGCTCACATGGCTTCTTCTAAATTAGGGCCATCTACCGGTCGAATTCAAATTAAATTAATGTTAGTTAAATTCAAATTTTATTATCAAAATTTGTATTCGAATTCGACCGACACCTTGTAGGATCTATATCAATTAATACTATTTAAATTCAATTGAATTCAAAATTCAACAAAAAAGTTAGCTCAAATTTAATATTTTTTCTTTCTTTTTTTTGTTGTATTTTATGAAAAATATTATATTTATCAAAAAAAAATTTACATCAAATTTGAGTTTTTAACAACCTTTCATAATAGATTAGCCTAAAAGATAAATATTTGGACAGTACGGTTTATATCAAATTATGTATTGGTTCATAGGTAAATCATTATATGGTATTAGATTTAACATTTTTTTTTAAAAAAAATTCCCCTCTTATTTTTGGACGGCCCAATGTTGATAGCATAATATAAAAAATAATATAGATATTATGCCAACATATTATATAGATTTTATTCAAGAGTCTTTATAATAATATTGATGATGATGAAAACTACTCACGATTGAATAGTGCTGGAATCCAAATAAATCAACCTGTTGATGGTCGATGGGTGATCTTTAAGGGAATTGGAGTTGAATCCTGCAATCAACAACAAACATCAGGCTAGCCGAATTATCCTTTGTTTAAGCATTCTGACGCTTAAATCAATATAAAATCGACTAGATAATTGAACAGTAGAGTGAGGGCTTTAGATACAAAATGACATACCTTATGAAAGGCTAGCAATGTGGTATTTATAGCCTTCTCCAAGTGATTGATATGCCTAAAATGCCTTTGTTATGTAGAATGGGCTATTGTCCTTACTTGAGGCCTTTAGGTCTACTCCCATTTATATACTATTCCACGTGGCTTCATCTCCAACTTCTTAGGACTAGTTAGTACACAGGTGGTGTGCCTCCTATCTGGCGCAGCAAGAAAAATGGTACTAAAGGTAGCACGCGCCATTAACATAGAGGCACATTGGTCGTCAGGGCATTTGATACAGCAGAAAGGTTCTTTCAGCGGGCCGACCTATATGGTCGACATGTATGCCCATCTATGAGCTATTTTTAGGATATGGTCGTCGATCAACACTTTCATGCGCTTAAATCCTCCTTTTGTTGGGTCATCTGACCATTTGTGTTTACTATGCACCTTGGTTGAAAAATGCTAGTGCTGTCAAAAGTATCAACAAGAGAGAATAGGGGAGGTCGAATGAGGTTGACAACAGGGTCTAGACTCAATGTAAAATGGGCTTGATGGGTAGTTGAGCCATCCTACTTCACATCCTATTTTTGGATCAAGTTCTGTGAGGTAGGGCTTATTGAGCCATTCTCTATCATGAGTCCCCCACATTTGAATTTTGATTAAGAATATCAACGAGAAAAATTGGGGAATAGCTAGCTCATAGAGGGTAAGGTACATTTGATGAGGGTTCCAGAGTTGACTAGGGTTTTAATGCATTTAATGCGTTTGTTGCATTGGGTCACTCGAAGCTTCAAACAACGGTTGTGTCATTATTGCAGCTGTTTGGTTTCTCACGCCTTGCTACTTATAAATAGGCATTGTGAAAAGTTTTATTTTTACTTTTATAGCTTTTCATGAGGTTGAATTAGCCATTTATCGTGCTTCTTGTCAGTCGCTTCCCTCTTAAAGCTTCATAAAAAAATATGTAAGTCCTCCAAAATCTTAACTCAATCATATCATTTCCATAATCATGTTAAGTTCGTTTGGTGGTGCGAGTGGCTAGGGTAGTGATAGTAAGGCTACTAGGTCTAATCAAACTTTGTTAGGAGGAAAGGTAACCCGACTAGTGAGTCTAGTAGTTTCACCAATGATAGTTTGACCTCCAGCAGCTCGAGTAGTGATCACATTACTGCTGGAGGTGATGTTGGGCCGAGCTATGTGCCAGTATCTTGTGGCTGACTATTCACCCTTGACCACTACAATGAAATAAAATCTAAACTTACTCCTGTCAACCTCACACACATTAGATAACTTTATCACATTCCTCATGAATACAAGCTGATAATGCCTAGACCCTCAGATAGGATAATCGACTATTGAGTGGGTGCATCACTATATTCGAAGAAGCATTTAGGTGTGGGCTTAGATTTCCACTTGCTCAGCTTATAATTAACCTGTTGACTGGCCAGGAGGTCTGCATAACTCAACTCTTACCAAATTATTTTTCAACCATATACAACTTTGCTGTTTTGATGCATATATTTGATTAGCTTGCCATTTTTACAAACTTCTTTAAATTTTTTCATCTACTTATATCTCAAAGGTTGGGTAGTACCAATAAGTTGGGCTTTTACTATCTAATTGCTCTACCCCATCGTAAGTTCCTTATCACTCCCTGTTGTCCCACATCCAAGAGTGGAATAAATGATACTTTTTCGTTCGAGCACTCGAGGGTTTTAACATTCTTAAGGGGGATGGATAAGGCATGTTGAGATGTCAGGGAACCCAACTCTGACTTGGCCTAATGCCTTCATTTGAGATTTAGTCGAGTTCAGCTAGATGAAGGCCTCGATGTATATTGAGGAAAAAAACTTGGTGTTAGCCGGCAATAGTTGGACTTACCAACAGACGCTCAAATAAATAGATGGCTATGTTAGTTTTAATTAAACTTGCTTTTAGTATGAATTTTTTGATCAATTTTAATTATTTTTGTTTTTGATTTTGTTATTTGTAGATCGAGATGAGATCATGAATTGAGCACAAGCTATAGCTTTGGCATTTGCATAAAGAAATAAAGAGCGTTGTTAGGCTACGACAACTCATTGAGAGGCTACTTTGGTGGTCACGTTGTAACTTGAAGCAGTGTTGCCTGCTACATTACCAGCTCAACTTACGGTTTCCATGACAAAAAATCTTGTTGCTCAATAAAAGAGGCAGCTGGTCGAGTAGATGGGACCTACCTCAAAGAGAACTATAGTTGAGACTGGGAAGGGTAAGGTTGGAGAGATAAGTTAGCCAATTAGGTACAGCCTTTTTGGGCAGCGAAAGGATGACCAAGTATTCCAACTCTCTAAGTTGCCCTTACCTCGATTTGGGATCAAGCCAGCCATAGCCATCCATAACTCTTATTTGATGGTGTTAGTGAGTTCAACTGAGGCCTTGCCATTGAAGGTAATGATGGTTAGACTATTCATATCTGTCCAAAAAAAATTCATAGACTTAAGCTGGGATGCTACGTTAAGGGCCCTAGTGTATTAGTCAAACATGGTAAGTGGCTGGTCAAATAATGTGTGATAGTCGAGTGTAGGCTATTTATTAACTAAGGTATTTTCTTTGTAGGTGAGCCAACTGGGCTACCTTTTTTATAGAAAGTCAAAGCTGGTGCTTGGTGACTGTGATCAACTCGAGGAATAGGGGATATTGAGATGCTGAAGTCTTAGCTTGAGTCTACATAGATGAGGATCAAGCAGTTGAATACGAAGCTATAGTAGAGGAATAATCAGCTCACATTAAAGGATTTGCAACTTATCACCACTATTACTGAAAAGAACAATATGGACAAGTTGCTGATAAAGGCTAGATTAGACATTTAATAGGGTTATAAGTTTAGTTGGGTGGTGGGGTACAACGCGACCTTGCAGGATGCTCGAGATAAGTTTTATAGAAAGCTATTGCTGATGCGAGGAGAAGCCGTGCAGTAGTTTATGCTATGCTTGGCGTTTTAGGATGCAAGCATCGTCTTTCCTCTCAACGACACAAAATATACCTTTCATAAAGTGGTCTAGCAACTGGAGTACCTGGGCTATGAATTTTGACCAGAGGATAAGAAGGATCTCAATCCGTTGCTAGATGAGTAGCTAAAGATGTATCTTGACCCCAATGAGGTTGCTGCTGAGGAGGGAGCTACTAGCACTTCTATGGTCAAGCCCATGTCAGATGTCTAAAAAATGCCCACCGATGTGGCAAAAGTGTTTGTATTTATGAATGACTTTGCCTTTGAGATTCATGATGGTAAAGTCAATGTTGTTGATTTTCTTTTTCATCCCTGAGGTATCTCCTTGGTCGATGTAGTAGGACCATCATGACCAATGTTGGCCAATGTTCTACCTTCTATTGTTGTGCCCGAGCAAAAAGTGGAGAGTTCTGTAGTAGTTGCTATCCCTCGAGTGATGAGCTCGAGCAGGTGATTGATGAGGGTGCTCAATTTTACGTGAGCTGAGGGTGCTAGGTTGAGTGATCTATGAAATCTTATGCGTGATGTTTTTGGTCGCCTTGCGTGGCATATTTTTATAATTTTTGTAACCTTCTAAATGGATTTTTTTTCCTTAAATTTGTGAATGGATGTTCGTGGACAAATGTTTGTCAATTTTATGAAATTGTAATTTTGGTTCATCGATGTGTATTTTATTTCACCTTCATTTTAATGCTTTGCTTCTATTCGAACATTAATAAATGACGATATGAACAATTCAGCTTTAGATAAGAAATCACATAATATAATCCCTTAATGACAAAATTGCATTTAAGTGTAATTGATTCAAAAGTCGATTCGATACAAAAGATAATGGAATTGATCCATAGTTTTTGAAATAAGCTAACCCATTATGAGTTTATCGTCGAGATGGAATTAACATTTTTGCGATTGAATTATATGAACTTGTCTGCGACCACAAGGTCATGTAGTTAACTGAGTGTGTTCAGTTTGGGCATAGGGCCATAATTCGTTATGAAAAATAATTTAGGGTTGACAATAAATGACTAACTCCTTTGTTTACTTAGGTTAAGTGGTCTTGATCTCGCGGCTTGAAGTTATTATTTTGATTGACTACGAGGTTGCCTACAAGTGATGATATTGTTTATTCACTTTGGCTAATAAGCTTCAATGTTTCGATTGGAAATTTATTTTCGGTCAACTGAAGGCTCGACTATGAACAATCAACACATTGGTTTAGTTTAGCTAACAAGCCTCAATGTCTCAGCTTGAAGCCAATTTTTGATCGACTGTGGGATCAACTGTGAACAATCAGTGTATTTATTTGGTCTGGCTAACAAGCCTCAATGTCTCAACTCGAAGCAAATTTTTGGTCGACTATTGAGTTGACCATGAATGATTAGCTCGTTTATTAATTTAGGTAGAAAGCTTTGCTTTAATGGTGCAAGTAGATAGTTGCGGAAATATAAGTGATTTTATTCATGTAGAATAATATAGTAGAGACCTTGAGTCTCTTCATACATAGAATTTCTTCAAGTTTACTGCATTCCACGATCATGGAAGCTCGTTGTCATTCTTATATGTGAGTCAATAAGCATTGTGCTTCGATAATTTAACTACTGAATAAAGCCTTTCCCATATTGGATCAAGTTTTCCTACATTCTTTAACACCTCTACCTTTTTGAGGATGAGGTCTAAGACTTTGAAATTTTACAGTCAAACTCCCTTATTGTAATATTCTGCCATCTTTGATCCGTATTGCTACATTGTGGTGTAAGCTTTCTCTTATAGTTCATCGTTGGTTTTTAGGTCAAGTTCTCTTTTAGAAGTGTTTATGATATGATTAAAATAGATAACGCAAGCCATGTGTTGTATACGTTCTATTAGAATGACTGCCTCTGACTTATAAACCAAACTATAGGGGCTATGACTTGTAGCTCTTCGAGGGGTTGTTCTATACACCTATAACACGGTAGAGAGGTCATCTACCTAACTCACTATAGTTCCTCCCAGTCGAGCTTTGAGGTAGCCGATCATAGTTCTATTTGTGACTTTGGTTTGGCCATTAGCTTGGGGGTTTCTGACTAAGGTAAAATGCTGGAGGATCTTAAGGGTTTTGCACTAGTTCCTCATATTCCTACTCTGGAACTGAGTTCCATTATCGAAAATCAAGGCTTTGGGGCGGCTAAAACTATAAATTATGTTCTTCCATATAAAACTTTTAATGGTTGCAATGGTTATTTTGGGGACTACCTCAACTTTGACCCACTTAGTAAAGTATTTGATCGCTATTTGATTTGGATGTTCACCATCGACGCCATAGGCTGGTGTGGTATGTTTGAGTAGACTTAGCAGGATGAGCACTTCCTAAAGAAGTCGATGGTATCTTTCAGTAGGGTAGGCTAGAAATACCCATATCAGATAATTTTATGGGCCATGATTCTCGTCTGAAATGATTCGCGCAAATGCCTGCGTGAACTTCATGTAGGACCTCATGAGCCTGGTTTGGTGTTAAGCATCTTCAAGATGGTCCAGAATTTAACCTTTTGTAGAGCTGTCCATGCTCGTTAAAGGCAAATTTGGCCACTTGACCTCTAAGTCACCGCACCTCACCCTTGTCCTCAGGGACTAATCCTTATCCTAAGTAAAGTTTAATCGTGTCTTGCCAAGAAAGAGGTGCTTCTTCGACACTTCTCACCAACTTCTAATCGAGGGGGCTTATAGTAGGCTTGTCTATGACTAGAAATGTTATTGTTTTATCTTTGGTTCCTTTGGTTGAGCTTGCGAACTTGGATAAGGCGTCAACTTGCTTGTTCTCTGATCGAGGTACTTGGCTGAGGGTGAATTTTTTGAATAGTTGCTGTAGCCTTTTCACCTTGGCTAGGTATTAGCTCATCGTAGATTCTTTAGCTTCAAAGTTCCCTTTGACCTACTTTGTGACTAACTGGGAGTCAGTGATCATTGCTTATTGCTCGACTCTATGGTCTACTAACATCTTCATGCCGGTGAAGAGAGCTTCTACTCTGTATATCCATGAGTATATATCTCAAGAACTTATCTCCTCAAACCTCAAAAGTACACTTATTTAGGTTGAGCTTCATGCCAAACACTCATACTATTGGAAATGTGTGATTGAGGTTGATTAGATGATTTTTTACTTTTTCAATTTTGATGATCATAACATTGACATACACCTCCATAGATTTTTCGATCTCATTTTTTAATATAAAATCCACTAATCTTTGGTAAGTGCACCTATGTTTTTGAGCCCAAAAAGCATGATCAAGAAATAATACACTCCATTGGGGATAACAAAAGATGTCTTATCCATATCCTTAGGTGCTGTGAAAATTTGATAGTAACCTTAAAAGGCATCTATCATACTCCATAATTCACAACTAGTAGTGGAATCGACTAGTAAATCTATATGAGGCAAGGGGTAAGGATCTTTAGGGCAAGCTTTATTCAAATCAGTAAAATCATTACACATATCATTTTCTCTCATTCGTAGGGACAAGTACAATATTACAAAGCCAACTGGGGTATTGCATTTCTATAATGTATTCTGGCTCTAAGAGTTTGTTGAACTCCTTCTCCTCGATGATCTGACATCTTTCAGCATTAAAGGTTTGAGTTTTCTGCTTCACTAGCTTGTATGAGAGTTCCACATTTAGGTGATGGACGATTACATTAGGGTCAATTTTGTAGAGATCCGAGGCTTTCAATGTGAACACATTAATAGTTTTATAGAGAAAATCGACCATGAGATAGTTTATATTGATGCCCATGTTACTTCCAATCTTAGTAGTTTTGTCGGGGTTTCCTGGCTCCAGTTAGATTGTTTTAAATTTCCCAACAAGCTCGACCTTAGTTTGTTCGAGCTTGTATTTATTAGTTTGCTATCCCTCATTGAGTTTCGTTACTACGGTGTCTCCCATGGGTTTCAATTTTAGTTAAAATAATAGTGCATAAGTCGTTCAATGCTGGTCATCCAATTATGGCATTGTAGGCGAAAGGAGCATTGACAATTGGATAGTTGATCATGAGAATTCTCTTTTGGGGGCTTCTCTAAATGATGTTGATAGGTTGATGAATGCCTCAGGGATAATTTTTTATACCCTCAAATCTGACCAACGATGTATAGATGGGCTCAAACTTCAACTCGTCTAACTTTATTCTTTGCAAGGTTGACAAAAATATGATGTTCGTAGAACTGCCTTTGTTTATGAGGATCTTCTTGACTTCAAAGTTTGCAATCTCAATAGAAATGATCAAGGGGCAGTCTAGCTTGTTGTCTGCTCCGTGACTTTCAACATGTGAAAGGTCTGTATTAGAAAAAAAAATAGTTCTGCATTGGTAGACAATTGAAAAATAATTTCAACCAAGGAGAATTTAGTTGACTCCAACTTGCACTGATGTTATCTCCTGGCTGACTTGGAATCCCCCTAGTTAGGCTCCCAATGATAGTATTAATGACTCTGATGGGTGGGCAAGGATCCTAGGTGAGCTTTTTCCCTTTGTCATCATTCCTCATGCTAATCGACCATTCTCTATGTGGAATCTGGTCGATTATGCTCGCTTCTTGTCGGGCACTCTCATTGACAAAATTTTTGAGATGACCTTGCCAAATCTACCTCTTGATCTCATCGTGGAGGTTAAAATAATCCTCTATGTTGTGCCTTTTTTGTTGGTGGAAGTGGCAATATTTCTTGGACCTTTTCATGGTCTCGATTTCAATCAGTTTTTTGGGCCTCTTTAGGAGGTTGTCATGTTGAATGGCAAACAAAACCTTTTTTCTTGGAAGTTTAAGCAGAGTATAGTCATAGAACTACTTGATATGAGATCAATGACCCTCTTGTGCTGATGATCGTCTTTTTCCTTGGCGTTCTTCTTCTCAATGTTAGGATTACCATACTTAAGTTTGTTTATGTCCTCATAAGTCATATACCTCGTTGCAAGGTCAAGTAGTTCCTCCATCGACTTGGCTACTCACACACCAATGCGTTGGCACATTTCTTTGTGTTAAAAACTTAGGAAAAATATATTGATCAGAAATTTGATTCATGGGCTGTCAATCTTCAAAACCTTGATGTTGAATTTGGTGAAATAATCGCAAAGGGACTTATCTTTATTCTGTTTAACTATGTGTGAGTAGGTATAGAAGAGCTTCACTTTTTTCCAACTGGTAAACTAGTACAGGAACTTGTCACACAACTGATCATACGAGTAAATTGATGTTAGCTCAAACTTCATGAACCAGTCAGGGCAATACCATAGAAAGTGGTCACCAGCATTTTTGAGTGGATGTATTCGTTATGCCTGTGCAATTGCATCATTGTTCGAACTGAAGCAGGTGCTCATTAGGATAAGTCAAGCTATCATATTTGTGTAATCTAGTTGGGACTTTAGCATCGATAGTGATGCGCTCATTAACTATCTCCTACATGAACATTGACTCCTTTTCCCATTCAGATCGAGGAGCACCTTCACTATAAGGGTTTTTGTCAGTATTTCTCCTAGAGATTTCTTCAAGTTGGCGGTTTAGTTGCTACATTTGATGGGAAACATTTTTCTATTCCTCCTGATCAACTTAAGTCTGGTCTTAGCTTGATTGAGGCCTTATTGAGGCCTTGTGCGATCGACCCTATCGTGTTGCGGGGCTTGAAGGGGTTGAACACCATGATCTATAGAATCCATGACCTCTTCTTGGGGATTTGGTTGGGGCTCTTCTCTTGGAAAATGCCTTGGACTCTCTTTACTCTGGAGAGGGGCTCATTTAGTTTTTGGTTGACCCCTTTCTTCCCAGGCATGTCTTTTTTCATGCTAGGTAGGTTGAGGCATAGCACTGGCTATCAACCTAGGTTAGGTAGCATGTCGATTCAGGGTGGCAAAAAGTTGGGTAGATATCTGTTTAAGTGCTAGGCCCTAGTAAATCTGGTTTTTGTGAGGTCGAGAAAGAGGGATTAGTGATCTCTTGTTCTCCTTTCACTCTAAAGTGGCTTACCTAGTGTTAACCATTTTCTTAATTGTGGACCCAAATTTTCCATAGACGACGCTAAATGATGAAGGTGAAAACTACTTATGATTAAATAGGGTTGGAATCCAAATAAATTGACCTATTGATGGTGGTGATCTTTAAGGAAATTAGGATCGAATCCTGCAATCAATAGCAAACGTCAGGCAAGCTGAGATGTCTTCAGCTTAGGCACTCTAACATTCAAGTCAGTATAGATATAGAATGGCATACCTTATGGGAGATTGTAAATGGGATATTTATAGCCTTTTCTAGGTGGTTGATATGTCCAAAATGCCCTTGTTATGTAGAATAGGTCCTTACTTGAGAGCCTTTAGTTATACTCCCCTTTATGTACTATTCCAGGTAGCTTTATCTTTTTTTTCTTAGGTCTAGGTAGTACATAGGTGGTGTGCTTCATATCTAGCACAGTAGTAAAGGTGTTACTAAAGGTGAAATGAACCATTATTGTGGAGACATGCCGACTATCAGGGTATTTAATGCAATAAAAAGGTTTTTCTAGCGAGTCGACCCACTTGGTCAACCTATACGTTTGTCTGTGACCTATTTTTGGGCTATGGTCAATAATTGACACTTTTGTGTGCTTAAATCCTCTTTTTGTCGGGTCATCTGACCATCTGTGTTTGATATGTGCCTTGGTCAAAATATGTAGTGTCAGAAGTATTGGTGGGAGAGAATAGGGGAGATCGAACGAGGTTGACAACAAAGCTAGACTCAATGTCAAATGGGCTTGATGGGTAGTTGGGCCACCCCAATTTGTGTCATATTTCTAGATCGAGATCTGCATGTTGGGCCTATTAGGCCATCCTCCATCAAATATATATGATATGGAATAGCCCAATAGGCTTAGCTCAACATGCTATCAACTCTAGAGAGCATTTCCAAGCTTACTTAACATCCGAAGCCCAATAGCATTTTCAGACCTAATTGGGCTAGGTCACTCGATCACAATCACCGGATCAAGTAAATAGTTCTCGACCTTACTCGATGGGAGGCTTCATGCTATCTACTCCATTCAGCTATCCCTCTGGTCGACCACATTATCTGGTCGATAATAGTTGACTAGAGTGTTTTCTTCGGTGTTGAATCATATTCTTGTCGCATTCAATGCTCTGACAGGCAGCATGCCTCTATATTAATGGTGCGTGCCACCCCAATACAGCCTCTGCCACTAACTCTGTTAGGGGGGAAGCACCTCTAGTGTGTTATTCACCCTGAAAAGCAAGAGATAATGCCACCTGAAATAGTATTGGGATTGAAAATGACCAACAACTCCTAGGCAAGGACAAGTGCCCTCTACACTTGATGGGGGCATCTTAGACATATCATCCACTTGGAGAAGGCTATAAATACCCCATTGCTAACCACCCTCTAAGTATGCCATATACACTATACGCTTTTACTTTACTGCTCGATTATATCATCTTAAACAGTACTAACTTGAGCATCGAAGTACCTTAATTAGTGGCACCTCAGCTAGTCTGATGTTTGCTATTGGTTGTTTTTCTTAGCCCAAGAAGAATATATTGTTGGATCATTTGACATTCCTAGTCGAATTAGCCCAAATACTAAAAATGACATTCAACCTCATTATTTTAGCACCATTTGTGGAAAAACTTGAGATTACAAGTGAGAAAATGGTGAAAACTAGAAGAGTTGTATATGAGAGGAGGGACAATAGAAGGACATCTCCACTTCCCTCTCAACCCAGCAAGGTTTGCACGCCTCAAGCCCCAGTGCCCTATAGGAGCAAGTTGTAACATTGACCATGCCTCAGCTAATGCAGCTTATAAGTGAACACATCTCTGCTCAGATCTCAGCTTAACTTTCTGTGGCATTGAACAAGCACATATTCATGCCAGCCTCAACTAGCAATGCAACTTCGCAATTTCTTCTATTGGAGGAGAGATCCCCTCGGGACAATCATGGTCGGTAGGAGTCCAGGCGACCACCAGCAAGATGAGAAGCAAACTCCAAACGCCTTTAGGGAGAGAAGGGACAACCTGAGCTAAGGAAAAAAATTACTAACTTTGTAGACCATCACGTTCAACCTAATCAAGCTTCGTAGCACTATAAGGTTGAACGTTCCAGACTAACCAGAGTGAAGAAGTGGATAAATTAGTGGATCATGCGACTCGGCCCATTTGAGCCCTATAGCGCGATAGGGCCAAGTGCGCAAGGCCTCATTTGATTGAAACATTACCCAAGCTGATTGGGACAAGTGAGAAAACATTTCCCATCAAGTGCAACAACTGAACAGATGCCTTGATGAGATCTTGAGGAGAAACATTGAAAGGGTGCCCATCCTAGAGGGCCCCCAAAGGTCTCATCGAGAGAGAGGCTTGTCATTTATTCAGGAGATTATCGACAAGCACATTAACATTGATGCCAAAGTCCCGATTGGACTCCCACAGTACAATGGCTCAACTGATCCCAATGAGCACTAGATTTAGTTCAAACATACGCCCACGATCAATAGAAGAATTACTTGACTTGGTAGAGAGATACATGACCTAGGAAGAGATGAACAAGTTGAAGTTCAAAACTTTGAGGTCGATAAAAGAAAAATAAGGAGAGAGATGACTAGAAACATAGGTAAAGGGGTCAATATCTAATAAAGCGCATCCATGACTATACTCCACTGAACATCCTAAGAAGAGAGGTCCTATTTGCAATCCAGCGTGACAACCTCCTCAAGAAATTGAGGAAATTGATGAAGATTGAAGCAATGAAAAATCAAAAAAATATTGCCACTTTCATAAACAAAGGAGGCATGACACAGATGAATGCTTCAATTTTAGGATGAAATTGAGAGGCTTATCAGGTGGGGCTATCTCAAAAAATATATGGCAATTGATGCACAGGCTGAAGCGGGTAAAATCGATCGGACTCCTCACAGAGAAAGGTCAATTAGCCCAAGGAGGGAAGATAAAGGAAATAAATGCACCCAAGAAGACTGCCCACCCATTCAAGGAGTGATTGACATGATTGCGGGCGATCCCACTGGGGGGACTCAAAGTCTGTAGAGAGACAGACTCAAAGAAGGCGAGAGTCGACCAAAGCCTTCCCGGTCAAAACAACGTTCCATTTATCCATAAGTGCAGAGCCCATCTCCTTCACTAACAATGACCTGGTCCACCTCAAAGGGAAAAATATCGACCATAAAACTGATTGTCCTATGATAGTCTCTATTGAGATTGCCAACTTTGAAGTTAGAAAAGTTCTGGTTAATAACGACAGCTCGGCTAACATCATTTTCCTATCGACTCAAAAAAGGATGAACTTAGGAAAACTAAAATTTGAGCCCGTACATGTCCCTTTGGTTAGGTTTGGCATGTTAAAAATCATTCCAGAGGGTTTCATCAACCTCTCTATGTCATTTGGGGAGGCGCTCTGAAAAAGGACATTGATGATAAACGATTTGATGGTCGATGCTTTATTTACCTATAATGTCATAATTGATCGACCAACTCTCAATAATTTTTATGCCATTATGTCAACTTATTACATATAGATCAAATTCCCAACCCTAGCCGGTATGGGTAAGTTGCTGTGTAACATCAAGGAAGCCTGGAGATGTTACAATATTTCAATCGAGTCAAGTGAGCAAAAGACTCAACCGCAACTAAAGACCTCAGGGGACACCCTTATAGCGGAACCTGAGGAGGGCCAAGCTAATAAGAAGAGAAAGTTGAAGGATACCCAAGTGGAGCCTATCGAGGAGTTCAAGATGGTCGAGTTGGAGCTTGGGAACCCTAACAAGACTACCAGGATCAGAACAAATATGGGCCCCTATTTTGAGTATCTTATGGTCAAGTTTCTATGGATAAATATTAACATCTTTATCTAAAAAGCATCCAACATCCAAGAAATCGACCCTAATATGATCGTGCACCCCCTCAATGTCGACCCCTCATATAAGCTGATTAAGTAAAAGACGAGGACATTCAATGCCAAAAGGACCCAAATCATCAAAGAGAAAGTCAGGAAACTCTTAGATGCAATTCAATATCCATCTTAATTTTGTAATGTTGTACTCATTCCAAAGAATAAGGGATAATGGCGCATGTGTAATGATTTTACCAACTTGAATAAAGCTTACCTTAAGAATTCTTACCCCTATCTCAAATAGATTTACTAGTAGATTCCATGACTGGTTATGAATTATTGAGTATGATAGATGCATTTCAAGAGTATCATCAGACATTCATGGCCCCTAAAGATAGGGATAACCTCTTTTGTGGTTCCCAATAAAGTTTATTACTTTTTAGTCATGTCCTTTGGACTTAAAAATGCTAGAGCAACCTACAAGAGACTGGTTAACTTTATGTTCAAGAACGAAATAAGCAAGTCTATGGACGTGTATGTCGATGACATGATCGTAAAGATAGAAAAGGCCAAGACCATTTGCTCGACTTCAATCATACTTTTGCAATATTGACAACATTTGATCTGAAGCTGAATCCAAACAAATGTATGTTTGGGGTTTGAGGAGGCAAATTCTTAGGTTATATAGTCAGTTAATGGGATACTGAGGCCAATCTACAAAAAATTTAGGCTGTATTAGACAATGCTCTACCTCAAATAGTTAAAGATATACAACAATTGGTTGGGAGGATTATCACCCTTGGGAGATTCATCGCTCGGTTGGTTGACAAGTGCCTACTTTTCTCTAAGATTCTCAAAAATGCCAAAAAGTTAGGTTTTTAATGGAAAGAACAATGTAATCGGGCTCTAGTCGAATTAAAATAGTATTTGTCCTCTCCCCCATGCTTGCAAAACCTAAACTCAGAGAGGTACTTCACATATACTTGGTTATCTCAAAAGCATCGATCAACTCAGTCTTGGTCCCGACCAGAGATGGAAGTTATTGACCAATTTACTATTGCAGTAATTCGCTCTAAGGACCAAAACATAACTACTTGGAGATCGAGAAGTTTGTCCTAGCATTAGTCTCCGTGGCTTGAAAACTATGCTCATATTTCTAGTCTCATGCTATGATAGTACTGACGAACGAGTCACTAAAACAAGTGCTCTCAAAGCCAGACACATCTAAAAGGTTAATAGAATGGGCCATTGAATTGGGAGAATTTGATATCACCTTTCAACTTAGAATAGCCATCAAAGCATAAGTCTTGGCTGACTTCATCGTTGAGCGAGTAGATCTGCCTAAAAAATGCAATGAAGCTCCTATTACTTGGACTTTACATATTGATGGATCATCGACCACATCAGGAGGGAGAGTAGGAGTGGCCTTCTATTCCTCGATAGGAAATGAGTATGATTTTGCGATCAAACGTGACTACGTAGTTACTAATAATGAGGTGGAATACGAGGCCCTCATTGCTAAAATGAGGATGGCACTCGATCAAGGCGTCGACCACTTGGCTACCATCACGGACTCCTAATTGGTAGCAAAATAGGTTGAAGGAAATTTTGAGGCCAAGGATTCAACAATAAGTTAGTATCTAGTGGAGGTTAGAAAATTACAACAATTATTCAAAAAATTCACCCTCAATCAAATATCTCAATATGAGAATGAGCACACAAATGCCCTGTCCAAATTTGCTAGCTCAATAGAGGCATAAGAGATAGGACGATAACATTTCTAGTCATTGATAGGCTATCGATTGGCCCTTTCGAGTAGAACTTGGTGGAGAGCATCGTGGAGACAGTTTCTTCATGGCAAGATTTGATAAAACTCTACTTGAGTCATAGCATGCTCCCCGAAGATAAAAATGAGGCTTATCACCTTCAAAGACAAGCTATCAAGTTTCCACTAAACGAGCATGGTTAACTATATAAGCGGTCGATCTCTGGACCACCCCTAAGGTGCCTAGATCTCGACTAGGCTCATGAGGTTTTACAAGATATCCACGTAGACATATGTGGGAACCATTCAGGAGGAAGATCCCTCGTGCATAAAATCATGATGTATGGATACTTTTGGCCATCATTACTAAAAGATACTATTGAATTTTCTTAAAAATGTCCATCATGCCAAGTTCATTTGAACTTCCCATATCAACTCGCCACGCCTATGGTCAATGTTCAGATTTCTTGGATGTTCAACCAATGGTAGATTGACATTTTAGGTGCACTGCCAAAGTCAATGGGTCAGCAAAAAATTATAATTGTGGTAGTGAAGTATTTCACCAAGTGGGTTAAGGCTGAAGTTGTCCTAAAGATAACTAACGCGGCTATAAAAAATTCTATCTGAAAAAATATCTTCTATCATTTTGGTCTACCTAAGATCCTCATTTTAGACAATGGGACCCAATTTTAGAGCAGAAATACCCAAAATTGGTGTGAGGTCTTGGGAATCACCCAACATTTTGCTTTACTGGGTAACCCTCAATTGAACGGCCAGATAGAGGTGACAAACAGGACAATTCTTGACCACCTGAAAACCAAAATCTAAGATATTGGGTCAAATTGGGCAAACGACCTCCTAGGAGTGTTATGGGCATACAAGACAACTCTCCGCACAGCCACGAGTCACAGCTCTTATAGCTTGATTTATGGATCCAAGATAGTTATCCTTTCAGAGCTCATACAGCATACAGCTCAAGTAATTCACTTCTACCTACTCAGAAACACATAAGAAAGAAAGCTCGACCTTGAGACTATCAATGAGCGAAGGCAAAAAGCCTACAACACCATGTAGTGCTATAGATCAAAGATAGTAGACAACTACAATAAAGGGGTCAGCTGTGCCGTTTTAAGGTTGGAGACCTCATTCTCTAAAAGGTGGGAGAGTCCAAGAATATTGGCAAACTTAACCTGAAATGGGAGGGTCTTGTGAAGGGTAGCAAAGCATAATGCTTATCGACTTGCTAATGTTGATGGGGATGAGCTCTGTCGCCCATGGAATGCCATCAACTTGAAGAAATTCTATATATAAAAGCACACTATAATCATCTGCGTATTCTATTATATAAATAAAGTTTCAGCAATACTGTTATCATTTACTGGTATTGTCATAACTACATCTACCTTGCACAACACCAAGTTTTAGGTCGACCCTTCATGCTACCAAACCTATTTCAAGTCAACCTTATAGTTAACCCAAAAGCAACTTTCAGCTATTGAGTTAAGGCTCCAAGCCCTAGCTTCAAGTTGACCTTGTAGTTGATCAATAAATTAGTGCAATGCTGTAGAGTTAAAATACCTCAAACTCGATCAAGAGTAATGAAACTCGATGAGACCATGCGTATCTCTCAATAGTAACTTAAATCAACAATAAAGTTGTTGGATTTTCTTATTAATTAACATAGTTCTCAACTTATCAACCACATAATTGTGATGACATAGTTGCATTCGACAAGAAAGCTATAAAATTAATTCACATTGAGTAGAATCAAAATAATATTTCATTAAGACAAATGTTCATTACAGCAGAAGGATAACCTTCATAAAAATAAAATAAAAGAGAGTGTGTTGGAAAATTAATTCTGGCTCGACCTAGCACCCTTAGATCGATTAGCCTAGGTACTTTCCTATGAGTCCTAGTCTAGCTCACACATCATTAATGCAAGAAGTAGAATGGCTCGCACTGGCTACGAGGGCCCCACCACGTTGCCCATAAAATTAATTAAGCATAGCACATACTAGGGGACGTCGACCTGCCCATCCCTCAGTTTGAAGGTAAAGTCCTCAGCAAAGGCAAACTCCTTCACCAAATCAGCTAGTTTACTTTTGACCTCAACTTGCTTCTACTGAGCTTTGGTCATGGGTTCAATGGGGGCGTTAGTTGCAATATCCCTTTTCTCATCTCCATCGACTGCAGCCTCTTTAAATTCTAGGTAATGTTGCAGCTTTTCGTCCAATGCTGGGCTTATTTTGTCATTGTCCTCTACTCAAAAAGTATAGCTTAGGTACTCAAGCTACTTTACTGCCTTTTCAAATGCAATGCGGGCAACATCAATTGAGAGAACTATGCCCACATCCTTGAAGGACGAGCTAAGCATAAACTGCTCCACCATCTCCTTCTGCATCATGGGGAGCTATTGATAGAATGCCACTTGAGCCTCCTCGAGCGCAGCAACATAGCCGATCAACCAAAATAGTAGCTCACTTGTATATCTAGGTGAGCCTTCTTCAACACAGAGTCCATTCAACTCCTCTCTTCTATAACCTCGACCTGCTGTTAGTCTTTTGCATTATGCTGTTCCCAGAGGTCAACAATCTCCTTGGTCAACTGGTCAACCTGGAGTTGGGAGGATTCAAGTTGAACCTTGAGAGTCTCTAACTCCCCTCCCTCTTGCAACTCCTCGCAGTCTGCTAAAGCCAACTTTGAGCAGTGGTAAAAGTGGTACCCAAACTGGCTCACTTGAAATAGAGATTATCATTAAATAATATAATTGGCTGAAAGCAAAACTCAATGAGAAAATAATCAACCTCACACTTACCATATTGTAGTGGTAGGCCAGAGCCCTGAGCGCACCAACCTGGCTCAAGCCCATGAATTTTTATTGGTTGGCCATAAAGAGCCCGACCACCATGCACTTGAGCATGTTAGTGCCCATTGTCCCCAATGATATAATAGAGCTTGAATTCATCATCTTTATGGTAGGGTAGGTCTGAATTAGGGTGATAACGGCTTAGGTATTTGGAATAAGACCTCATCACTATGTTTGTTGAACAAATCGTAGCCGATGATCGCCTTCTGCTTGCCTTTCTCACCCGCTATCCTTATGGGTGTCGAGTCTCCATGCTTAGTCATTTGTCTTTTGCCCTGACTCATAGGGCTACTTTGAACACCCTCCACTGATCGAGCAGGTTGGGGGCACTTACTCGATTTGTAGCATGACTGGGGCAGTAGTCGAGGGTGCCGTCTTCACTGTAGAAGGTGTATCTCATCGAGCAACTGCCCAACAGCGTTCATCATTCCTTTAGGCCCTGGTCAATACCTCTCGTCAATTGCAAGCCATAATCTCTTCTTGATCTACCAACAAAGGATAAAATAAAAAATGATTAAAATCAAGCAGAAAGAGTGAAAATACATAATTATCGTAGTCGACAAAGATTTCTACCTAACGGGTCGCCAGTGGGCAAGTCGAGCTCGATCGATGATAGGCCAGCCAACACTAGATATTTTTCTTCGATCAGAACTGAGGCCTCAATTTTCCCAAACTCAACCAGGTCCCAAACAAAAGTGTTGGGCCAGCTCGGCATTTAGTTCCCCAGTATCTCAATATGCCCCTTTCACCACCCTCTAAGAATGTTAAACTCACTAGGCCCTCGAACATGCAGATAATGTTTTTTCTACTCTTGGCCATATGATAAGGAGAGGATTACCAAGAATGTTCAACACGAGCACACCATTAGGTAATAAAACCCAGACTCTTCGTTGCTACCCAACTTTCGGGATATGGATAAATGGAATAGGTTAGAAAAATTGGCAAAAGAAGCTAATTGGCCAAAAAAATGCATTAGCATAGCAAAACTATATATGGTGGCGAAGCAGTTTGAAAGGAGTTGTGTTATGCAAACGTCGAGACCTCCAAGGAGACCGACTATTACAGGTGCTAGAGAAAACGTAAAGCCACACCTAAGCCCTTTCTCGAACGCCATTATACACCCCCTAGGAGTTCAATGCATCCTACCCCGTGGCCCAGGCATCAGGAATTCGTATTCCTCTGGAATATGGTACATCTCTCTAATTCGAACTATGTTAGCAGGGGAGATTTTGGAGACTATCTCACTGTAATGGTCGAGGTAAACAATCGACCATGCATAATAAGTCATAATTTAAACTAACATATTACAATCAATAATATTTTTAAACACAAAATGGCATATAAACACACCTCCGTATACTATCATCATCATACAAGCAATTAAAAATAAATCAACAATAAATGAGAAGGCTCCATCCCTTCTCCTAACATCCCATCCTCCTTTCTAATTCTACAAACTCTAAACATTTCTAATATATTCTACTAAAAAAATATATAAATTAAAAGAAGGTATACAAACTTATCTCTAAATGCTCTACAAAACTCAACACTCAAAACATCCACCACAATTAAGATAGCCTACGTTATTAAACACATGTTACAAGTGCATATATTTATTTGTAAATCATAATTCCATAACCTAAATTAAAACTTATAAATTTAATATAATTCAATATAAACTAACATAAAGTTTAATTCAATCAAAATTTTAATAAAATTTTTAGTTCACATAAAAACATAACCATAACAAAATAAAACAACATTTAATATAAATATAAAAATTTAACTCAAATTTTAACTAATACATAAATCATTATTTGTGTTAAGTTAAAATATATTTGATGCTAAAAAGAATAATTTTATAGAGCACCAATTGAAAGCAAAAAACGTAATCTTGTATTTCTGATAATTGTCCTCTTACAATTTTATTCAAAGTCTTTTATATGACTAAGAACCCCACTAACTAGGATCATAACTGCCTACTAAGCTACTAATCATTTTCATATATCAGGATTAAAAATATGAAGCCACATGTAGCCTATGTTCCTCCTCTTTCAGTTATGTATTGCAGCACTGAAATTGAAGTAAATCTGAGCTTAGCTCAGCTATCTTTTGAGTGTGGCTTGGCTACTCCTAATTTTATCTCGGCTACCTTCCTCTGAGCACAGCTCAGCTATTTCCTGACCTCATCTTAGCTACCTTCTTCTAAGTGTGGCTTGGCTATTTCATGATCTCATCTCAGCTACCTCCTTCTAAGGGTAGCTCGACTTATATATTGGTGGCCAGCTCGGCTTGAAAGATTTCAAACCCTTGCTAAAACTTCATGAATATCTTTAGCTCAAGCTAGAGATATATACACATCACCTCTCCCCCCATAATTTAAATTCAAATAGATTTGAACTATGAAAAAGTTTGAGCTTAAGGTGAATGAAGTGAAGGTGAGGCTATGCAGGGGATGACACCCTATCTCCATTTCTAGTAGAATGCTCAGCCGAGCTGAATGTCACCCAAAATGGGCTTACAGGCGAGTCTGCCATTATTTTATTCCTTCATAAGAAAATCCATCATTACTTTGCCCTTCCCTAGGTTCGCTTGTCTCATCCATGGCATTAATGAGCTATCCTATCTCATGTATCCCTAGAAACACGTGTACGGGGGAGTTTGAACCCAGGAGTTCAAAATTCCTTTACCTCTTCCTATAAATACTGACTGCCTATTCAATCCTTCTTCTTGCCCATTTCCTACAATTTCTTTCCAATTCTTTTCTTTGGTAGCATTCTGCCATTAGCGTAGCGGTTGCTATTGTGAGTCGAAGAAACTCTATTATCACTTTTCTCTGCACCTCTAGAAAATAAACCCAAGTTTTTTCTAATTCCTCACCTTGTAATTTTACTATTTTATTTCATAATAATTTTGAACCCACAATGTCTATTGAGTTGCTTAGGGGTTGTGATTCAGATGACTTAGTTCTTAGCATCCTGATGGAGATAACGAGGGAAACTGAGCAGGGAATGATGTAAGTAGGATTACCTTATCACGAAACCTACTTTTCTAGGATGACTAGGCATAAGAGTTGTAGGTTTAGAGAAGTCATGGAATCCCAGATGAATACCACATAGAAGTGCCTAAATCTTCAAATTGGCCACATCATCCCTCCTCAGAATTTCTATGCTTTTATGTAGAGTAACTATACCGTGGATTATATTTTCCTTTGCCCAAGCTGTTTAAGTCAGTGTCCAGAGACTTGGGCATTCCGCTTAATTAATTTACCCCAATTCATTTAGGTTGATGATTGGTTTCCTTATCCAATGTAGATATTTGCAAATAATGCCTACCACTTTGCTCTTTCATTTTCTTTTTTATCCCAAATCCCTGGGTTCTGGGCTATTTTACCTGATATCTCAGGAAAACATGCACTTCTTATCCAAATACCCAACTTTTGTGAAATATTGAAAGGAGTATTATGTGTATATAACCTCACTCGAGCCATGGGGCTTCCCTGAGAAATGGATAGAACATATGTCTTTAGAGAGCTCGAGCAAGAATAGGACGTTCCCATTAGGTCAACAGTTCTTACTAGATAGGCTAAATAATTATCAATTACAGTTGACCTACTTGGGAACACCAGGCTTCTTATATCACTTTGTCTTAAGTCCTAAAGCTAAGGAGCTCTCAATACCCTTTGGTATTTGGCTTTACCTTAAGATGAACATTGCAAGGGCAATCTTGTGTTTGACCTGCTTTACATTTTTTTTCCTTTTTTTTTAGAGAGGATTTCAACCAAAGCATTCTTGTTGGCCGTGGCGGCTGGCCAACCAGGCAGGCAAAAGAACAACCACCTTCCAAAGTGGTCCAATGGTGCCAGCTCTTCCCGTAAAGCTCCTATCAATACTTCTATGTGAAAACATCATACCTCTCTCCTAGTAGCTTCAACACCTAAAAAACCTACTCCCACTGAACCAGTCAAACCAGCCCTAGCTGAGGAGAACATACAGAAGAAGCTGAGCTCCCTAACCTTGCATTAGAGACAACCTAACACTTATCTTATGGCTGGTAGCTCAATCCTAATGGACTCCACTCATACTTTAGGTAGGGATTTTCTGCGGGGGATCTCTACTGCCTCAAATTAGCAGCTAGCCCATGGAATGCCTTTTAAAAGCCTCCAAAATCAGTTTGCTTCTTATCTTTCCAAGGTACGTAATTTCTTCCAAAGGTTCAGGATTTCTTTATTTTTACCACCCTATTTGATTTTTTACCTCAACTGTTCCAGATAAGCATCCTTGTAGGAAGCGTTCTCATATGATGGGAAAGGGAACATCAGCAGTTAGAGTTGAATAACCAAAAATTGAAGGCCAAGCTGGATAGGCTTCGCACTGAGATGAGCCAGTTCACTGACTTGAGGCGACAGCTTTTGACTCTGCGGGCCAAACATGACAAGATGGCTAGTAGCCTTTCCAAGCTTGAGCTGAAAGTATCTGAGCTAATGTCTCAGTAGAAGGAGGTACTGGAGAGAGCTAGAGAGGAGGACCATCATGAGGGTCGAGACTCTTTCTTTAAGGTATTTCAATTTATCGATAAAGGAAAGAACATCCTAGAAGCCTGTTAGCGATCACGTCTAGCCGAGTATCTGAAGAGCAATGAATTCAAGTAGACATTGGTGAATAAGGCCCTGAAATATTATCATCATAGCGTTAACACCTATGCAAATCAGCTAAAGGCTAGGGGCGTATTGCGCATGGGTAAGCTAAATGAGAATGTTAACTGCCTATTTAAGCTGGAATCTCTTCCCTCGAACTCAGAAGATGAAGAAGACCGTACTGGTGAAGGCAAAGGCAATCCTGCCGAGCCACCACCCGCAATCGAGCTGGAGTTGATGATTGATGTTTTAGGAGAGGCCAAGACATTCCTTGGGGTTGAGCTCTTGGACCAAGTTGACATGTCCGCTGTTGCATCTCTCTAAGAGTTGACCGGCCCTAGTAGTTAAAAGGTCTTTTCATAATGCTTTAGGCCCATCTATTAGGGCAATTTTTTTTTTGTTTTTTTTGTGTAAAAAGTGTTGGTGCAAGTATTAAATGAAAGGAATCCATATTTTGAAGTATCAACTACTCTGCAGTATGTGGCTGCGCTATTAAAGAACATTTAAATTATGAAACCAACAGATTTTTAGGCTGTCGAACTGATATTAATTCTAGCTTCTTACCATTAGCTTGGGCATTTGTCCATCATCTTAGATTAATCGAGTTGATTTTAGTTTGGTGTTTGCCACCTTTGGGCATTCGTCCATTGTATTTAGATCGGCCGAGATAATTTCAATTTAGCATTTACCATTTTTACTTGGACATTCGTCCAGTATTAGATCAGCCAAGTTGATTTGAGTTTGGCATTCGCCATCTTTAATTGGACATTCGTCTAGTATTTAGATCAGCTGAGTTAATTTTAGTTTGGCATTCACAAACTTCAATTTGACATTTGTCCACTGTGTTTAGATCAGCCAAGTTGATTTTAGTTTGACATTTGCCATCTTCAATTGGACATTTGTCCATTATGTTTAGATCAACCAAGGTAATTTTGGTTTGGCATTCACCATCTTCAATTGGACATTTGTCTACTATATTTATATCAGTCGAGCTGATTTTAATTTGGCATTTGCCATGTTCAATTGGACATTCGTCCGCTGTATTTAGATTAGTTGAGTTAATTTTGGTTTAGCATTTGCCATCTTCAATTGGACATTTGTCTAGTCTTAGATTAGCTGAGATAATTTAAAGGAACAAAAATAACTAAATTTTAAAACTTACATGGAATAGAAACAGACTTGATCTAACTTTTTATGAAACAAAGCTAACGTAAAATAGGACTAGTAATGCAAACTACAACAAAAAGAAATTACAAGTAAAAGTGCCACAAGTTTTATACGTTCCTCGGCAAGCTACTTTCTTTCTTTCAACTATTTCCAGCTCATACGCTTCTCCCTTCGGCACTTTGATCACCTTATAAGGTTCTTCCCAATTTAGCTCTAGCTTTCTAACATTCCCCAATGTATTTGCTCTTTTCAAAACCCAATCTCCCACTTGAAAATTGTGAGGCTTAACCTTCCCGTTGAATGTGGTTTAGATCATCTGCTTGTATTTAGCCAGTGTAAGGTAAGCATTTTTCCTTTTTTCTCCAATCATATCCAAGGAAACCTTGAGCAATTCCTTATTCTCCTCAGGATTATATGCCAGCACTCAATGTGATTCTAGACCCATCTCGGCTAGGAACAATGCATCTACACCATAGACCATACTGAAGGGTGTTTCACCGGTTGACACTTTAGGTGTAGTCCTATGGGCCCATAATATACTGGGAAGTTCATCTACCCAACCACCCTCAGCTTAGTTCAACCTTTTCTTTAGACTTCTTAAACAATTGCGATTAATGGCCTCTATTTGCCCATTGGTTTGTGGATGGGCTACAGTGCTGAAATGTTAGCCTATTTTCATCTCCTTGCACCAAGCTTACACCTGGCACCCTAGAATTATTTTCCATTGTTTGAGATCAACTCTTTGGGGATACCATATCTGCATACTATGTTTTTCCACAAAAATTTAAGCACCTTGTTTTCAGTTATCTTAGCTAGTGGCTCCGCCTTTATCCACTTGCTAAAATAATCCACTACTACCAACAAAAACTTTCCTTGCCCAGTTGCTATAGGGAAAGGCCCCATGATATCCATCCCTTATTTAGCAAAGGGGTAAGGTGCACTCATTCCATGCATTAGCTCAGCCAGTACATGGCTGATTTAGGTGTGCCTCTGACATTAGTCGTATCCCTTCACAAACTCTCCCACATTAGCTTAGACAGTAGACCAGAAGTACCAAGCTTGGATAGTCTTGGAAGCTAGTGCTGTCCCACCTAAGTGATGCCCATAGCACCTTTCATGAATTTCTCACAAGACGTATTTCCCTTCCTGAGGGGATAAACACCGTAGCAACAACTGAGAAAACCCCTTTTTGTACAACAACCCATTTACCATAGTGAACCTAGTCGCTCACACTCATAACTTGTGATTAGCCCCTGGGTTATCTCCCCACATGTATCATATGATAGGTGTTCTCCAATCCTGATCTTCTCCCACGATGAGAACTTCAGCTTCGAGACTTCCTTTGTCTAACTTCTAGATAGTTATTCATCGGGTGTTGCACACAGTCAAGGAGTTGGTTATCTTGGCTAAATAATTTGCCTTGATGTTTTTCTCCCTAGGGATCTGGATTATTTGAAGCTTGATTAGCTGCTATCTTAGATTATCCACTAGTTGCACGTATTTGTTCATTCTAATCTCCTTGGCTTCATATTGTCCTTCGACCTGCTTCACCACCAATTACAAATTAGTGAACACCTAGACACATCTGGCGCCACTCTACGTGGCCATTCTAATACTCCATATCATAGCCTCATACTTTGCTTTGTTATTGGAGGCTATAAAATAAAACTTTACTGCAAACTCTATCTCTTCACCTTCAGGATCAACAACTACAATTCCAGCTCTATTTCTCCTGTGTCCTGACGATCCATCAACATACACCATCCATAGGCCTTCATTCCCCGTTATAGGTATGTCTGTAACAAAATCCACTAAGGCCCATGCTTTTATGGCATTTTTAGGGGCATAGCTAATATCATATTCCCCTAATTCCATGAACTATTTGACCAACTTTCCCGCCATGTCAGCCTTTCTAAGAGTCTATTTCAGAGAGTGATTAGTACGCACGACTATAGGATGAGATAAAAAAAATAAGGCCTTAACCTTTTTGCTGTGACCACCAAAGCTAGTGCTATCTTCTCAATTTCTAGGTATTTCAGCTCGGTAGTAGACAAGATCTTATTGACATAGTACACTGGCCTTTACACGGTTCCATTCTCTTTCACAAGCATCGAGCTCACTACTTGCTTGGCCACTACCAAGTACAAATATAGAGTTTCTCCTGGAGTGGGCTTCATTAGTAAAGAAAGCTTAGCTAAGTAGGATTTTAGCTCCTTAAATGCACGTTGTGCCATTTCTCCCCACTCAACTTGTTTTTCCTTCCGCAATATCCTAGAAAAGGATAAACTTTCATCAGCTGATTGAGATATAAAATTGCTCAGAGCGGCTATCCTTCCGACCAATGTTTGGACCTCATTCATGATTCTTGGACGACTCATCTCCCAAATAGCTCAAGTTTTCTTTAGGTTAGCCTCAATTGCCCTCTCTGTCACCAAATAACCTAGAAACTTGTCTCTCTTGACTCCAAACACACACTTTTCTAGGTTTAATTTCATCCCGTACTTGTATAGGGTTTCAAAAGTCTCCTTCAAATTCCCACATGATCAGATTGACTTGCACTCTTCCCCAACATATCATCAATATATACTTCCACATTTTAGCCAATTTGATGCTTGAACATCCGATCTACTAGTCTCTGATACGTAGCTCTTGCATTCTTTAGACCAAAAAACATGACTAGATAATAATAGTAAGTCCTCTGGGATGTGATGAAACTTAACCACTTGCAATCCTCTGAGTTGAGGAAAATTTGATGATTTCTTCATGAGGCATCCATCATGCTAAGAAGTTCACACATAAAAGTGGAATCCACCAACAAGTCGATTCTAGGTAGAGGGTAGAAATCCTTTGGACTCTTTAAATCCCTAAAATCTATACACACTCTCCATTTGTGTACATACTTTAGCACCAATACCATATTAGAGATCCACTCTGGAAATTGGATTTCCATAATATGCCCCGCATCCAAAAGCTTTTCCATCTCCTATTAGATTATACAATCTTTCTCAAGACCAAAATGCCTCTTCTTCTATTTGGCTAGTCTAACAGCCGAGTCAACATTAAGCTTGTGTTTAGCTATTCTTAGATCTATCCCTGTGAGGTCTTTAACAGAAAAGGCAAAAACATCCACATAGTCTCTCAATGCAGCAATTAGCTCTACCTTTAAGTTGGTCTCTAAGTGGGAGCCTATTCGTATGATCTTACTGGGATCTCCAGGAACCAACTCTATTGATATGAGCTCTCTCTCGGGCTCAAATGTTTGTTGCCTTTCTATGACTAAGGGTGCACCCACACCATTTTTCTTTTGCTTACGATTGGCTTTATCATCCTTATGGCATCCCTTCCTTACTGCATCAACATAGCACATTTTGGAAGTATACTGGTCTCCTACCACTTTTCTTATGATTTTCCCCACCACATATTTTAGCTTCATATGGTATAGGGAAGCTACCACCTGGAAGAGCTGCAACATAGGCTTGCCAAAAGTCACGTTATATATTAAAAGAACATCTACTACCAAGAAATTTACTATACAGGTCTTTCAGTATTCTCCTATTCCTAGAGAGACTAGCAAGAAAATCCATCCCCTAGGCTAAACCGCCTCTTTTAAAAATCCAAAAAGCAATGTTTCTACTGGCTCCAGTATGGTGTTTTCCAAATTCATCTATTGGAAAACATCATAGAAAAAGATATCTATCGAGTTACCTCCATCAACAAAAATATAGGCCACTTCGAAGTTGGCTATCATTGCTGTAATAACCAAAGCATCTTGATGGGGTAGATACAAGGTTTTCAAGTTATTTGGTCCGAACTAAATAACTGGAATATCATTAATGCTAAAGATGGATGCCACCTCTATAGTTTTATACATCGCAACTTAAGCCCTGTCTCTCCTAACTCGATGAGTGTCTCCCTCAGTCGGGCTTCCTAAAATCATGTGAATCACCCCTTTTATTGTCTTATTTTTCACATCGTTTTCCCTGTTAAGTTGTCGCATTTTTTACTGCCCATCCTAAACTTGTGTAGGGTGCCTGTCTCTACCTCTAGCTCCAACCCTAAGTACAAATTCATCCAACTGCCCATTTCGCACCAATTGTTCTAACTTATTTCGTAGGTGATCACATTCTTCCATTATGTGCATGTACTTGTTGTGAAAGCGATAAAACCTATCAAACATGGGACGTCTCAGCGAGTCTCTACAGGAGCATAGCCATTGGAGTAGGTTAAGATGTTCGGTAGCCTACATGACTGTCTCCCTAGGTAGTCACAGAAAGGTGTAGTAATGGAACTTTGGCCCTATCATCGGTGGAGCTTTTACCTATCGCACAAGTGCGGCTCTGAGTCTCTCTTCCTATCTAGGTTTTTTATTAATAGGATCTTTCCTCATATCTTTTCTCTTCTCCTTCAACTCCATCTCCTTCGCCTCATAGTTCTCTTTTTCATGAATATACTTCTCTGCCCACCTCAGGAGTTCATCATAGCTTTCTGCTGGTTTTCTACTTAAGGATCAGAAAAAAGAGTCAAGTCGCAGTCCTTGAGCAAAGACACCACTCAATAATTCTGGAGTAGCTGATGGAACCTCCAAGGCAGCTGTAGTGAACCACCTCACAAAACTTCTCAAACTTTCAGCCTCTTCTTGCTGAAAGAAAAGCTCTATGCACTCTTCTGATACTATTTGTTACTGGTGAATTAATGTAGAAATCTTCATGTAACACCTCTGAAATTCAATATTTTAGAAAATATTGGAAATGACTTAATTGCAAGATTTTAGAAAATTATGGGGTCAAAGGAGTAATTTTTGAAAATTCAACAACTCAATTGAAGTTTGCTAAACATTGTTGGGTCCAATTTGCAAAATCCAAAAATTTGATTTTTTTAAAGTGGCAGAATTTTTATTTCTTCACTATTCCTCTTCATTCTCCCTTTTTCTTCTTTTTTTCCCTCTTCTAACCGTGACCACCCATAACCTCCGGTGAACTTCCTCTATCCAGCCTTTCATCAAACCAAATCAAATACCTTTTTCCCCACCTCACCAGCTTTTCTTCCACACTTCGCATATGGCATTTTAGGCGACAGATCGTCGAAACCAAGAAGCTTGAAGAAAACCCACTTCAGCGGATGACAGTGGGCAGCAATCGAAGCTTGGTTCTGGGGCTATATATTGGTATAACTAAATAAGAAGAACATAGTGGAAAGCTTGTATGGGCAATCGAAACAGCGGTAGCATCGGAGAATGGAGAAAAATATGCGGTGGTGAAAAGTGGTAGTAGTGGCTTTAGAATGGGTTTTGAGGACCTTTTCGGTGTTAAAACTTGGAATGAAATAGATATTCAAAATTAGGAACTCAAGAGGAATATCTTGGTGGTGGTGGCAAGTTTTTCGGTGGCAGTGGACGTTGGCACTCCAACGGCTGGCGGCGGTGCTCTAGAAACTCCTAAATAGTTTCTTTTCCTCATTTCAACAGTCAAAGTGGTACCTTTAGTTTGTGATTTTGAGGCCTCATTAAGAAATTTTAGGAAATAAAAGGCGATGAACTAAGCTTTAAGTGGTTGTACCTTAATACATATATAATTGTGTGTGTTGTACCTCTTTATTTAGCCTATACCTTTGATAAGAATAGGATTTATAATGTATTGATATGCCTATATAAATGTGGATTGTGATTGAGATGTCTATGCAAAGAGTACATATAAGTTAGTAGACTTGAATATTGTTGCTATATGATAAATTGGAATAATTAAGATATTTGGACCATTTATTGTGATTTCTGATATTGGTATAAGATTAAAATATGTAATTGAGGACTAGTTTAAGTGCTATTATCATATTTGATGTGAGAATCGAGATTTGTCATGATAATTACAGCTTTATTAGCCACTCTAGGCTAATAATATCATTTAAGCCTATAACTATTATGTTAATCAGTTAATTAGTGATATTGGGCTATTACAGGTATATTTGTAATTAATAAGGATTATTAGAGTTGAATAAGGATTTGATTGTGATACTATTCTGTTGAATTAGGTAACGTGGAATTGGGACCTATGGAGCAGTGAACTTCTGACAGGGATTGTAGTTTCTAAGACTACAGAGGTGAGGTTTCCTCTCGCTTGGGTTATTGCTTTGTTAAGCTTACTTTGATTTGTTGGAAACCCTGTGAGGGTCTCCTATTCTAGGTTATCGCTTTGTTTAACTTGATCTTAAATTGTTGCACCCTGTGAGGTTTCCTCCCACTTAGGTTATTATTTTGTTAAGCTTACTCGTATTTATTGGAAACCCCTGTGAGGGTCTGCCAATCTGGCACTTTTCACTCTATCTGTTAATTGTGATGAGCCCCTTTATGGGTTTTTCTATTTCTATACGTACTCAAAATTTGTTTGAGATCTAATTTGTTATCTATTATCTAATTGTATACCCCTGAGAAGGTTATCTATTGAATTTGATTCTGAATTCTATCTATTCTAGCTCCCAGAACCTCTATTTGTTATCTGTATTTTTGATATCTGTATGTCTCGTATCTGTACAATTCTATATCATACCTGTTGTCTTGTCAGCGTGTCTATCTGTTCTGTTTTGCATTTACTTCCATTTGTTGGTTATCTAATTGTCTATTATCCATTCATTTGGTTATCTGTTACAATGTGATTTTTATATGAGAGTAAAGAAATGTTAATTCCTACTGTGTGCACAGGATAAGCAGTAAACCTGTGAGTCCTAGTTAGGGAATGGGACGTTAATCCCTACTGTGTGTATGGACAAGCCGTGAACTCATGAGACCTAATCAAGTAATGGGATATTAATTCCTACTGTGTGTATGGATAAGCCGTAAATTAATTAAGTAACGGGATGTTAATCCCTACTATGTGCATGGGATAAACTGTAAATCCAGAACTAATGATAGGGTGAATTTGATGAGTTTATCTTGTTTTGATCCATATTTTGATTGTAGTTTGATTATTTGTACCCTACTCATGGAGCAATAAGGGTAGTTAAGTTTTTTGGTCTAGATTGGGTTGTTGTCCAAGTCGAACGAGCTGCCTGTATTTTCTCCCAACTATGATCGATTGAGATTCTCTATACCTCCTGCGTAGGATCAGTTGAGATGATCATGGGCCATTTGAGCTAACAATTATAATCCCAAGCTAGTACATTCCAATAGCTTGATCATGTTAATTCTTGTGAACATTTCTGACTTTCTATATTTGATCCACTTGTAAATTGATACTTGATTGCCTGTATTTGATCTATTTTTTTTTTTTTTTTTGTTAATTGATAGTTGTTAGGTTGATCTTTCCCCAATAGATCTCTATTCTCTATATTATGAGTACCCCTCCCTAAGTCCTTTAGACTTACCCCCCATTTCTTCTATATTTTCTCATACATGACTGAATGATAGGCTTGGACTTCTGATCAGATCAGTAAGTATAATTTTGTACTAAAACAGCCATGTATATTTACCTATAGGCCTTATTTATGTTGCACTTTATCTTTATAGATGATGTGATATAGCAGAGATGTTAAGAATATTTTTTGGGATTGTAAATATATCCGTGTACCTCTGAAGAATAGTTTTTGGTTATGAATGTTATTGATTATGGTATTAATTAAGATGTAAATTTTGATGCTTGATTTGTTATGATGTTGAAGGAAATTTTAGGCCTAGTATTCTCGTTATAAGTATAAGATTGATCGAAGTAGCGCTTCAGCTTAGGTGCTATCCTGAGAGGGACGCTATAATTTGTGTGAATTCATCAAACATATGAATGGATTGACGTGGTAAATGTCCAAACCACCTATGAGCAGTCCCCCCAGGGTGATGAGGAAAGTCATACACTTCACTCTGTTCAAGAATTGATACAGTAGGGATAAGTTTTCAAACTCGCACAGACGATCAGTAGGGCCAGCAGTACCCATGTACCTAGGCAAGTTGAAAGACTTGTGGTTCTTTGGGAATAGATCATGCAATATGGCCTCAACAAACAGTGAGGCCTTGACCTCTTCTCCTGTCTTCCCTTATATCCTCTTCTTTTTCTCTCCTAACTCTCTTCTTATCTCATCTATTTTTGCTACCCAATCCCACTGGGGCTTGTGTCTCCTATCCAAACCATGTCCCACTAAGACCTGACTTTCTAACATCACTTCTACATTTGCTAAATGAGTGGGGATCCTTATGTCTACCTCCTTAGATGTATCACATGCACCTCTTACTTTTCTTGGCTCCTCTAATGTTCTCCCTACTGGTGCCACTGTTACCTCCTACCCTCCTATAATCAACTCTGGATTACTAGAAGAGGGTAGCCCTGCAATCACCATGCCTTGCACAACTGCTCCTGACACCAAAGCAACCCTAGGACTCTGTACGGGGGTTTCGCCTGTAGACATGTGCACTGCAGGAGTAACTATCGCCCTTGCTGAAGGTATAGAGTTAACCAACCCTGAAAGAAGCACTGGAGTATGAGGGGGTAGAATGTTGGGTGCCATTCCCGATAGATAAGGAATGACTATGGGGCTTAGCAGCATTGGTTGGGGGGTGCATGCATGGCTCCAGTAGACTGGGTGGAGGTGATAACACCAAATGTTGACCATAAGAAGTTAGCCAACTGTTCTGTTGTCATTTATCACATCATCAAAGATACTAGGGCAACCCTTCCCTCAGTGACTACCACTGGCACCGTAGTAATTGAAGGCGGGGCGACGACAACCACAAGTGTCTGCTCACTCTACGACATTATCCTCATACCTGTCTTCCTGTTGTCTTTTAAATTGCTCATTCTCACATCTTGAGTCCTAATCTAGTTCCCACAGACAGCACCAAATTGATACTAAAAAGAATAATTTTACAGAGCACCAATTAAAAGAAAAAAAGTGGTCTTGTATTTCTGATAATTATTCTCTTACAATTTTGTACAAAGTCTTTTATATGACCAAGAACCCACTAATTGGGATCATAACTACCCACTATCCCACTAATCATTTTCATATATCAGGATTAAAAATATGAAGCCACGTGTAGCCCATGTTCCTCTTCTTTCGATTGTGCATTGTTGCACCACTAAAATCGAAGTAAATCTGAGCACAGCTCGGCTATCTTTCAAGTGTGGCTCGACTACTCCTGATTTCATCTTGGATACCTTCCTCTGAGCACAGCTCGGCTATTTTCTGATCTCATCTCAGCTACCTTTTTTTGAATACGGCTCAGCTATTTCATAATCATATCTTGGCTACCTCCTTCTGAGTGCGGCTCGACTTATATATTGGGGGCTAGATCAGCCTAAAAGATTTAAAACCCTACTAAAACTTCGTGAATATCTTTAGCTCGGGCTAGAGATACATACACATCAATATTACTAATAAATAAATCATTATTTGAGTTGAACTAATACATAAATCATATGTGTTAACTAAATACATAAATCAAATTTTAACTAAATAAATTATAATTAAAAAATTACCTTAATTAGTTGGGATAATACAAAATATATGCCCTCCAAATCTAAAACAATAAATAAACTAAAACCATTAGCATTTTTTAAAATTAAAAAAAAAATTTCAAAAAAAAAAAGGTTAGATCTAACTGCTTATTGCTAGGCGCATCCAGCAAGCTTGCTGGCCACTATAAAGAATAAAAAAGGGGGAAAAAATGGGAAAGGAGAGAAGACTTGAAGCGAAATGGGGCTTCAAGTGTGTGTCCCGCCTATTTGCGATGGATTCGAAATCCATCGCAAAAAATTTTAATTTTTTTTCTATTTTCATATTTCCAATGAAAAAATTTGTCGCAAAAGTTGAAATTTGCAATGGAAAAACCTGTTGCAAGCTTGAAATTTGCAGTGGAAAAAAGTTCGTCGCAAATTTTCTTGAAATTTCAGAAAATTTAAAATCCATTGCAAAATTGAATTTTCGTGATGAAAAAATTCGTTTCAATTTTTTATTTTTTTTTCATTTTTTGTGATGGATTTTTTCCGTGACAAATTTTTATGGTGAAAAATAATTTTTTTAATAGTGACTATGGAACCTCCCTTCCTCACTTTTTCTCTCTTTTCTTTTTTTGCTTTTAATCTTAGTAACAAGTGGGCTTGGGCCTCCACAAAGGAGTGACCCAACCCAATAAATGCCCCCTCACGATGAAGTTGAGGATCTGTCCAGCCCAGTGATCAAGCAGCATGCATCAAGCTTCATCCTTGGTAACACATTAGTCAACATAATAGCAACATTACCCTTTTTATGGATTTTCTCTAGTTCTAATAATTTCGTATACAAAACATCCTACGTCCAATGATTATGAACATCAAGCTTTGAAAATTAGAATTTTGTCCCAGGTGAATAGCACTTTGGTTATCAAAACAACACGTAATGATCTTGTTTGAAGCGAAGTTCTAGGAAAAAATTCTTCATCTATAATAACTCCTTGCAAGCTTCTGTTACTACAATAAACTCTGTCTCTATTGTTGACAATGCAGGACACTTTTGCAGCCTTAACTGCATGCTGTAGCTTCCCTTTGCAAATTTGATTTAAATATCTCCAACCATGTTTGTGTCGATATAATCCAACTAGTAAATACTTCTTACTACTAAAATTGTACTGTTAGATAACCTTGTTCTCTTCGATTTGTCCCACGCATGGGGGAGAATTTACGGTATTATCTTCCTAAACTTGTAATTTCATTTGTATTTTGAATCTTGATATTGATAAATACACTCTCAAACAATGTAAAAATAATGTGGTAGTCCTCAATCAAGGAAAAGAATTCAATAAATTTGAGATCCCACATTCAACACAGATAAACAATTTGACCAAGCACTAAAGAAATGATTTACCTTCTCTTTTCTTTAGAAAATTTATGAAGTCTACAATCAATAGAGAATGGGATATGCATAGGAAATATAATAAAAATAAAAGGTGATTCCTTATTGAAAGTTTGGGCTCTTGTACCTCGCGTATTTTCTAAAAAAAACCTTTTAATTATGACTATTTGAGTTTGGTGAGTTATATCAATTATTCTCTGAGGCATATGTATGGTATATATCTATATGTAACATTTTTATTTGCAGAAATTATAATTTTAAAAAAATTAAATCAAATTAATTTTTTTAAATACATACGCATACATTAAGGAGCATTCTGATTTTAACTTGAATTTTATGTATTATATAAATGTAAAAATAATGTCATTTCACTAATTGCTAGTGACATAAAATTAGAATTTATAGTCAAAGCAAAAATCAAATAAAAATATTCTGTAAAAGACAACGGAAGTACTAACTTTTGTAGTAATAATGATAATGGACTTACAAATTAAGCACATGCATAGGAGACCAGATGGGATCTGTTGTGGATAATTGTATAATTTGTGTTAAAATATAAAATAAAAAAATAATTTACATAATCGTAATTTTATAAAATAATAATTAAGAAAGTGATTAATCGAATCGCATAAACAATAAGGAAATCAAAGCTGGATCAATGAAGAGTCACGATACTTATCGCTGTTCTAAAGTCATGATTGCCTCCTTTCGTATGAGTACTAGTGATTCCTCATGACTCCAAGATAAAATACATTAGCTCATAGTAGTGTTCCATTACATGTGCACGACCACGAGGAGGCTATGAACCAGTCCATAATCACATTGCCAAAAACACAAAAGTCTTGTGGGAAGTGTATAAAATAAAACAATCTAAAACTCACACCAACTCTATGTGCCGAAGAAAGATTATGGCCCCTTTATATAATAGTAAAAAGTTTGACCATTTAGAGAGGAATAATAGGCTACTAAAGGCACCATAAAAAAATTTAATTATAATTAGGTGCAATAATGATATAATAAAATAGCCAAATATATTGAATAAAATGATATTGAGGCCATAAATATGAAATGAATAAAACAAATAGGCACATTAATTGTCATATTAAAACACATGATAAAATAATTTATTGCAAATAAAATAAATTTAAGAAATTTTAAAATTTATTTCCAATAGGATCAAATGGCTATTATAATATAATATAATATATATATATATATATATTGTAGCTTGAAATTTGAGTTTGAGTATAAGTGTGTTTGTCCCACATTGAAGAAATAAGAAGATCTCATCTGTTATATAAAAAATAACACACTTCATAGTTTGAATTAAAACTTGGAGGGAAAATATAGAGGGAAGCCAAAACATATTATTACATATTTAAATTAATGCACTTGGCACTTGGCACGTGTGACGTGTGTTTAAAAAAATATTATTTTTTTTTGCAAAATATTTATTTCTAGTAAGAAAATAATTTTATCCTCTTCTAGAGAGATATCCTTCTGAAGAATTGCAATGTTTCAAAGCTCATGTTAAAAGATTGTATCATTTCAAAAAATAGTTAAGATTCATATGATACAAGTATTGGGAATTATTATAATACTTCAGAAAGGATGTCTACGTATCCTTCTGAAGAATTGCAATATTTCGAAGCTCATGTTAAAAGGTTGTATCATTTCAAGAAATAGTTAAGATTCATATGATACAACTATTGGGAATTATTATGATACTTCAGAAAGGATGTCTTCTACTAATATAAATTTAACTCAGGAGAAGTGCCAAAGATATATATTCGTTTTTTTTTTCAGAAAATAAGTCTTCTTTTCTTCTCTATTAAAATTTTTTCGTATTCTCAAAGGCTTTCTAAAAGATCTTGAGAAAAATCTTTGAAGTTGCTATTCGCAGATTTTGGGTGGTTTTGTTGTATCCTAGAAGTGAATTGTCATTTCAACCCGATAGCAAACACATAGTGGGGGCAATAATCACTTGAAGGAAAGTGTGTTCACGCCTCAGGTCACATAATTATTTAGCCAGTTCTATCAATTTTCCTAACATTCTTAAAGTGATTATTAAGTAATGGAGTCTGGCTCAAACTCTGGAATAAAGATGATGAATCAGGATTTTGTTAAGCTGAACTGTTTTGATGGGACAAATTATCCCCGCTAGAAGGACAAGGTGCACAGTGTGCAATCTGGCCTAAAGGTGAACTATGTTTCAGAAGGGGGCAACAATTCGAGTGGAGGAAAGAAAAGAAAGTCCTTAGATGTTGATTCCAAAAGGAAGAAAAACATCACATGTTATAATTGTGGAAAAAAGGGACATCTCAAACGAGATTGTCGGGCAAAAAAAAGAAACAAAAACAAGAAAATCAATCCAATGCTCAAGCCAAAAATAATGTTCAACCAAGTGTTCAAGTCATTGAAAAAAAAATATTGATGAACTCATAGCGACGGTGCAGAATTGGCATATTGATATGGTCAGTGAAGTGAACATAGCTGCAGTAATTAACTCCATTGAATGGTGGTATGATTTTGGAGCCACCATTCATGTTTGTAATGACAGAAGTCGCTTCAAAAGTTATGAAGAAACTGTTGAAGAACATAAGGTTTTGATGGGAAATGCTGATACAACAGCAGTTCTTGGGAAAGGAAATGTTGAAGTTCAATTCACCTCTAGTAAGAAGATGTTGCTAACCAATGTTCTTCATGTCCCAGAAATTCGCAAGAATTTAGTTTCTGCTTCTCTTTTAAATAAAAGAGGCTTTAAGGCTGTCATTGAGTCTGATAAAATAATTTTATCTAAGAATGGTGTATTTGTAGGAAAGGGTTACTATTGTTATGAAATGTTCAAACTGTGTACTGATGCAAATGTTATGAATAAAATGAATTTTTCGGCTTACTTTCTTGAGTTATCTCCTTGTTCATTATGGCACTTTAGGTTAGGTCATGTAAATTATCATTATTTAAAATTTATGTCAGATCATGGATTAATTTCTTATGATAAAGAAGATAATAAAAAATGTGTAATATGCATTCAAGCAAAAATATGTAGAAAACCATTTCCTAAAACTAAAAGAAATTCTAAATTGTTAGAAATTATCCATTCTGATATTTGTGAATTAAATGGTATCTTAACTTGTGGAGGAAATAGGTACTTTATTACATTTATAGATGACTATACACGATTTACACGGCCTTTGATAAATTTAAGGCATATAAAGCAATTGTTGAAAACTAAACAAGAAAGAAAATTAAAACTCTTCGAAGTGATCGAGGAGGAAAATATTTTCCAAGTGAATTCTCTCTCTTTTGTGAAGAGAATGGCATAATACACCAATGTAGTGCACATCACACCCCACAACAAAATGGACTAGCAGAGAGGAAAAATAGAACATTAGTTGACATGACTAATGCAATGTTACTAAACTCAAATTTGCCTAATAATCTATGGAGTGAGGCATTGTTGACATCCTGCCATGTGCATAATAGAATACCTTCCAAGAAATTGAAAGTATCTCCATATGAGTAATGGAGAGGTCGAAAACCAAATCTAAGTTATCTTAGAGTTTGGGGATGTCTAGCTTTTTATATAATAAGTGATCCAAAAAGAACAAAGTTAGGACCTAGGGCCTTGAAAAGTGTGTTTGTTGGCTATGCAGAAAATTCGAAAGCTTATAGGCTTTTGGACTTAGATTCAAATGTTATAATTGAATCTAGAGATGTTGAATTTTTTGAGAATAAATTTCTAGGAGAAAATCCTACAAAATCAACACAAACACTAGATGTTAATTCTGACCTTACTCTTGGAAATAAAAAAAAGTTCGTTGATGCTTCTACTGAAGTTAGGAGAAGCCAAAGAGGAAGGATTGAAAAGAAAACTGATCCTAACTTTACATACTATGTTGTTGAGGCAACTAGGGAAACTATAATTGGAAAAATACCCATATTATTTAATTTAGAAGATGATCCTAAAGACTTTAAAGAAGCAATGTCATCCAGAGATGTTGCATTCTGGAAAGAGGCAATTAATGATGAAATGGACTCATTACTAGCAAACAATGCTTGGGTTCTAACAGATTTACCTCCTGGTTCAAAGCCTATAAGATGTAAGTAGGTATTTAGAAGAAAGTATAATACAGATAGATCTTTACAAACCTTTAAAGCTAGACTTGTTGCCAAATGGTTTAGACAAAAAGAGGGCATAGACTATTTTGACACTTATGCTCCTATAGCCCATATAACTTCCATTAGAGTTTTGCTCTCATTAGCATCTATATACAAATTATTAGTGCATCAAATGGAAGTTAAAACAGCATTCTTAAATGGAGATTTGGATGAGGAGGTGTATATGGAACAACCAGAAGATTTTGTATTTCTTGGAAATGAAAATAAGGTCTGTAAACTAGTCAAATCCTTGTATGGTTTAAAACAAGCGCCGAAACAGTGGCATGAAAAATTTGACTCTGTTATTTTATCCTTTATCTTTAAGCATAATAGTGCTGATAGGTGTGTTTACTCTAACTTTCATGATGAGTATGGTGTGATCATTTGCTTATATGTAGATGATTTGCTTGTTATTGGTACTAATATGCATGGAATAAATAAAACTAAGAATTATTTGTCATCACAATTTAAAATGAAAGATTTGGGAGAATTAGATACCATTTTAGGTATCAAGGTTAAAAAACATAGTGGGGGTTATGCTTTAAGTCAGTCTCACTATATTGAGAAGATTTTAAATAAGTTTAAACACTTGAATATAAAAGAAGCTAGAACCCCATTTGATGCTTCATCCAAACTAAAGAGAAATGAGGGAAGAGCAATAGCTCAATTGGAATATTCTAGTGCAATCGGAAGTCTAATGTATGCTATGCATTGCACTAGGCCAGATATTGTGTATGCAGTGTGTGCACTCTCTAGATTTACTCATAGTCCAAGTAGTGACCATTGGAAAGGTATCACTAGAGTTTTTGGTTATCTTAAGCATACACAAAATCTAAGAATATTTTATAATCAATTTCCTGCGGTGTTAGAAGGGTTCTCTGATGCTAGTTGGATAACTAGTGTAAATAATAATAAATCTACCGCAAGAATGATATTTTGCATTGGCAGAGGGGTAGTTTCATGAGCATCTAAGAAACAAACATGCATTACACACTCCACTATGGAAGCTGGATTTATTGCTTTAGCAGCAGCAGGCAAAGAGGCAGAATGGTTGAGAAATTTGCTATTAGATATTAAGTTGTGGCCACAACCTATGCCAGCCATTTCGTTGCACTGCGACAGTCAAGCAACAATGTCTAGGGCATTTAGTAAAATATATAATGGAAAATCAAGACATATTAGCTTAAGACATGAATATGTTAGAGAATTAATCTCAGAGAGCATAATAACTATAGTCTTTGTGAGATCACAAAGAAATTTGGCGGATCCGTTAACAAAAGGGCTCTCAAGAGATTTAGTCATCAGCACTAGAAAAGGAGTGGAACTAAGTTCTTTTCTTTTCTAGAAATAAATAAATAATCACTGGTAGTGGGAACCCTACCTTATTTCTAGAACTACCACTAGTTAGAAGGTTTAAAGGGTAATAACAAGCTACTAATTAGTGATTAAGAAAACGCTGAAATTTGTATTTCTAAGTGTTGAATATAAAAGGAGGATGAGTTATGAACTCTTAATGAAGAAAAAATTGATATCTCAATGATATGGAAGATTTTCACCTAAGTGAACACAAGAAGTGGTGCCGCTTCTAATAAAAATCTGGATGACTTTTATAAGTGTTCATGATCCTAGGATGGAGCACAAGGCCATGTATGTGCTTAAATTTTCAGTGAATTTTTGGAAGCTAGATAAGGTCTTGTGTGCAAATTTTCGGTTAAAACATATAAAATCTTGGTTTAAGCTACGGCCACCACTGATTTTGTTTTAACTTTGAAGTATTTGGACTAATAGGAAGTTTAATTCGAAAGACACTTTCTACTATGCAAGAACTTAGGAAGAGTATATGGATTTATCAAATTACAAGCTAAGTGGGGGATTGTTATAATATAATATATATATATATATATATTGTAGCTTGAAATTTGAGTTTGAGTATAAATGTGTTTGTCCTACATTGAAGAAATAAGAAGATCTCATTTGTTATATAAAAAATAACACACTTAATAGTTAGAATTAAGACTTGAAAGGAAAATATAGAGGGAAGCCAAAAGCATATTATTATATATTTAAATTAATGCACTTGGCACTTGGCACTTGGCACTTGGACACGTGGCACGTGCAACGTGTGTTTAAAAAAATATTATTTTCTTTTGCAAAATATTTATTCTAGTAAGAAAATAATTTTATCCTCTTCTTGAGACATATCCTTCTAAAGAATTGCAATGTTTTAAAGCTCATATTAAAAGGTTGTATCATTTCAAGAAATAGTTAAGATTCATATGATACAACTATTGGGAATTATTATGATACTTCAGAAAGGATGTCTTCTACTAATATAAATATAACTTAGGAGAAGAGCCAAAGATATATATTCTTTTTTTTTCAGAAAATAAGTTATCTTTTTTTCTCTATTAAAATTTTCTCATATATTCAAAGGCTTTCTAAAAGATCTTGAGAGAAATCTTTGAAGTTGCTATTCGCAGATTTCGGGTGGTTTTGTTGTATCCTAAAAGTGAATTGCCATTTCAATCTGGTAGCAAACACATAGTAGAGGCAATAATCACTTTAAGAAAAGTGTGTTCACGCCTCAAGCCACATAATTATTTAGTCAGTTCTATCAATTTTTCTAACAATGGCACTCCACGGACATGTATCATTTCAACACAAGTTTAATGGTGAGACCCAAAAACCGTTTGTTCGTGGCATTAGGAAAGTCCCCATCTATTAGAGGAAACTTAGCAATGAAAGAAAATAAACGAAGAAGGAAACAAACAAATTGAAGAGGTAAAAGGAAGAAGAAGAAGAAAGAAGGAAAACAAAGAAAAAAACAATGGTTGTTCTATTGAATTTTTGGTGGTAAAAGCTCCGCAGACAGCCGCCACAAGTATTTCGACATCCCGATGAAAATCTTTAAATGCAAACTCAGCTAAAAACACGCTCGCTCCTTGCTAATTAGATTTGGCGTGGCCGTGAATGAAGGAGTGGTGTTAATTCATACTAGTTGAGCAAGTTCATTAAATTTTCCCAGGATTGTTAATTGTTTGGGAACTTCTAACGTGTCTTAGCCTCTCTCTCGAATTTTGTTTTGTTTTGTTTTGTTTTGTTTTGCTTTTTAGTCCTGAATTTTCTCAGAATTGCTTGGGGACTTCTAATTTTATTGTACTTGTGAGATAGCCAATCTTTAATCCTGAAAATTATAATTTCAGATGCAGAACAATCATAAGTGTTATGGTAAACAACTTGCGATCAATAGCGCAATTTGTCAAACTCTCAATGATAACTTCCAAAAAAATGTCATCAGTGTGCTATGGATCCAATGATACGAAAAATTAAGGTATTGTTTGGCTATTTTTTTATTTGATTTTATGATGTGTTTATTATGTATTGTGGGAGAATGAATTATTGAAAAATGTGAAAGTTATTTTTTGGTACGTTTGTTTATATTATGGAGAAGATATTTTTTACTATAACAGTCAAATCAATATTTTTTTTTTGGATTTTTTAGGGTGAAAATGGAATGGAGTGATTTTTTTAATATTAAAATAATAATAAAATATATTTAATGTATATAATATATATATATATATGTATATATGGGAGAATGTGTATTTTGAAAAAAAGAAAAATAGAGATATATTCAATTATATTTTTCTAAAATAATATTATTTAGGAGAAATGTAACCAAACAAAGCCTAAGCATCTTGTTTGTAGCCTTGAGTCATTTATATAGTTAGTTAGCACTTAGCAGTCAGCCATATATACTTAGAACCATTGGCCGTTCCATTTTCAAGTCTACAAAGCCACTGGGATATCCCACCGCTTATTGTCATGCCATGTTTGCAAGGAGCTTCACTCCGTGGAAGTTGCTAGATTTTGACTTTTGAGTCTGCGGAGCATTTCTCATTGGAAATCTGATCCAACAACACCCTTCCAAATATACTTGTAAATGAATAGAGTATCATTTTATCCACACTCATATTTTAAAATGTCTAAATAAAAATATTTTATATTCTATCTTAATTTAAAATATTCAAAAAAATGAAACCGTAACTCTATCCTATCCTATTTAATTCAAGACCCAATGAGTCTCGCATATTGGACTTATGTTTTTAATGCATTACTAATTTCTTCAATATACACTAAAAATAATATTTGACATATGATAACAAAAAATAAATAAATAAATTCTATATTTAATTTAATTTAATCAGTTAATCTTTATTTTCAATTTTTCATTCATTAATAAAATTTTTATTAACAAAGTTTATTCATTAGCAAAATTAATTTTATTAACTGTTTTTATAAAAAAATATTTATTTCACTATTAATTTTAATATGATTAATTTTTTTAACGAAAAATGTTCAACTTTTGCTATTGCTATTCCAATTTCTTTAAAAAAAAATTGCTATCTCAATATATTAACTTTATTAATTTAATTTAATTTTTAATAAAAAAATTATTTAATTATTACTGTTCATTAACATATTTGTAATTTTTATATATAAAAAGTTTATCATTAATATAAATTTGATTTCAATATAAATAATTTTTAAGTTCATAAAATAAATTTAAGTATAAAATAATGAATAATTTTTATGTATGAGAATATGGGAAATTTATGAATATAAATTTTACACATACTTATTACATTATTTTTAATAAATATAAATATGAATAAGATTATGATATTTTGGACGAGGATAAAGTAACGCCCTGGCCAATGAAACTGGTCAAGAAATGCAGAGAAAATAATTGCCAGTTCTTTGTCGCATTGTAGAAAACGAGAATTCCAGAATGTGACAGGAAAAAGAACATGGGTGTAAAAGTCAGTTTAAGACTATTATTACAGCAGAGGAGAGCCACCTCCAATAATTCAAAGAAAAGAATATTAAAAAAAAGAGAGAGAGCCACCGCCGCCGGGTTTCAATCTTTGACTGACTTTAAAATTTCCAAACGAAAAATTGTACTAAAAAGAAAAAAGAAAAAATTGTTTGGTTGATGTTGTTGTGCTGGACTATAAATTGTGGTTGAATTCAACTGTTTGAAGTCACCTGTGGCGCTCCGATTCCTTTAACCAACTCTTTTCCGAAACCCATTCAACATTCCACACACACACACACGCAAAAATTATATGCACGGAGAATAGAATGGAGATGGAGAATATTGGTGCAGAAACTGTGACAGAGCAAGAAAATATAGAAAAAGAGATGGGTTTGGAGGACAAAAGTGAGAAGAAAATGAAGAAGAAGAAGAGGTATTCTTTCATTCCAAGATTTGGGTGTATGAGATTAAAGGAAGATGTACCGGTGGCCGAAAAGCCTGATGTCGAAGGGAGTTTCGACGTGGAGGCAGGTCGTACTGGGAAGGCTCAAGCTGCAACTCACCTGATCGTTACGGTCAATGGAATTGTTGGCAGGTTTGCAGCTTATCAGCTCATTACTAGTTTATTATTATGAATATTTTGATGTTATTAGGATGCTACAGTACCAAGTCAAACTGTTCTGTTCAACTTTGTTGGCTAATTTGTTGGTTGAGTGCTTGATAATCTTGCTGTTTTGTATACATGTTTAGTCTGTTTATACTATTCTGCTGCTTATTAAATAAATTGACTAAATTTCTATGTTTTACGACTTTGAATAAAGAAAATAACAACTGAATGATATCATTTGAACCTTGATTTTGAATGAGGAGATATGCTTTATGATTGGGTACATGAATATGGATACTGCAATGATGATTCCTCTTAAATCAGTAATTTTATTACTTTACACACGTGTGTGCAGTGCTAAAGATTGGAGATATGCAGCAAAGCAATTTTTGAAGGCATATCCAAACGATGTTACAGTACATTGTGAGCTTTACCTTTTCTGATTTTGTCTTTCAGGCTCTTCATTTATGCTCTTTCAATTGTAATTTGAATTTTGTTTTACTTTTCTTTACTAGCTGTGTTTGCTCAATGTGTTAGCACCAGCCATTCCATCATAATCAAGTGTGTAATATCTGTTGATTATTTGATATTTTTAGGCAATGCTAATTTTGTAGCCAATTGATTGGTTATAGTGTCTAGATGAGATGAATTAGTACTTCGACTCCATTTGTAGTCAATATGGGTTGGTAATAGATCATTTAAAGTCTATATTTGAGGATTGAAATCATGTTACTGGGGAATAATTTGCATAAAGACTGTTAAAAATGGCACCAAAAATCATTCTACCAAAGGAAGGTTTGTTGCTGGTCCTTTCTTCCAGTACCAATGTGTATCCAAAACAAAATCCAGGCTAATGGATTGAAGAGTTCACATTAGTTACTCTAAGAACACCAAACTTTCCAAGCTCTAAGTATGATTGCACCTAACACAAATAGAGATATTGTGTGAGGATATAGATGAACCGAGCAATTAGTCTGATGGTTAACAATAGTATGAGTTCAAATTTTAGTATTCACACATATTTTTAAATATGAGCCGATACATATTATTTACCTTCCTTTTTTCTTTTTCCTTTTCTTTTTTATTTGTGGGGGTGGGGGGGGGGGTGTTGCAGGGGCCGACAACTTGGAACACCTTTGGTATCAGAACTAGAATTTCTCTTAGCAGGGGCGAAATTTTGACATTTTTAACAGTAAGTTAAAAAAAGCCTAATATGGCTGCTTCTGGCATGTTCAAAAGATCCACGGGAGGATATCACATTGATTGTTTTTATACTGTTTCTTTCTTAGCTAGTTTGCTTATGTGTACATATAACATAATTTACATCTTTGCAAAATCATTAATAACTACTTTGCAGTTGAACTTTTATTTTTTATTACAAGTAGCAAAGGATATAGGTTCATAAAAGTTACTGTTGGTGGACCTGAGTACCTGTATCTGATGTAGAGTGATTCTGATACAAGTTCACAAAAACTTTTTATAGTGTCAGATGAATCCTTTCCAATAAATACACATTAGTCTTTACTATAGCTAATGTAAACGAATGAATTAATTCCAATAAGTATATGGATCTCATCTGCAGAAAAAATTGGTTCTTCTCCAAACTTTCATTTGGCTCTTTCAACCTATCATATTAAGTTTATTTGATTCTGATATGAGATGGAATGCTGAATTTAAACCCCCAAACTTGATGTGTTTTCATTTTCAATAGTGAAGATTGTTTCTAGTGTCTTGACTAGAATGTATAACGACTAAAGTCAAAAGCTGTAAATATTAACGAGAACTTTTCTTAATCAACTTGCTAAATCCAGGCAGTGAATCTAATTCTTCAGTGTTGACGTTCGATGGTGTTGATGTTATGGGGAAGAGATTGGCTGATGAGGTTTGTAATGCCTTTTCTGA